>JAJOZX010003890.1:0-465000 GCA_023014485.1 Bathynomus jamesi
AATTTGTCCGTAGTGCCTGGTCTTGTGCTGCTACCACCAGCCGTTTGTCTTCTGGTCTCAGTGGCCCTCTTACCAGGAACTCCACGGTTTTATCCCTCTCTATGTATGCTCTGTTTAGCACCTCCTCTTTGTATACTTTACTGAATTTGTGCTCTTCCCAGTTCTTCCCCTTTTCTTCTGATCTTTTCCTTTTATACCTTCTTTTTATGGTGCCTATCTTTTCCATGAGAGGTTTATTTGCATGTCTTCAAACTGTTCAGGTCCTCTGCCGGTGTCCGCTCGGTAGTGATTTGCCTTCTTTGAAAGTGATGTTGTTCGAGGCTTTTCATGTTCATAATCTCTTACAAATCTGACTAGCCTTCCTTCTCCTTTATGTACTACGCTAATCCTATTGTTGTGGCTTTGTGCACTTGGTCTATTAGCGCAAGCCCTAATCCATCGACCCTCCTTGGTAGGTATAGCCTTGGTGTGCATTGGTTCTTATATATGATCTTATGCGCATGGAGCATTTTCTAGTGATTGTATCCAGTTTGTTGATTTCTAGCTGGGTCCAATTGATTATGCCAAAACTGTATGACAGTACGAGTACTGCCAGTGAGTTTATGGATAAAATCTTGTTTTTACTGTTTAGGTGGGATTTCAGGATTAGTTTTACTCTTTTTGTATTCTTTCCGCAGTCTTTCTTTCATGATGTCATTTTCTATCTTTTCCGATTCTTCCATTCGCAGGTATTTATAGGTAGAATCAAGCATTTTGTGTTTTAGTGGAGTTTAATTTTGGTTATTATTTTCAATTCAGTGGCACACCTTTTGCTGTAATTTTTTTACTAAAAATTAGTTAGAAGTATATGAAAGGTGTTGTGTTCGTATAAATTACACTATAATGTAATTTATTTTTGTTGAAGTGCAACGCTGCAAATTAGCATTGTAGGCATAGCCGCCGAGGTTATCTACCGTAATTATGTTTCTGCAGTGTTTGAAACTCGGCCTAGGCTCTATCCTTTATTAAATTTACCATTATTGTGTTAAAGTATTTATGTATTTATATTTGCTATTAACTAACTAATCTAGATTTATCTAATGCTTAAACATTTTAAGACTTATTATCATTATTTTTTAATAATTAAAGAGCGAGCGATATCTGGCATGTATTGTTCGTGATAATATACTATTTACAATGAACCGGGAAATCCCGTGATCCCGGGATCTTGGCCGATTTTGTCCCGGAAAACCGGGATAGTGAAAATCCCTGAAAACGAGAAACCGTAGTAGCGACCCGTGGTTCGGATCTGAGTAAAGCTGTAGATCCTCATATGACCTTAGATGTTGCGAAGGAGGTCAAACAACCCCATAATAAAAAATCCCAATTATTATTATTATTATTATTATTATTATTATTATATTTTGTCAATATTTTAGATATCTTTGGAACTTCTGAACAGATCGATCCGATACTTGGTTTGCACGATTTGAGGAGATGACCAATTTAAGTTTGTCCAAAAGAAGTTGCTACCTTAACAAATGTTGTCGTCATCGACCATTGAAAATGAGGCACTTCTACTAAAGCCTATTTTCGTTCCTTGCAGTTACAGTATAGCATTTGCGACTTTGTCATCAGGAACGGGATCAATTAATATATTAGACGTTACTTACTTTGGCTGGGTTCGTACAACCGTTCAGGGTCGACCTGTATTCGACGTGAGAATGTTTTTGTTCAACAATATATGGAGGACCCTTTCCCATAATATTTAAATACCTTAGACACGCTCAGTGCAGTAATGATTCCGAAGAAAACGACAAGTTTGATGGCAGCAACATGGTAGTCTGTGTCGGAAGGAAGTTGTTTACCATCTTTCAGGTCCAGTTTGGGCGGAAGAAGTAGAAGAAGAAAGAGAGCGGTGTACCAGAATGAAACCAGGGGAACGAAGTAATAGAACTGATACGGACGCTCCATTACGATGCACAAAATAATCGTCAGAAGGTTCATCCTCAGCATTACCTATTTAGATTTAGTTTTTAATGAATATAGATCGTGAATGCCTCATTTAGTTCCGAAGAGACATAAAAGAAATGATGAAATATTATGCAACCTGGATCTAAAGTTCAAACGAATATCTTCATTTTCATGTACAGGCTGTCCACAATGTCCTGCTATCCCTGTTTTTCCCTCACAATACATTATTTGCAAAGGGAAAAGTTGCAAAGCAGAGATGTCACAAAACAGAGAAGCTGAAACAAGCAGTCACTGGTGGTTTTCGCCCAGTCACTCGATCCATGTTAAAGGAGCTGTCACACCGAACATGGCAACTGATTATTCTCTGTCACGAAAATGATGGTGCTCTCATTGATCCTCTGGACACGTAAATGTGTAAATATGTTAAATCTATTCATTTGTAAATCATAAATAAACAACAGATAACTGTAATCATTAGTATTCCACATATTTCAGTTGCTGGTCAGTGCAGTGCAGTGCGGTAAAAAAAAAAAAGAGGCGGGGTAACAGAACATTGTAGACACACTGCAAAATCTATTAAAATTTAGGTACTTTTCAATTGTCTCAATGCATTAAACATACCGTAACATTTACAATACCTATGAGTATGCTGGTGAAATTTTCCATGAACTGAGTTCTAACCATGAATAAAACCTGAATCACGGTAAAACCTTAAATTAATCCCGTCGTTTTGCAGGCTCATTCGATTGTTGTTGTTGTTGGTTAGCCGATCAGCCCACCCTGATCAAGCAAGCCGACGGCACGCAGGTAACCGATCGCCCTTTCCGGAGTGGACCAGAGGTTCAGCACACTAGTGATGTTGTGTTGTGTTCTATGTTGTGCAGTCTGTCATAATGTGTTGAATTGTTTGTGGTATGTCCTGGCACAGGTGGCAGGTGTCGTCTGTGGAGTTGTCTAGTCTGTGTTACTATGTCTGTAAGTTGGGGTGCTGTCCACATCGGAATCGTACTAAGTTAACTCGATCCGATCTGCTCAGGCTGATCTCTGACCTGTTAATGGGTGGCGGCTTCGCACCTAGGACCGCATTCGGAACGAGTCGTGTCAGTGCTTTGTGTGTGTGTGTGTGTGTGTGTGTGTGTGTGTGTGTGTGTGTGTGTTTTCTGTACTGTGTGATGTCTGTGGGGCGTGGTATGGAATGGAGTATTTGGTTATAATGTCTCTCTGGTGTTACCTTAATGGTGCGAGGTGTTGATGCGTGATTGTACATGTAGTGGCAAGGGTGTTGTGGGTTAGTTATCGCTGCTGCCATGAATTGTGTTCCCGTCATGTCTAAATGTTCCCTAATTTTCAGTATTTTTGTTTCTGTGTGCAGGTGTTCTATTGGTGTTTTAGTACATCCTGTAATGATACGAAGTGAGTTGTTTTGTATTGTCTGTAAGGTGTTTATGTGTGTGTTTGAGATAATGGGTGCCCAGCATGGGCTAGCATAGTCCATAACTGAGCGAATATATTGTTTGCATATGAGTGATGTTATTTCCTGCTGGTGTCCAAAATTTGTGCCTGTTAGTACCCTAAGCGTGTTAAGTCTTGACGTACATTTGTTTTTAATGTCCTGAATGTGGTTTGCAAAAGATAATGATGTGTTGCATGTGACCGCAAGTATTTTGGTCCTGTGAGTGTGTGGAACGTTGGTGTTTTTTAGTGTAATCTGTGGAGTTATCTGGTGTTCTTTTGTGTTGCTTGTTAGCAAGGTGATGGTTGATTTTGTGGGCGCTACCTTGAGTCTATTGTGTGTGAGCCAGTCTTGTATACTGTTTATGTATGTTTGTAGGTTATTTGTAGCGGTGTCGATGTTGTTGTGGGTGGATGTTAGAGTGATGTCATCTGCATATGATGATAAGGTAAGTTTGTTATCTATGGGTGTTGGAATGTCATGCATGTATAAGTTGAACAGCGTTGGGGAGAGAACAGAGACTTCAGGGACCCCGTTCGGAAAAAGCTTGGTTTTGGATGACTTGCCATTAAAGGTGACATGTGAGTATCTTCCTGAAAGATAGTTGCTCAGCCACCTTTTGGTGTTATTGTGAATGTTTGTGTTGAGTATTTTGTTTATATGAGGGAAGCGTGGAATAGCATCAAAAGCTTTATTAATGTTTACTGTTGCTAATAGTGTACGTTGAGCTGGTCGTCTGGAGTTGATGACAGCCATGATGTGCTGGGTGAAGTTAGTAAGTAGGCGATAGTGGTATGTCTGGGATGGTGATTTGTAAGATTAGTATTTCTGTCACTTTGGAAGGTGTGCATAGTAAGGTAATGGGTCTATAGGAAGCTGGCTCTGTTGGATTTTTGTTTGGTTTGAGTAGTGTAATAATTTTACCTTGTTTCCATATATCAGGAATAATAGAGTGTTGGTATGAATATGTGCTGATATTTGTGAGAGCTAGTATTCCCTGTGGGCCCAAGTGTTTAAGGTGTATGTTATATATGTTGTCTGGGCCAGTAGCCTTCGAATTCTTGATGTTTTTGATGATCTTGGTGGCCTGGTCTGGATTGAAGGGTGTAATGGTCGGGTTGAGTCTGTAGGTTTTCTTGTGTCTGGCTGTTTGTCTGTCTGCGTGTTTCTGGTTGTTGTCTGTTTAAGTGACTTAGCTTTGCGTAGTGATTAACTAGAATGTTAGCTTGTTGTGTATATGTTGGGATATTATTTTGGCTGCAACAGATAGCCGCGTGTGAGGTGTGAATGCCGCTGTTAGAGTGGGTAATGCTGTTTATAGTTTTGTATAGCCTGGATGTACAGTATCTGTGGAGTGGTTTAGTGTTGTTATGAATTCCCTAAATGTTTCTGTTTGTTTTTCTTTAAACATTTAGGGAATTCATAACAACACTAAACCACTCCACAGATACTGTACATCCAGGCTATACAAGACTATAAACAGCATTACCCACTCTGTTGTATCAGCTGTTTTCTGGCTTCTGTGTGCGGTGTTTGTGTGTTATGTTTGAGGTTGTTACGTTGCCTTATGAGGTGGGCTATTTCTCTAGTGTAATTTGGGTTGTATTTCCTACTGTTGCCCTTGGGTATGTATTTGTTTGCATTATTGATGATCTGATTAAATGTCTTGAGTGTTGTACTGATGTTTATGATGGGTGTGCTGTTTAATGTGGTGAATTGTTCCTCAGTCTGTATTTTGAACTGTTCCCAATCAGCTTTCTTGTAATTTCTGTAAGTGTGCCTAAGGCTGTTGGGGCAGAGTGTAGAATGTGTTGTAATGATGATGGGCAGGTGGTCTGATGACAGTTGTTTTTCTGTTCTCCAGTGTGTATGTGTTGGTAGTGAGGGGGAACAGAACGTTATGTCTGGGGAGGAGTTTGAGTATCCTGCTTGATGTGGTATGTGTGTATGTTCTTCTGTATTGTTAAGAATGAAGAGGCTGTTTAGTTGTGTGGCTATGTTGGCGCCTCTGGTGTTGCTTTGGTGGTGTAGGTACCAACTAGTGTCTTTAGCGTTGAAATCTCCTCCTAAGATGACATTAGTGAGAGAGACCAGATTGTGTAACTGTGGATTGTAATTGGCTGGCACCTGAGGTGAACTACCTGGTGGGATGTAAATGTTGATGAGTGTTTTAATGTTAACTGCCTGTATTTCTATAGTGTTATCTGCTTGGATTGTGTTTGTAATGTTTTGGGTGGCATCAGTGTAGCTAATGCTTTTACGTATGTAAGTGATGAGTCCACCCCCGTAACCCCCCGTACGATCTTGACGGATCGCCGTGAAGTCAGGGATGGTGGGTGTTTTGTGTGTGCATTTTAGTTTTGTTTCTTGTATAAGTGCTACGTGAATGTTTTGTTTGTGTACGAATTCCCTAAGCTGCATGATTTTGTTTGTGAGGCCATCTACGTTGTACTGTAATATGTTAATATTATGCTTCTGTATGTGTCTCATGGTCCTATTGTGTCTATGTCTTTGTCTATGGTGACATATGTAAGTTGTAGTGGGGCCTGGATAGGCTTAATGTCGCCGGAGAGTAAGAGTAGTCCGGGGAGCACGTAATTGCTCCACGTAAATTAAAAAAATAGCACGCTGGTATAGGTCCGGCCCCGGGAGCCGATCGACACTCTGACCGTGCCACGCAACAGGCCGTCGACTGCCAGTCTGGCCAACCGTAGACAGCCCGCTGCACGGAGATTTGAGGAAGTTTGGCCACCAGCGCGTTGATGTTTCGGTTTGACGTCGCTTCTTGTTCGCGTTGATGTGTCTCGCGCTGGAGGATACAGCCACTGTTAGAAGGTTCCTCGTCAGCTGCTAACTGTCGACATACGTTGAGGTTTTTAGCTCCTTCCTATCAGTTTGGGATCGAAAGTATATAATGAAATTATTTCCGGTCCTGTCCTTCAAACGTTTTGATAAAAAGTTCTTTTAGGATTTTCTTTCAATCAAGAATAAAGAGAATGAATTCTTTACTAAATTTTGGTTTATTCTTTCTGTCTCTTCATGAAAAATATCTCAGATCGCTGCTCTAAAAAAAAAGCCCCCTCAGTGAAAGCTCAAAAATGTTTCCTCATTCGATTGTTGTTCCTGATACTGTGCTGCAACACTTCTATAGTGTGAGCATTATGAAAAGACCACAAAGAAAGAAATCTGGTGGTGATAGATCAGATCTTGGTGGACAAAAATCTTTCAATATGATTTGGTCACCGAAAAGGATTAGTAATGTGCGACACTGTTTACTGTTTTATGAGAATTTCACCGGAACAAGTTTGTTTTGTAGAACGTTACGGCATGTTTGAGGGAGGAGCAAATAAAAATATTTTATATACGCCTATATTAAGTGAAGCGGAACTTCCCTTTGCAAAAACATGCCATGAGCTCAGGCCAGGGAGAGGGAGGTGCAAGAGGTGTCAAAGCACCGGGGTTCTTGGTCCAGGGCCCGGGCTGGAAGATAAAAAAGGAGGCGTTCCGCGATAAAGGGGCTCGGAGTCAAAAGTAGCGCTAGGGCTCATGATTCCTCTCCCTGGCCTTGCCATGAGCACATTATATATTATGAAAATGACAACAAGACTTTATATTCATATATTCAATAATGTTGCAGCTAGTTGTGAAAACGAGCTTTGCGGTTTGCATTCCTTACGATTACCTGACTGTAACGCCTAAATGTCAATTCTCCTCCTTGCCAGTAGTAGCACATGTTCCCAAAACCAGTCATGAACAAGTAAGAAGAGACCAAAATGCGGACGTGCATATAAATGTGAAACTGTGAAGAAGCTCCCGTGAAATGATAGATTAGAATCACTATTTGCATCCACCCTGTAAAGAGTATCGTACAGTGTATATTAGTCACCACTTGATTCATTCATTTAGTCACCTCTTGAATAACTTATATTAGCTCACAAATCACACTTTATCAAATGGAATTCTCATTTAGTAGTATTGAAAATAACATTAAAACTTTTTGTCATAATTATAAACTTATATTAAATAATGATGTACAAAGGAGGCTACAGAAACCAAATGAATACTGCAATTCCCTTAAACACATTCTTAAATTTATGTATATTTAATTTAAATTAAATAATTGGAACTTTATTTAAGAAAAAGATGACAAAAGTTACTAAGAATCCTACTGACGATATTCTGTCTACTAGTTTCAAAGAAAAATATATTTATTTCCCTGATACTCTCGACAAAACACATTGAAATTTATACATTTAGCTATAGAATATAATTAAAACAAACTGTAATAAGATATCAATTAGTATAAATTTTCATGAATTTATAGTTAAACCTCCCTGTATATTTATTAGGCCAGCTGATAGGCGTAATTAGCTCTGTATTCCCTGCCTTACAGGTAGTGGCAGCGCCAGGGTTTTCTATCAGCCCAGGCAGAGTTTGAGCAAAGAAAATTTTGATCGGGCATACCTTCCAATGATCAAAAAGAACATACAAGTAGTATTTGCACAATGTTACATAGGCTTTTAATAGTAAAATAGGAAGCGTCATTGATAAAAAGTTAAGTCTCAAAATTTGAAAAATACAAAAAACTAAAAAATGTCAAGTAATGTTCTAATTAACAATTATTGTGTGGTTTTTGTGCACGGATGCAAAGTTTTCGATCGCTTCGTCCATATTTAGATTTTCAGCACTTGATCGATTGAGTGCTAGAGTGCTGAGGTTGTCGAGTCTGACGTCGCTCATAGTATTGCGCAAATGTTTTTATCATACGCAACTTGGAGAAGAAAGAAATAGTTTTCGATGGGTTAGCTTCACTTTCTATTAAATCTATCAAAATATTTTAAATTCAAAATTTTCTGAGCCCGGGCAAAGCTGTCACTGCTTACAGGAGGGGAGGGGTTGGGCTGAGGACCCATCCTTCCCCAAGATGGACACCAATAACCTTGGATCGTATCAGGGCTGTTTCTGCCTTTTCACTCCAAGTTTGTTGGAATGCAAGTTTTTGATGGATATTTATTAGACTTATAAGCAACAGAACAGGCAACTTCCGGAACTCTTTCCTACCTTGTTGGGGTGAGTGTGTCTCAAGGGTCACTTGAGCCCGAGCACTAACAAGGTGAGTGGCTGGCCCAACCCAATATATGAAAATGAAAATGAAAATGAAAAGGTTTATTGGCAGACTATAGTCCATATGAGAAATATTACTAATACAATGACAGTCCACATACTAAGGATAGAAATAGAGACAGATGATTAGAAATAATACAGTAATGTCAAAGTTAAGTGGAGCTACAGACAAACGTTTTTGTACCAAGAATTCTATAGCTTAGAGGATAAACGGCAGGACTCATAGATAGCTTGGATAATCGGGTTGGTTGATTTTTTAATTCTTTGCGTTAGACTGTATTGAGCACGTCTTGTTACCTCCGGGAAACTCGGGACATTGCGGGTAGCAAACATTTGCGAAGCTGAGCATCTCGGGGGTAACTTATGTAAGAGTCTAAAAGACCTGTTCTACAGCAAATTTAGGGTTCTGCCAGAACCTTTTTTATAATTCACCCAGAGTTGCTGTCCGTATATATTACTGCAGAAAGTACGAAAGAGAGTGTCTTTAGCTTCACTTGTACAGAACCGAAATTTCCTTATAGTCATATTCGCTTTAGCACAAAGGCTTCGAGATTGTTTTCTTATCTCCGAGTCATCACTCAAGGAGCTGGAAATAGTTTGACCCAAATACTTAAACTCTTGTACTTCCTCAATTACTTCACCAGTCATTTTAAACCTAATATCAGCTGGCTGATTACAGCTTTTAGGATGAAATTGCATAACCTTAGTTTTTGTAACATTAAAAAGAATATCATGTTTCTGCGAATACACTTCGTAGACTTTTAGTAGCCGATCCAGACCTTTAACAGAGGGACTTATTAAGACCATATCATCGGCATAAAGTAAGTTATTTATCCTTGTGTTATCTATACAACATCCCACTGTTGCCCCTCATTAAGTGAAGCAATTAATCTGTCAATATACACATTAAACAGCATAGGGGAGAGCAAGGAGCCTTGTCTCACCCCGCAAGAGGAGCCAAAACATTCGGATAGTACATTGCCCCACCTAACGGTAAAAGATTGGTGGGAATACCAAAATTTCAATAAATTTAATATGCACATGGGAACCTTCCTGTTTTCTAGTTTTTTAAATAAAATATTGTAGTTCACTCTATCATATGCCTTACTTGTATATAAATAGTTGAATTACTGTCAATGTATTTAGATATTAAATGCCAAAACTTCACTTTACGTAGAGGTCAAAATATGACAATAAAACCCACACTAATAGACAGTTTATTTCCACAACAGTTTCGATGCCCACTGGCATCCTCTTCGGGTGGATACAAAAAAACGAATGAACAGAAGCGAGAAAGGAAACAATCCAGAGACCGTTAAGAAGTTCACACCTAGGCTAAATCCCTTTCGCCCGACACCGGAAGGGCATTTTATTAAAGGGTCCCGCTTATAAGTACCTTCACACAAATTAACTTCTTGTTCTATACATACAGATCCTATTATTTTTGTTTTATTTTTACATAATCATTACATTTGTTATTACCTTTATTACATTTATAATTACATTTATTATGCCTAATAATGCCATTTTTTATCACGCCAGCCAAAATAATCATGCTATAGATTGGGAACCAAGTAAGGTACGTTAAAATGGATTCGCGGTAAATTCATCGCGGTAAATTCATCGCGAGTAATTACATCGCGGTAAATACATCGCCTGGTAAATACATCGCCTGGTAAATACATCGCCTGGTAAATACATCGCCTGGTAAATACATCGTCATGCTTTTTATTAGCAGAGTAAATAATCGTAAATCGCGAAACATTAGAATTCAAAAAATTAGAAAAAAGATACTAATTGAAAGTTTATAATTTTTTTAAAGTGATAAGAAAAGAGATTGAGGAAAGAAAAGAAAAAATTAGGTGACCGTAGAATCCATATTTACGAGTATGTTTAAATGTAAAATTCGGTGCGTTTTTTTTTAGCCCCACCCGATATTTATACATTATTTATACAATTATACATTATATTTTTGAGGTGTGATCGAAAAGTCATTTGGTAGAATTAAGGTCGGTCGGAAGTGAACTATAAACAGGTCATTACTTACTTATCCCAGGTACCTCTTCTAACCGTCAGAAGTTCACCTTTATGACCGTTGTTTTTGAGGTGTGATCGATAAGTCATTTGGCCCTGTCTGTTTTCGCCACTTAAATCTTTTTTAATCCGAATACCCTTCTTTCGACCTGTGGATTATTATTATTATTATTGTGGCGGTGGGAGGAGCCAGTCCATTCTAGCTGCTATATAAGACTGAATTTATTCAGTTAAATCAGTTTCTATAGCGCTTTCGATTGTTGTGATCTTCATATTTTGTCTGGCAGTTTAAAAGTTCAGAAAAATTAAGCCATCAAAATGGCTCTCCAGTATGTTAGAAGTGAACGAAATAAGAAAAACTCATTGATAGTTGTCATTTGTTTGTCAAAGAAAAGAAAAGTGATGAACATGTTATTTGGAAATGTGACCAATATTATAAAATGCGTTGTCCTGCAAGAATCCACACAGAGGAAGATTCCATTACCAAACGAATGGGAGAACATAATCATGCAGGCAATATTGCTCGTGTTGAAGCTGCCAAAATGATCAATTTAACAAATGAAAAAGCATTTACAACTCAGGAAACACCTCATTGCATCGTAACCCAAGCCTACGTCGGATTGTCCCAAGCAGTCGTGGGTCAGCTGCTGCCCGCAACCATCCTCATAAAAAGGAACATCCGAAACGCTCGCCATGTGGCAGCACAAGTTCCTCCCAATCCATAAAATTTACTCCAGCTGAGGATACCTCCTGAATATAGAACAACACATTCGAATCAGCCTTTCCTTCTATTCGACAGTGATGATGGACCAGGCAGAATTATTTTATTTTCCACTCAAAGAAACCTTCAGTTGTTATCCAAGGCGAAACATTGGTATGCAGATGGGACTTTCAAGACGGTTCCATCTTTATTCAATCAGCTTTACACGATACACGGCGACATGAATGGTGACGTTTTGCCTCTTGCTTATGCTCTAATGGCCAGAAGAACTGAAGAGAGTTACAACAGGCTTTTGTCAGAACTGAAATCCTTAGAGCCAACCTTATCACCAAGCATAATTGTGACAGATTTTGAACGAGCAGCCATTAATGCTTTTAGAGCAATTTTTTCCAAATTCAACTCAAAAAGGTTGTTTTTTCCATTTCTCTCAATGTATATTTCGATCCATTCAAACAAATGGTCTGCAACAACTATACGAAAATGATGCAGAATTCGCGTTGAAGATGCGCATGATTGCAGCCATTGCATTTGTGCCTGTCTTAGATGTAGTTCATTCTTTTGAATATTTATATGACAATAATGGGTTTCCCGAAGAAGCCCAGCCAGTCTTTGATTATGTAGAGGACACGTGGATTGGACGCCCAGACCGTCGCCTAGTACGCCGACCCCCTCGCTTTGATCATGCACTTTGGAATTGTTTTGCTGCAGCCCAGGAAGGTGCCTCTAAGACAAGCAATTCTTGCGAAGGCTGGCATCGATCATTCAGCGGATTGATCGGGGCATCCCATCCTACGATCTGGAAATTTTTAGAAATCTTGAAAAAGGAACAATCAAGAAACGAAGTAATAATCGAAGAACAGTATATCGCCGGTGCAGAAATTCCACATCGCAAAAAGAAATATAAAGATAGTGCAGCGAGAATTCAACGCATCGTCAATGAATATGAAAATTCATAATTGCTCATAATTTGTCTTTTTAGAATGTTTCTTCCTTCCTCCAATTTAAAATAGTGTCATCTTTTTACTTTGAATTTTTTTACATTGCTAATGAAATAAATTACATTTATTATTTTATTGGTGATTCTATTTTTAAAAGTAACTTTGATTTCTTTTTCCATGTACAGTATATATTGAGTAAATTTGATATTAATAATTTTTTGTCTTTGAATTTCCTTTTCATTGTTAATGAAATTAATTGCACTTATTGTCGATTGTTAATTTTTAATTTAAATTAACCTAACTAAGCCTAATTAAAGCAACCCATTCCCCTCCAGCATTAATCTAAAACATTTGAATATCACAAGTACAGAAACCAAATTCAACGAAACAAACTATACATTCATCGTAAATTAAACAAAATATGTGAATGTTTATATATTTATTACTATCATCTTTAAATAATGTATGGCGATGTGTTTACCAGGCGATGTATTTACCAGGCGATGTATTTACCAGGCGATGTATTTACCAGACGATGTATTTACCAGGCGATGTATTTACCGCGATGTAATTACTCGCGATGAATTTACCGCGATGAATTTACCGGACACCTTATAAATGTAATAATTATGTCAAAAGAAAAATAATAGAATCTGTATGTATAGAACAAGGAGATAATTTTAATTCTGCGAAGGTACCTATAAGCTGGACCCTTTAATGAGATTCTTGATCAAAAAATCCCTTACAGTGGCGGGTGAACGGGATCCAACTTAGATGTGAATTTTTAATGGTGTCTGCATTCGTTTTTTGGAAAAATGTAAATGTAATAATAAATGTAATAATAAATGTGGAAATAAGTGTAAATGTAATACTAAATGTAATAACAAATGTAATAAATGTAAATATAATAATAAATGTAAAGGTAATAGCAAATGTAATAATTATGTAAAAAATAATAGCATCTGTATGTATAGAACAAGAAGTTAATTTGTGTGAGGGTACTTATAAGCGGGAACCTTTAATAAAATGCCCTTCCGGTGTTGGGCGAACGGGATCTAACCTAGGTGTGATGGTCTCTGGATTGTTTCCTTACGCGCTTGTGTTCATTCGTGTTTCGGTAAAATGTAGATGTAATAATAAATGTAATAAATGTAACTGTAATAATAAAAGGTAATAATAAATGTAATAAATGTAATAATAAAAGTGGAAATAAGTGTAAATGTAATAATAAATGTAATATACAGTATGTAAATGTAATAATAAATGTAATTATAAATGTAATAAAGGTAATAACAAATGTAATAATTATGTAAAAAAAAAAAATAGAATCTGTATGTATAGAACAAGAAGTTAATTTGTGTGAGGGTATTTATAAGCGGGAACCTTTAATAAAATGCCTTTCTGGTGTCGGCCGAACGGGATTTAGCCTAGATGTGAATTTCTTAACGGTCTCTGGATTGTTTCCTTTCTCGCTTCTGTTCATTCGTTTTTCTGTATCCACCCGAAGAGGATGCCAGTGGGCATCGAAACTGTTGTGGAAATAAACTCTGTCTATTAGTGTGGGTTTTATTGTCGTATTTAGATATTGTTTCTTTAAGTACATAGATACACAGGTCAGTTGAGTGGAACCTTTTAAAACCAAACTGATTAGGAGATGTCCATAGATAATCATTTAATCGGAGCAGCAAGAGTTTTTCTAGTAGTTTCGAGAAGTAGGAAGCGACAGCAATAGGCCTGTAATTATTGCTGGACAGAATGTCTCCATACTTATTTTTGACCAGAGGCAAGATATATACCCTCATGAACTCTGCAGGGATATGGCTATGAGCAAGCATGGCTGATAAGAGCAATGATATATGCAGACATATTGCGCCATTGGCATATTTTAAGTGCTCATTCGATAGGTCATCTATCTCTGACGCAGAACCAGTCTTTAACTCTTTAATTAACCTCTTTACTTCAGGAACTGATATCACAGTATGTTCCCTTGTCCCTCCCACAGGCGTTTCGCTGCAATTTGTCTTAAGATTATCCCTACTCACACTGTTAAGAATGTTAGAGCAGTGGTTTTTCAACAGCTTTGCAACTTCATTCTCCCCCGACACCACATTGATTGTCGGAGGGAAGACACTTTTGACACCCGTTTGATTCTTAACAAATTTCCAAAATTTGTTATTATCGTTATTTATGCGAGCGTCACAGGCTTTTGATGCTCAAATAGACTCTTCTTCCTGTTTACATCGCCTTATGGCCGCCTTATAGTGACCCCTACTTCTACACATATTCATGTATACTGGTCCTAATCTGGGTCTACCATGAAAGCACCACAAATCGTAGGCGTCTTTCGATTCCCTCTTCAGGGGGGCAATAAAATCATTCCATCCAGGAATAATCTTAGTATGATAGTTGTAAGATTTAATCAGGGGGCTTCCTGCTTCCCTTAACAGGGATACTATCTTACTATAATACCTATCTATGAGTTTACAGTGAGAATCATTTGAGCAAGGATTATTACAGGCAAGATGCAAAATTTCTAAATTATTAAAGAAGTGACTTGTTCTGTATTTGTATTCTCTTCTCTGTTGCATATTAACATTAGACCAATCGACGCGATTATTCTTACCTATTGAGTTTTTGTTATGTCGTGTTGCGCATAAATTGGTAAAGTTAATATAAGCCCAACTCAGCCTATAAACAGTTATATAGTTTTGAAAATTAATAAATTAGTTTTGGTTTTTACCTTTCCATTCATCAGTGATTTCTCTGTTAAGAGGTTTTGAGGTGGTTGACTTTGCTCGGTAAAGGAATGTTATCACCACACTCAAAAATATTGGAACGTAAAAAGCTTCGTAGCTGAAGGATTTGCTTTCTTTCTCAAACAAACTTGTTCTGAAAAACATCAAAATTGAATAGCTTAAATATTTAAATAATTTTAGCAGTACATCAGTTATTACAAACACTATAATATTTCACAAAAGCTTAAATATTTCAGTATCAGGAAGTCACGTAATTTTTCAACCCAAATTACCTGTCACAAATGTAGAAATAACTAAAGATAAGAATGCATTTGAAAAATGGAAGGAAATAATTATAGCAGAGTTTTTCCTTCACATCTTCATTATTTTCTGACAGTGAAAGCTCTGTTGTAGTTGATTTTGAAGTTCCGTCCATCAGAAACTTTTGTGAACACCAACTCGAATAGCAACAGATGTCGTCAAACACTTCCAGAATGTCTTTCCGGGAATAATAGACGCATGCAGTACAGAATGCTAAACTAGAAATTAACTTTAAATTAACTCAGCAATAAACCACGCATTAATTGTTTTCACTTAGTTCATACGTTAAAATGTTCTTGTTATAGCCATTGCTATAGTGCATTTTTATTCGAATTTTATCAGTTGTGGATAGTTTTTGGAATAATAGCCTTTGGCGTCAACAAGATCATTGCTATGTCAATTCACCAATTATATTTATTTTCTACAAAATTTGAAAGGCGAATGTAAGCATCTACTCTCTCTCTCTCTCTCTCTCTCTCTCTCTCTCTCTCTCTCTCTTATATCTCTATATATATCTATATATATATATATATATATATATATATATATATATATATATAATTTAGGGTGATGCAAAAGTGAGGGAGTAAAATGTTTTTGTTTCAAATTTTTGAGATACCCTCTCATTTGGTTTAATTTGGTGGAAAAATGATCCTGGGGAAATTTCGGGTCAAAATTCGAATATTTGGAGGTCGCGCCCGCCATTTGAAAATTTGCTGATTTCCATGACACCCAGGAGGTACAGCAAGCGTCAGGTTACTTTTTTTTTGAGTGGAAGTTCCCCACGAGGCCTATCATACCACCTTCCTCTTTTCCATTTGTTCATAAAACAGATACAATACAATAGATATTTATAATAGATACATAGAATGGATATACTCGTAAATTTTACTGTTGCGTCAAAGATACGAGAGTTTTCTTAGTTTTGTCCGGAAGCTTCTTCCGATAATTTGATACAACTTGCAGTAGATATTGCTTCTGTTGTTCATCATTGGTAATTAATTTGTTATAATCTTCAATCAATTTCACTCCTCTTTCAGCAATATCATTAACAACTTTCATGTGATTCACTACGTTCTTTGCAACCCAATAACTCTCATCGAGAAGCCAATCTTCTACTGGTTTGCTCAAGAACGTTGAAGACAATCCGAGTATACTGAAGAAGGACTTTGTGTTAGCAGTTACAAAATCTTCAAGCTGCTTATTGTCAATAGTTTTGATGTCTATTTGTGTCTTCTTTGGAGGATCTGGCTCCGAAGATTTTGTAAGAGCCTCCTTCATTTTTCTTTTGGTGTCAAAGCTGATTTTATCATCAAAGAAAGCCAATGCGATCAACTCTTCTGAGAGATACCACAAATGATTCTTGAATTTTTCTAAAGCAGCATTTGCTAGTTGTTCATTTGTGCTTTTGTAGCTGTGAAGATTCTTGAGAAGACTCAGATCATTTCGTGGAGCACTTGCTGCGCAGGGTGCTGAAAACCAATGCTTAATATAAATTGAAACAGAAAACCAACAAATTTCTTTTAGATTTCTTTCTTCTATTGCTGTTATTTTGAACTGACTTTTGAACATAAAGATTTTCATTGAATAAATGACTTTCGCCATCCAACGGGCTCTATGATAAGCCCCAGGCTTCCTGAATTTTATTCCAGTCGTTGGAGTACCGCCAAGCAAGATGATTGTCAGTTCCAATAACTCTCTGTAATCGTCGCGAGGTTGATCTTCATTGATTTTTCTTGCTGCAAAGTTGATGATTTCCTCTTTTTCCTTTTGTGGATAATTTTCTAATTTATCGTATGAAGTTAGATTAATCTTATTCCAGTTTGTTTTGAATCTTTTGAATAACTGAATGTCAGGGCCTGATGAAGCCTGTAATGCAGGGGATACCACTGCTTCCAACATGATTTCAAGGATATGGTGTCGACAAGGACACCACAACAAATCTTTCTCCATTTTCTGTTCAATTAGGACACAAGCTCCGTTTTTACGACCTGTGTTCGATGCAGTTGTATCGAAACACATGCCTTTTTACCTTATCTATTAGATTCCAATCAATGATCGCCTGATGTACTGCATTTGCAGTATCCTTTCCTGTGCCATGATCTATATTTGGCACTCCAAGCAGTTGATCTTCTCCACTGCCAGAGATTAGGACTGGCAACCGATCAACAACCTCATTCCCGGTAATGTCTTCGAGGAGTTTGCCATCCCAATGAACAATCAAGGGTTTGTCAGCTTGAAATTCTTCTTTCAAGTTTTCACTGAACTTCTTTCTTGATTTCTGTCTTGCCCTGCGAATCGATGAGTAGCTAACATTGTAATTCTCTGGATCTTTTCCAACATTTGCGATCGTTGGAATAATTATTAAAGAGGCTGATCGGTCGCTGATCTTAGCAACATCCAATGAGGAAAGCAGATTTTCATTCATAATCTTGAATTTTTTTCTTGGAAGGCCTCTTTTGGATGTTGAGGGCACTTCCAGATCTACTTCTTCTTCCGTAGATGCAGGTGAATCACTGCAGGAACTGCTGCTGCTTGCAAGAACAACTGTTTCATCAAATGCACTTGATTCATGTAACCTTTTCTTATCCATTTTTTCATGTCTCTTCGCAGCTTCCTTTCGACGTTTTTCTTCATCCTTATCAACTGCCATCATTTTACCCTTTCGACCTTCCTTTGTAGCCGTAGAAACTCTCTATCTTCCTCAATAGTTATTAACTCGTTAGCATTTGCATGCGCAATATCAAAGAGTCCATCCAATTTTTCTTTCCATGTATTCTCTTTCTCTATTGAAAACTTCGATTTTTTTCCTTTGCTCTTCTTCAGCCCTTGCCACTCATCATACAGTTTATTTAATTTCTTCACAACATTACATTTCTGGGTTGTTGGTATTCCTGCTCTCTGCCACACTTCCAATACATCATTAACGGTTGAAGTTAATGCTTCTCTGACAGTTTCATTCTTGATATGTTTATAATTCATGAATAAGGAAATTACTTCTTTCTTTGATGGAAGCTTACTTTGATTCAATTTATCTATTTGTTGACCGATCAGCCAGATATCTGTTGAGCTTCTTGATCTCATTTTTGTCACAATTAAGATAGAGGAAATAGAAGAGAAATTGAGGCGGAGAGACTCACTGATATAGCACCTCTCCTGGACACTGCCACAAGCACACTGCGATACCGATTTCCTTGAACGCTATTTGCTCATATACGCATCACCTACCACTCTGCCTGCAGCAAACCTGCGCAAAACCTGCAACCTGCAACAAACCTGCAACAAAAAAGAACAAATTCAAAAAATTTGATTTTACTCTAATTTTTTGTAATTTTCAAATTTTCAATTGGCGGGCGCGACCTCTGAATGTTATTTGTTTGACCTGGAATTTCTCACAGGGTGTTTTTTGTGACAAATTGGAACAAATGAGGGGGTATCCCTAAAAATCCACGATGGTCATGATTTGTGCATCACCCTAATATATATATATATATATATATATATATATATATATACACAGGGTGTCCGAGAATTATCTGTACAATTTTTGGCTGTTATTAAAAGTCAACCATGAAGTGTAGAAATTCCAGTGTTGTCCCATTTTACAGAGAATCTCATTAAGTTTTTTCTGATACCAAGTTTTGACAAGTTTTTTAGAAATTCCAGTGTGTCCGAACATTATCTGTACAATTTCATCTTTTAATAAAATTCTTGATAACACACGTAAAATTCTTAAACAAGATTATTTAGAATCTGTATTTTCAAAAGTTTCTTTTATTAAAGTAACGTTGTTACAAACATTCGATATGTGCACCATTAGTGATTCGCAAAACATCCAATCGATACTCCAAATGTTGCCATGTACGCTGCAGCATATCCACATCAATTCGCTCAATAGCAGCTGTGATTCTTGCTTTTAAATCATCAATGTCTGTCATCCGCGTACATTTCTAAATAACTTGTCAAAACGTGGTATCAGAAAAAACTTAATGAGATTCTCTGTAAAATAGGACAAACTGGAATTTCTACAGCTCATGGTTGACTTTTAATAACAGCCAAAAATTGTACAGATAATTCTCGGACACCCTGTGTATATATATATATATATATATATATAATATATATATGTGTGTGTGTGTGTGTGTGTGTGTGTGTGTGTGTGTGTGTGTCCCTGGGAGGGACAGAGATATCCCTGGGAAGATATTTTCTACGCCTAGTCCTGCCACAGTCCTGTCTCCGAAACTCTTAAAACGATACCATGTGTGTGTGTGTATATATATATATATATATATATATATATATATATATATATGAGTGTGTGGGTGGATGTGTGCGGTTGGGTGTGTGCGTATATAAATGTGTATATATATATATGTAAGGGGTGGCAAACAATGATTAAACCTCCCCCCTGCACAGATGAAACTAATAGAGGTACAAAAAAACTGATTGTTGCATCTTTTAGACAATTTAATTCTACGTCTAAACAAAACCACTCAATAGTTGGTGTTGCCTCCTTGTGCTTGGCGGACGCTTCAAGTCGGCAAGGGTAGGAGGTGAGGAGAGACTCGAAAAGCTCAGTGTCGTACTCAAGATTTCGGAGGATTGTTTCGATGTGCTGCTCCATGGTCCGGCGGCAGAATCGGGTGGCTGGTGGTTCAGCAAGCATCAGGGATTCCACTCGGTCTTTCAGGATGGATCCTGAGAGATTCTGCCGCCGGACTATGGAGCAGCAGCACATCGAAACAATCCTCCGAAATCTTGAGTATGACACTGAGCTTTTCGAGTCTCTCCTCACCTCCTACCCTTGCCGACTTGAAGCCGTCCGCCAAGCACAAGGAGGCAACACCAACTACTGACTGGTTTTGTTTAGACGTAGAATTAAATTGTCTAAACGATGCAACAATCAGTTTTTTTTTGTACCTCTATTAGTTTCATCTGTGCAGGGGGTGGGCAATCATTGTTTACCACGCTGTATAAAGAGACAAAGATAGACACATCTGTATATAAGAAAGGTATGAAAAAAATTATTTCAGTTTAGTTAAAGAGGCATATACTGTAGGTTGGGAAATAAAATTAGATTGTGTTCATAAATGTGTGCGTGTTTGATTGAAGAATCTTTTAAGGGGTGACTTTGCGATCACAATGCAGCTACTTAGAGTAGTGCCGAGCTGGATTACATTCTGTGTGTAATTAAATTTGGTTGGGTTGGCTAAATTATAATTTTGCTTACAAATGGATTGGGTTTAAGGCCTTTCTATAAAAACTCATGATAATTACCGGTAACTCTGTTGATATTATATGGAAATAAACTAAATGCATATATAAAAAGAAATGTTTGAAATTGCGCAGGTTCTGAGTAATATGATGTTATAATGTTATAATGTTTCAGACCAACAAAGACCCTAGGATCCATTCATGGCTGGTCTAACTGTGTTCGTAATTGTGTATTGTGCATGTCCTCCGTGGTGGCTGAGAGGACCTACAATTTTACGTGGGTTTTGAACCACAAGGCCTTAATTTTACTACCTTAAATTATACCCAATCTATCAACATATGCGTCTAATCGATTTTTAAACATGTTTATAGACGTGCTACTAATTACTTCTACCGGCAAACTATTCCAAAAGTTTTTGGTAACTGCTGTCTCGAACCTTCTACTTGTCAACTTCCACCCGTCATTTCTAGTCCTATTATATTGAGATATTTCGAAAAAGCTATCTCTACGTTATCGAACCCATTCATAATTTTAAAAACCTGGATTAGATCACCCCTTAGCCTCCTAGTCTCGAGTGTTGTCAATTTTAACTCTTTAAGCCTATCCTCGTACGACTTCGACCTAAGCGACGGAATCATCTTAGTTGCTCGTCTTTGAACTCTTTCGGTTTTGTCTATCTCTTTTCACATATGCGGATTCCAAAATTGGATCGCGTACTCCAAATGGGGTCTAATTAATGATTTATAAAGAGGAACAATAATATCACGCTTGTGATTGGAACAGGTACACTTGTGTTGCCTTGGACTGGAAACACAAACTAGCAGCGAATCTTGCTCCTGAATAATAATGCATCCAGACCTATAAAGACTTAAAGACAGTGTCTATACTGCAAATTAACGAGGTAGGCACGAAAATGAATACGAATCAGACTGTTCGTTGGATTAAGATAACACCAAGCGTTGTTGCTTTTAGTGGAGACGAGCTACTGGGAGATGAGGAGGTGGATCTGGTGTGGGATCTAATGCAGAAGTTGTTTGACCAGGAGGTGATTCCGGATGAGTGGCGGGCCAGCATCATAGTGCCTATATTCAAAGAGAAGGGAGACGTACAAGATTGCACGAATTATAGAGGGATCAAGCTAATATCACATACAATGAAGATATGGGAGCGAATAGTGGAGAGTAGGTTGAGAGACGAAGCGGAAGTGTCAGTGGAACAGAGAGGTACAGAGAGGGGCAGAAGGCGTTGCACATGGTTTTTATTGACTTGGAGAAGGCATATGATAGGATACCACGGCAGGAAGTTTGGAGATGCTTAAGGGAAAAGATGGTACCGGAGAAGTATGTTAAACTGATCAAGGGGATGTACAGGGGAGTAACAACTAAGGTGAGGAGTAGTGTGGGTGTGTCAGAGAGCTTTGGGGTGGAAGTTGGTCTGCACCAAGGACCAGCTTTGAGCCCCTTCCTTTTCAATGTGGTATTCGATGTGTTGACGGACAGGATTAGAGGGGAGGTGCCGTGGTGCATGATGTATGCAGACGATGTTGTGTTGAGTGGGGAGACGAAAGAGGAGGTGGAGCAGCAGTTGGAAAATTGGAGAGAGGCGTTGGAAAGTAGGGGGATGAGAATTAGCCGAAAGAAGACCGAATACATGAGATGTGATGTGCAGCAGGACCGAGGAGGGGAAGTGACATTGAGTGGAGAGCGTGTTAGGACGGTGGAGTATTTTAAATACTTGGGGTCAACAGTGGATGCAGAGGGGGAAGCAGAGAGAGAGATAAACTGTGGAATACAGTCGGGGTGGAAGAACTGGAGAGACGTATCAGGGGTGCTCTGTGATAAGAGGGTCCCAGTGAAACTGAAGGGAAAGGTATTCAAAACAGTGGTGAGGCCGGCAATGTTGTATGGAATGGAGACTGTGCCAATGAAGAAGAGCAATGAAAGAAAAATCGATGTGGCTGAAATGAAGATGTTGAGATGGATGTGTGGAGTGACGAGGAGGGATAGGGTCAGAAATGAGCATATAAGAGGAACAGTGAAGGTGGCGGAAGCATCTAAGAAGGTGCAGGAGGCCAGGCTGAGGTGGTATGGACACGTCAGGAGAAGAGAGGAGGAGTATGTGGGGCGCAGAGTGCTGGAGATGGAGTTGCCGGACGGAGAAAGAGGAAGACCGAAGACGAGATGGAGGGACTGTGTGGTGGCGGACATCAGGGAGAAGAACTTGGAGGAGGACGCGGTATACGACAGAAGAGAGTGGAGAAGACGAACCAAAACAGCGACCCCATGTAAAGATGGGATAATAAGCTGCGGAAGAAGAAGAGCTACGTACGGGAGCCTCGTTTGTACGTTGACCTTCTATACACTTGGCAATGATGCTACGAGTTGTTCGTACCCTCATCGGATGTATGGGCGAAGCGGTGCCTTGCATAAAAATAGTAAAGCCTTTCTTCCCACTTAGAGTATATTTAATCTATTGACATTTGTGTTATGAGCATTGATAATTATATACTCGTGTGTATATATATATATATATATATACTCACACAGAAATTATGATGATGGTTGCAAAAAACATTTTCATTTCAAACATTGCAATACTTCGTGGAACGCAACAGAGCGAAGGAGATTCAATTTGTAGTTTGTTGCAGAAATAATTGACCACAAGCTTGAATTTAAAAATGTAAATAAGAATTATTCTAAATAAATCTTACAATAAATCTAATATCGTTATCATTTATCATTTCGTATTTATGTAAAAGTGAAAAAGTGAGCATAACTTCAATAGAATTATATATAATATATATATATATAATGAATAAAATCACGAAGGAAAGGAAACACAGAATGGTGCTCAAGCGCTTTCGTCTAATGACATCCTCAGGAACACTGAGTGTTCCTGAGGATGTCATTAGACGAAAGCGCTTGAGCACCATTCTGTGTTTCCTTTCCTTCGTGGTTTTATTCATCATAAATATTTTTCACGTGTTACTTTCGTGAAATAATTTTCATATATATATATATATATATGTAAAGAACGACGCTTGTGTAGAAGAATTCCGCACAAGATGAGGAGGAATAACGAACAAATGAAAAATGAGGTTACCACCCGGGAATCGAACCCGGGATCTTCCGATTGCCGGTCAGATATGCTATCCACTACACCATGGGCCTCGATTAATCAAATGTCGTAATTCTCCTACATACAAGCAGAAACCAATGCCCTGAGGGGGCACATTCGCATGCCGTACATATATATATACACATTTTAACTGCAAACAACACACAGTATAATTAATGTGAAGAACGATGCTTGTGTAGAAGAACGTTCCGCACAAGATGAGGAGGAGGAACGGACATTTGATTAATCGAGGCCCATGGTGTAGTGGATAGCATATCTGACCGGCAATTGGAAGATCCCGGGTTCGATTCCCGGGTGGTAACCTCATTTTTCATTTGTTCGTTCTTCCTCCTCATCTTGTGCGGAACGTTCTTCTACACAAGCGTCGTTCTTTACATTAATTATACTGTGTGTTGTTTGCAGTTAAAATGTATATATATGTACGGCATGCGAATGTGCCCCCTCAGGGCATTGGTTTCTGCTCGTATGTAGGAGAATTACGACATTTGATTAATCGAGGTCCATGGTGTAGTGGATAGCATATCTGACCGGCACTCGGAATATCCCGGGTTCGATTCCCGGGTGGTAACCTCATTTTTCATTTGTTCGTTCTTCCTCCTCATCTTGTGCGGAACGTTCTTCTACACAAGCGTCGTTCTTTACATTAATTATACTGTGTTGTTTGCAGTTAAAATGTATATATATATATATAATTAAATAAAAACTAAAATAAAGTTATTCTGTACTTGTGTTTCAAACTCAAAATTATATTCATCACTTTCATCATTTTCTGAAAAATACTTCTGCATTGGCGACATTTCCCACATTTTAACGTGTGTTCCTTTCAACACCTGCGAAGGTAAAAATTTTGATAATTCTCAGAATCGTGGTTTTATTTAATTTAATTTATTTGAAAAACATAATTTTATTGGTATTTTGGGTAAATAATTTGAGAAATTACCAGTCACAAAAGAGGATAAATTGGTAAATATGTAATTTTGGGTCCACTCATTTTTTAGTACTGTCCTTGATCCCTGATTGGCCAAAAATTAGTGACGTGGGAAATAAGATTCACCCTGATTGGCATGACGTATAAAATGGGTGGGGTTAACGACTTTGTCAAAAATGTGGTGGCCACGAAAAAGTAGAAGGGTATAAAAATGGCATTTATATTTACATGATGAATTCGTTGGATGTACCTCTGATGAAAAGAATCTTTTGGATCTTGAAGTTTGGAGGAAGGAAGTGACCAAAGAAGTACTGTTCGCTCCGATATTAAATCCAGTTCCTTAATTACGAATAAGGAAATAAGATTTAATCTTTATTTAATGCGAATAATATAAAGGAGGTTAGTGTGTAATAATTGTCGAACAATCGGATGCATGGGGCGGATCATATGCTTGTAAAACTTACCTCTCGTATGAAGAAAATAGAGTGAACAGTACTCCTTCATACACTGTGGTAGTGCATACATCAGAGTTCCGGACATATGTATGAATTTAGAACATTGTAAAATACCTTTCTTTTTTAATCTAAAATTTATTACATTATGACTATGTAATGTTAAATTACCATAAATTAACAATAACCAGTACATGGGCGCTGGGCGGGTCCATAGGGGACTAAGGGAAGCACGTGTCCCCATAGGCTAGATCCCCAAAGAAGACCAACTCGAACTTTTACTGAAGTCCATGAAACGTTTTACACCACTTTTCCCAAATTGCCCATAGCATGCAAAAACTACTTTTTTCTACGTGAAGGTCAAAATATGATAATAAAAACCCACTCTAATAGACAGAGTTTATTTCCACAACAGTTTCGATGCCCACTAGCATCCTCTTCGGGTGGATACAGAAAAACGTTTTTCTCTATCCACCTGAAGAGGATGCCAGTGGGTATCGAAACTGTTGTGGAAATAAACTCTCTCTATTAGAGTTGGTTTTTATTATCATGCCCATAGCATCCACAATTTTCATGCAACTACGATAAATTTTATGCCACTGTGTTCAGTAGATATTTGTCCCTCCTAAAATATCGTTTTCTATTAGTACCACATATATACCAAAAATACCGATTTTCTCTTCTTTAATCTGGCAACACTGTGTAATAGCATTAGCAGAAAAGACCGTAGCAGTAAGGGTACGCTATTTTATGAATTTTGGGGCGAACTTCTGCAGTAACTGAAATATTTTATCTTCAGCGAGTATTATATGATGTGTATATATATTGTGGCACTATTTAATGTCATGTAGAAAGTCTGAGCTTTGGCTCGTTAGGTTTTCGCTTTCGGCAATGGTAGGCTAGTTAGCCTAGGCCTTAGGCCCTAGGTCTTAGCCTTCTTCAAATAGGCTGAGTTATGTACTGGGGCCGATGTTTATAATATAATTATAATATAATTTAAATGTGGATTATCCCCTCATGAGAGTGTGAGTTTTTGATACCTTTTAGCTCACACAGAAACAGAAAGCCTGTTTCCTGTTACTACCTCACAGTATGGTGGGTGAAGCATATAATATATATAAAAAAAATGTGGATCAAACAAAATACTGGGCATGATGTATGTTTGGTGGCCCCCTTAGACAGTTAGACTACCCTCCCTGGATCCGCCCCTGCAGTATACATGCGCAAACAGTGTTTCCTTTGAATTAATGGTTTTGTTATTGCCAAAAATAAGCTACGCAGTTCAGGGGATTAATATAATATAATAATAACTAATATTGACTATTATTAATCCTAATAATGACTAATTATTAATATAATAATTAATTTCTGGCAATGTTTGTGTTTTAGACTAATCATTATTCTCAGTTCGCACGTGAAGTAATGTTATAATAATGTTATAATGTTTCAGACCAACAAAGACCCTAGGATCCACTCATGGCTGGTCTACCTAACTGTGTTCGTAATTGTGTATTGTGTATGTCCTCCGTGGTGGCGGAGGGGACCTACAATTTTACGTGGGTTCCGAACCACAAGAACATAAGAAATTTATGTAACAACTGCCTGTACATTGGCAACGACCAATTTTTGCAAAACTAAATAATTATAAATTTAAAACTAATTAATTATCGATTTAAAACTAATTAATTATCGATTTAAAACTAAAGATAGAATCTCTGGATCCAGAGGATCAAGTAATAATAGACTACTATCCACAAATATGTTACACTCTATATCTATTTATAACCGACATGCAAATATATCAGATCCAAAGAATCCAGTCAATTTCATTACGGTATCCATCAATACTAGTACCTTGCCAACGAAAAATAAGTCACGGTCCATATCGATTGAGGACCAAGTCAAAATTTACAACCATATACATTACAATATATATACTTAGGAGGAAAAGTGTAGGTGTGGCTGTAAAGACTGTACAGTAATGTAGAAATGTGTGTGCACACATTTTGGGTCTCCCATTTAAGGGTGTTTGTGGGGCAAGTGAAGATCATGAGTTTTTCAATACCTCACAGTACTATGGGGGGCACCGCTCGGCAGAGGAATCTCTTTAAATGGGGTGTGTAAGGACAGAGAGTATCCCCTAACCCAAGATGCTGCCTCCCTATATCCCACAACACTTGTGTTGAGCTGTGGGATCTATCACCACAAAGCCTTAATTTTACTACCTTAAACTATGCCCAATCTATCAACATATGCGTCTAATCGATTTTTAAACATGTTTATAGACGTGCTACTAATTACTTCTACCGGCAAACTATTCCAGCTATTTACTATTCTATGCGTAAAAAAGTTTTTGGCAACTGCTGTCTCGAACCTTCTACTTGTCAATTTACACCCATTATTTCTAGTCCTATTATATTGAGATATTTCGAAAAAGCTATCTCTATCTACGTTATCGAACCCATTCATAATTTTGAAAACATGGATTAGATCACCCCTTAGCCTCCTAGTCTCGAGTGTAGTCAATTTTAACTCCTTAAGCCTATCCTCGTACGACTTTGACCTAAGCGACGGAATCATCTTAGTTGCTCGTCTTTGAACTCTTTCGATTTTGTCTATATCTTTGCGCATATGCGGATTCCAAAATTGGACCGCGTACTCCAAATGGGGTCTAACTAATGATTTATAAAGAGGAACTATAATATCGCGCGATTTGTACTCAAAATTTCGAGCTATAAAACCTAACACTTTGTTCGCTTTTTGACCGCTGCTGTACTTTATTTCGCTACTTTTAAATCACCAGTGACTATAACTCCTAAATCTTTTTCCTGCTCTACGCTTGTTAAATCTTTCCCTGACATACTATACGCAAAATTACCGTTACGCGAACCTATATGCAAAATTTTGCACTTATCAACGTTAAATCTCATTTGCCATGTGACTGACCAATCAACGATTTTATTCAGATCTTCCTGGATTTTAACTCTATCTTCGTCATTAATCGCCCTACCACCCAGCTTCGTGTCATCCGCAAACTTTGAAACTGTACCGACTAGGCCGACATCTAAATCGTTAATATATATAAGAAAAAGCAAGGGGCCCAATACAGAACCCTGAGGAACGCCACTCGCTACATTAGCCCAACACGACTCCGCTCCATCAACGACCACCCTCTGTTTCCTACCTCGCAACCACTCTTCTAGCCAATTTATTACTACACCCCTGATTCCATGAGCCTTAGTTTTTTCAATGAGTCTTTTGTGCGGCACAGTGTCAAACGCTTTTTGAAAATCTAAATACACTACATCAACCGCCCGATGTCTATCGTAAACGTCAACCACGCTTTGGAAAAATTCTAAAAGATTAGTTAAGCAAGATTTGTTTCGCCTAAAACCGTACTAACTAGTTTATGCAATTCTAAGTGTTCGACTATACGATCCCTAATTATTGATTCCAGTAGCTTACCTACAACAGACGTTAAACTGATTGGCCTATAATTTCCCGCCGCACCTTTATCGCCTTTCTTAAAGATAGGTGTTACGTTTGCTAACTTGAAATTATCTGGTACGCACCCCTCAGAAATAGACGCATTAAAAATCTTTGTTAGCGGCACAACAATGCTATCTTTTAATTCTTTTAGTTGTATAGGATATATGGAATCCGGCCCCGGTGATTTACGCGTTTTCATTTTATCAATATAGCGCATTCCCTCCCCTTCACTAACCACTATATTATACAAAATATTACCATTATCAAAAGGTATTATGTCTATGACCGTAGGGATATTTATTACATCTTCTATAGTAAAAACTGACGTAAAAAATTCGTTTAACAAGGTAGCCATTTCCTTGTTTTCAGAAACTAGATCTCCGTTTACATTTTTCAAAGGCCCCAAGACACTTTTTACTGGATTTCTATTATTAACGTATTGAAAGAATCGCTTGGGGTTTTCTTTACCGTCACGAGCTATGGAGATTTCAAATTCGCGCTTGGATTTTTTTATTACACTTTTCGCTTCACGCCTTAGCGATATGTAGTTGTTTGGTAACCACAAATTGTCTTTATCGCACTTATGTAGCCTATAAGCCCTATCTCTACTTTTTATAATGTCTCCTACTCTAGAAGTAAACCACAAGGGCTTGTTGTTACTTTCGCACGCTTAATTTTGTACGGCACACATTCCTTATTTATAGTCCTAAATACTGTTTCGAACGATTCCCACATTAGTTTTGCGTTGGCGTTCCCCATTACGTTTTCCCAATTGACGTGTGACAATTTATTTTGAAATTTACTAAAGTCTGCGTGCTGGAAGTTAGGAATTTTAGTCGAGTTAGTTGGTTTCGAGTGACTTACTGAGAGGACAAAGTGTACCATATTGTGATCGCTATTGCTTAACGGTTCTACATATTACTTGAAGATCAGTTATTAGCCTATCATCCGTAGTTATTACTAAATCTAAAATACTGTCCAACCTCGTAGGTTCCCCAACCTTTTGAATAAGAAAGCTATCCTCGAGAAAATTAACTAAACGATTACCTTCCGCGTCTCCCTGCATTGTATCGTAATTCACGTTGGCGCAATTAAAGTCACCCATAACTAAAGCCTGCTCACTACCGATTATTCTCTTTAGTTCACGATATAACGCTTCGTCCGTATCAGCTGTTTGATTAGGGGCCTATATATAACCGCAACAACTAAGCCACGATTCATTTATCGCAATTAAATCATAGTCTTTACAAGCAATTAAAGAAAAAAATTCGTTTATTTTATTTCGTAAGCTACGAGCATCTAAGGATAGAACCTTCAAATTGTTTGTAATTGCGACACCTTCGCGAGCGCAGGGGAAATTTGCGGAATTTACGCTGGGACCGTTCGAGTTACGGCAGCCTGAAAAGAAGAGACAGTATTATGAAATAGTCTTCCTAAACGCGCAGCTCCAACGTCATTAAGATGAAGTCCGTCTTCGAGAAACAAGTCCCTCCTGCCGTAGAAACTGTTCCAAAAATTTGCAAAATGCACTCCTTCCTGTTGGCAAAGAGACTTTAGGTTATTGTTAATATAGGTCGCCTTGCTGTAGAAATCGTTTCTTTGGATAATTCGTGGAAGTATACCTGTTAAGACAATCTTATTAGTTTTCCCTTTAGTCGCTCTAGTAAATCCCTGTACCTAGCCAGAGGTTCTTTCGATCTAGAATTTAAAACGTTATTAGTACCGACATGAATAACATACGTTGTGTCCTCGGCGGTACCGTCTGTAAAATGGTCAACACTATTAGTTATATCCTCCACCCTTGCACCAGGGTAGCAGTAACGGCGCCTACGACGAGGGTTTCTCCCACAGAATTCATCGAGCTGCCCTCGAACAATGGAATCGCCAACGAGTCGTATTTCCGGTTCATCAGCATCTTCGAAACCTAAAACAGAAAACTTATTGCTTGTTATTACTGGTAGACAAGTCTTAGGTTTTCTCAATGGGGTTCCATTACGCACTCGAACGAAGGGTTGGGAACTAGGGGAAGAGAGAGGGCTATTAATACTATTTATATTATTAGTAGAAACTGAGGCAGGAGGGGTCGTAACTGGAGTCTCAAGGGATTCTACTTTTGCCGTCAGGAGCATCACGCTTTCTTCAAGCCTCAACCTGGCCTCCCTCTCACGTTCCAACTCGTTCCTCAGGACTTCCATGCTTGAGCACCACCTGCAAACTAACTGTTCATTATTATTTGCCCTTGTAAACGCATAAGCGGCAAATTTCCCTTCACAGCGACTGCAAGTACTTGACGGGGGTGCCATGCTTTTAATTAGTTAAAAAAAAAAAAAAAAACGAGCGTTTGGAAATTAATAAATTACAACGTAGGTCTACCGCGTGCTTATTGTGCCGTCACCTGCGAAAACCCGCAAAGATGTTCTTGAAACGCAGAAACAGGTTCTTGTAACACAATTTTATGCTAAATGAATATATAATTACCGACGAAAGATCTGTTAAAGAAAAAGTATTAAATGGCACTTAATTATCTGTCCGCTCTTCGACCGACTTAATTCCTTTTTTCCCACGGTGATTGACCCTTCGGGGTCAGGTAGTGTGTTAAGGGAAAATGAACCTTAAGAAACCTCGTTTCTGATAGATTTCAAAAACATAAAAGGCAAACCAAGGGAATTTCAACCTTATGAAACCTCGTGTAGTAATAGATTCGGAAACAAACAAGCACTAGCCTTGGTTTAGTCAAGTAATATAATAATGAATAAAGTTAATACATGAAAGATATTCGTTAATGGATGATTAGTAACACGAAGTAATTTAGTTAAGAATGCACCAAACACTATTTTTTTTTTTTTTAAGACACTTGAACGAAAACCACTTATTCACTTGGTAACACTGGACACTCGATAAAACACGTCTGTTCACAAGGAAAGACTGATCACGACTCGAACTACTCGAGTACTATGTAAACAATCAATACTTAAATACAGTAATTAACCAATGTTAAATTGTTTTTATCATGTAAATTAAAATTTGGGTAAATACTCGTTTTAGCACACATCGGTGTTTTTCGACGAATACATATTTTTTTGGTCAATTTTTAGTCGTCTGCACGAATCTGACCCGTTTCCTATGCAAATTGTAATTTTTGAGATATCTTCACTTGAAGATATCGCAAAAACTACGCGTCTGCACAGGAAACGAATATCAGATTCGTGCAAAACGACTAAAAATTGACCAGAAAAATATGTCTCCATCTTTCCATAATGAATAACCTAACCTAATCTAACCTTAACCTAACCCTAAAGTAGCCTTAATCTAGCAAGGAAAGTATGTAATTTCTCACCTTATTTGGGGGAATACTAAATGAAGAGCGAAAAATGAACATATCACGAATACAGCTACTAAATGAAGAGCGAAAAAAAAAAATGGTGAAATCGCTAGATAAAAACGATATTTTCAAATGAAGGCTCAAAAAATACACGTTTGCACAGGAAGCGGATGTCAGATTCGTGCAAAACGACTAAAAATTGATCAGAAAAATATGTTTTAGTCGAAAAACACAGATGTGTGCTGAAACGAATATTACCCAAAATTTGATTCTATTATTTAATCTGTTTTTTCTCAAAGGTTCACTTTTGTCACACATACTGTATAGTTCGCACATCAGTAGAAGCATATCAAACAAAACTCCCTCTCTCACAAAGGAATCTACCATTAGTTTATCTTATTTATTTATTATTAATTAATAATTACTACACTTTCAGTGAACGTTTAAAAGCAAATTATTAACAGACATTTTCTTTTAAATTGAAGTTACTTACAAAAGCTAAATAAGAGATGTTATTGACTAAGAAATCAAGGGCTCTCTCTTTTTTCTGGTTTTCATATAGCGGAGTAAACCCAGCTACAATAACGTCAGCTATTGAGTTGGTGTCCTAAAAGAAATGAAAGTTTTCAAAACAGTAATTAATTATTTATCAACAGTAAAATTCATTTAGTCGTGTAACTGTACGCATTATTTCCTTATATTTCCTCATGAATTAAAAAGTGTTTTATTGATTAACTAAAGAAGTAATCTGAAGACTTTCTGAATCTCGTACAAGTAAAATTAACTCACCTTCCACTCTTTTAAAGCTTTCTGAAGACGCGAATCTGGTGACGGCTGAAAGATAAACTCAGTCTTAACTCCCAATTCCGGAAGTTCATTGACCTGGACATCGTTATTATTTTTAGAGACATTAACATCAGTGTTTTCACCTGACAGCTGCAAAATTTTTAAAACAAAAGTCATCACACATTTAATATTCAATCTATACGAACGGGTAAAGCCCAGTAAAGCCTAAAGCTTTAGGGCCAATTTAAGTAAAATAAATAGCTTCACAGCCCGTCCTCAATTCAAACGGGTTAACAACAGCTAATCGACATGACACAAAATTGACAAGTTATTGTGGTTTATATTAAGTTAGGTTTCGTTAGGCTTAGTTAGGTTTGGTTAAGTTATTTTTTAGAGTGTCGATGTTATGTCGCGCCGACCAAAGAACACAAAGATTTTGGATGTTCTAACGTATATCTCTTCAAATACCTTAACATTTTTAACTAAAACAGTTCTACTAAGATTAGTTTTAGCTTACCCATTCGCAGTTCGGAGAAGAGCTTTGAAATTTTGACATTATACTATGGATAAATTAGCAATGGAGCGAAAAATATTTAAATCAGCATTTCAAAAAGCCTCACTGCAACTCAGAGGCTGTTAGAAAGACTCGTGGGAAGTAATAGCCAACCGTCGACCGGTGTTAGTCGCTCCTTATGACATACCGGGGCAGTAGATAGTGTACTCTTATTTCTTATTCCACAGGAGGACTTATGGTGTGGGAGAGAATTTCAGGGGATGAAATTGAAAATTGGTAATGGCACCAGGTGTGTGTGGATGATGCTTACGGAGAGAGCGTGAGATATGATGGAGAAGTGGTTGTAAAGTGGATGACAGAGGTAAGTAGAACGGCGTGAAAGAGTTCCTGAGGACTGTATGAAAGCTGTTGTGGTGCATTTATATAAACATAAAGGTAAAAATGAATGTAAGAATTACAGGGGCATAAATTTACTGAGCGCACCTTGTAAGGTGTATGGACGGATACTGAGTAAGATTAAGGAGAGTGAGTGAGGCTATGATTGTAGATGAAGAGGGAGGTCTACTGAAAGGCAGACGGTGCATGGAATCAATTGTTTACAATGTCACACTTAATGATTATTCATGAAACTTGTAAATCGTAATGTACTTGGTTACTTGGTCCGTATATTAATATTCTGGTATAATCACGAGACAATGATTGTAAGATGGGGTGGGGTTAATTCAGAGCCATTCTCTGTGACCAATGGTGTCAGGCAGGGAGGGATATTATCCCGCCACTTATTCACTGTTTATATGGATAATCTATCTGTTGTGCTGAACACCTGTAAAATAGGCTGCTATATTGGTACAATGATTGTTAATCATCTGATGTATGCAGATGATCTAGTTCTTATTTCTCCATCTGTAAAAGGGCTCAGCACACTTTCGAAGGTGTGCGAAAGGTATGGGAAGGATAACGACATAAAATATAATCCTGCTAAAAGTCATGTTATGATTATGAGGACCAAGGCCTACAAATATATAAAATTTCCTGAACTTCAATTGAATGGTATGGTGCTGTCAGAAGTGATCCAGGCTAAGTATCTTGGCCACATATCTAACTGATAGTCTTTCAGATGACTGTGATATTCTAGGGCAATGTAGACAATTATATGCTCAGGGAAATACTTTGGTTAGAAAATGTCATATGTGTACATTAGATGTTAAATTGATTTTGCTCAAATTTTTTTGTACTCCAATGCATACAGCTCATTTGTGGTGGACGACAGGATGTATAATTTGAGAAAATTATATGTTGCATATAATAATATTTTTGGGAGTTTATTAAGAACTCCAAGATTTATAAATGGTGTTCCTTCTAGTGTCAGTATGCTGTTTGTAGTCAATAAGGGCGTCTAGTACGACTCATCGCCGCCGACTCATCGCCGCCGATTCATCGCCGCCAACTCATCGCCGCCAACTCATCGCCGCCAACTCAACTCCGAATGCACCGTTGCCAAATAATGTTTTGTATAATTTATTAATCTTTCTTTAGTGCGATGATAGGTACTGAAGGAAATTAAAAACACTTGGAACAACCATTCAAAACATAACTAATTATATTTATATAATATTTTATTTATATAACCTAACCTAACCCAACCCAACCCAACCCAACCCAACCTAACCTAACCTAACCCAACCTAACCTAACCTAACCCAACCTAACCTAACCTAACCTAACCTAACCTAACCCAACCTAACCTTCACCAATTAACATTACAGATGCCTTATACAAAATACAGGAGAGTCGAGATATGTATCTCGAACAACTTGTAGGAGGTCATGCTCCACCTTCAAAGTTAAAAAAATATCGTGATGCTGATGACCGTATATTAAAACTAGTTTTAAGCTTTGAGCAACGATCACCATTAGAATATTTACGTGGGATTGCCTACAATTACCATTAATTAAAATCTGAACCTTTTAATCTTTTTTTAACGTAGTAGAATAAAGAGTTTCTAACGATTTTTAATTTTTTAAAGCTCTAATCTTCAAAAATAAATTTAATTTATTTTTTGAAAAAATGGAGTTGAGTTGGCGGCGATGAGTTGGCTGGAGTTGAGTTGGCGGCGATGAGTTGGCGGCGATGAGTTGGCGGCGATGAGTTGGCGGCGATGGATCGTCCCATCCCGTAATAATATTTTTGGGAGTTTATTAAGAACTCCAAGATTTATAAATGGTGTTCCTTCTAGTGTCAGTATGCTGTGTGTAGTCAATAAGGTGCCTGACTGTGTCATTCGCAATTTTGTATTTAGATTTATCACTAGGCTTGGTGAGTCAGTAAATAAGATAATAGAAGCCATGGTTAGTGGACTGGTCTCCGATATATTTTATAAATCTCAAATCTGGAAGCATTGGCATAGGCAATTGTATGTTCATTATGCACAGTGATTCACTGGCCTACTTAGTCAGTGCTCCAGACAACTATCTCTTAATCTTCTATGGACCTTTTTAATAATGTTTGTACCTGTTGAGCCTGAAATAAAGTGTTTATTTGTTTGTTTAATGGAGAAAACATGTAAGTATAATGGTAAACTGTTTATGGTTTTGGAGAAAGCGTATAATCAAGTGTCAGGCGGTACAATTTTATGATGTAGCTGGTAAGTTATCGAGTGGTTTGAAAAGTTTTATAAGAAAAGTCAGGTATGTGTAAGAATACATCCTTTCCCGCTCTCCCTTTGCTGAAATCTCCATTTTAGGAGATTTCAATGTTCACCACCACCTTTGGCTTTCCTCCCATTTCACTGACATCCCTGGTGAACTAACTTACAACTTTTCTATCCTAAATGACCTAGAGCAGATTGTACAGCACCCTACTCGTATCCCCTATCGCCTTGGAGATAGGCCCAACAATCTGCATTATTTCTTACCTCTCATCCTTCTTCTTACGTTGTGAAACTTTTCTCTCTGTTGGGCTACTCCGATCACAATCTTATATCTGTTTCCTGTCCTATCGCTCCAATTCGACCTTTGGATCCTCCCAAGAGGAGGCGCTTTGGCACTTCGGTGACGCTGATTGGGAAGCCCTTAGGCAGTACTTCTGTGATTTCCCATGGAATGATTACTGCTTCCGTGGCCGGGGCCCTTCTGAATGTGCAAAGCGCATCATAGAGGTGATTGTCTCGGGCATAGAGGCGTACATTCCATATTCTATTCCTACTACTAATGCCAAAAACCTTGGTTTAACTTTACTTGTTCTAATGCTATCCGCAACAGAGAGGAGGCTTTCAGAAGGTACCGTCGCCATCCAACTCCTGACTCTCACTCAGCTTATATTCCTGCCCGGAATCGTGCAAAATCTATTCTTCGACTCGCCAAAAATTCCTTCATCCGACAAAAATGTGAAAATCTATCCAATTCTAATTCTTCTCACTCTTTCTGGCATCTAGCTAAGAACCTCTTCAACAACTTTATTTCCTCTTCTTTCCCTTCACTTTTCCATTCCGACGGCACAGTTGCCGTCTCTTCTCCTGACAGAGCTAACCTCTTCGCTCAAACCTTCACTTACAATTCAACCCTGGACGATTCCGGTGCTGTTCCTCCATCTCTTCCCCTCTCTGACTTTATTATGTCTGAAATTAGAATCTCTTCTAAAGATGGTTTTTTTTTTGCCCTATCTGGGCTCAACTCCAGGAAGGCATATGGTCCTCATGGTGTTCCTCCTGTTGTTCTTAAGAACTGTGCTTCTGTGCTGACACTGCCTAGGCAAACTCTTTCGTCTTTGTCTCTCATCTGGTATTTTTCCTTCCTGCTGGAAGTTCGCTTTCATTCAGCCTGTCCCACCCTCCAACTATTGCCCGATTGCTTTGATTTGCTTTCTATTCTATATTCTATTCTATTTCTTGCCTTTCCAAAGTTTTTGAATGTATCCTTAATAGGAAGATTCTTAAACACTTCTCTTCTCACAATTTTCTTTCAGATCGTCAGTATAGATTCCACAAGGGACGCTCTACCATGACTCCAGATTTGAAAAAATTTACTGGAGCACAGCTCTGAATTTACTTTTTTTCCCCTTACACCACTAGATACGTTAATGATAGTAAACTCTTGAATTGACGACATACCAATTAAAAATTGTTTTAGCTAAACATAATAATACAATAATGTACAGTTTATAACTCACCTTAAGTTTATTTATTCATTGCAGCAGCAACAGTGGACGATGTTAGACCTTGCATGTAGGCATTTGTTGTGAATTTACCGCCATGTATGCTTGGCCACTGATCAATGGCTTTCTGTGTGATCATTACAGCAGATCTAGTGCCTGGAGCTGGACCCTCCTTCACAATTCTGCACAGCTTAGTCAAATGAGATGGCTTAATGGATCCTTTGTGTTCAACAATGTAACCAAGAATGGAGAATGTCCCTTCAGCTGGTGCTTCACTCCAGGCAGTTGATCCATCTTTATCAAAATGCTTTAATCTCTCTGTGATTCCTTTCCACAGCTGTTCTATATATTCTGTCAGCCAATTTATCACTGAGTCTTTTGTAAAACTACTTTCAGATCTGGTTCTGGATGGTCTAGCAACTTCAGCAACCTGGTAGTAATCAGAACGTTTCTTGATGTATTTGTAAACTTCATTTAGGATGTAATCCTCAGCTGTTAGTTCCTTTTGCTGCCCTGTGGTATCGTGCTTAAATTCAGAAACTACATCATTTGCATTTCCTCCATTAGCTAATTTGGAAATTGTTTCCATCACTCTTAACATAACAGTTTTCCCTCCTTCTTTATAAAATATATTTTCTACAAATTCTGCACTAACTGTGGTTTTTTGAGCTACTTGCAACATAATCTTTGTTACATAGGAAATCAATACATAGAACTTGGCACTAATTTCTTTCTCTTGTGGATGATCAAAAAACACACAATTTTCCACAAATCTGTCAAATTGATCAAATTCGTAATTAACCATGCGAGTATCAGATTTGAGTTTTGGTCTCTTAAAACCAATGATATTGTCAAGAACCATATTGGTATAGTCAAGGCCTGATCTCAGATTTGAAGAGTGATTCTGAATAAAGTCTAAAAGCTCACTTAGTTTACAAATTTTCTTCAATGCATCAACGTGGGCTCTGTTCACAAGATGCATTAAGTCCCATCGAAATTTGAAATTTTCTCCAAACAACTTTTTCATTTCGTTTTTAAATGGCTCGTTGTCCTTACAAAAAGCCCCATCTCCAACCATTCCAGATACCTTGGATTTAATTGCTTCTTCAGATAGTTTCAAGTGATTAGGAGACTTCAACACATCAAAAATTTAATTGGCCAAATAAACTCCTGATTTGCTGCGTACTAAATTTATCCCAGCAAGTTTTACAGTCTTATCTTCTTCACTCATAACTAATACAACTAGCATGCTTAATCCCAAAATTGTTCCAATGTCAGCTGTTATTGTTACTGAAGTTTGTTCTAAGAACCACTTTACAGTTTGTTCTTTAAGTTGATTATCTAATAGCTCACAAATTGTCTCGCACGCATGTGTGCTATGATTCAAATTTCCAACCTCACAACCTGACCTATGTAATACAGCTAGAAGTACTGGATATAGAGCCCATGCAGTGTTTGTTTTCATTATGTAGTATAAGATGTTGCCACATAAGTCTTCTATGCGTTTAGTAGTGTTCCGAGAAGATGTTTTCATCACTTCATAAACAGCAGCTCTTTGATGATGCTGAAGTTTAATTACATGTCTCTTCAGGTGGGTTTTCAGATTTCTAAACCATCTCCCTTGATTTTCTTCTTGTTTGCATACATAGGTTAAATCTTTAACATTGAAGTAACCTTTTATGTTAGAATGTTTGTCTGAAGCACATGCTTTGGGGTCTGTGCAAGCTATGCAATATAATGTAAACATTTTATCATCAGAAGCATCATCAATATCTTCTTGATTATCATCATCTTCATCCTCAACAGCTATATCTACATCAGGCATATTAGTGTCACTATTTTCAATGTTTTCCATTATATCACTTGGTACTGAAAATGAATCATCAGCATGCCCTAGATCCTTCTTTTCCACCAATTTGAATGTAGATTTGATCAAATCATTGTTCAGGATTTCTTGTATTGATTTACACTTGCTTAAATGGGCTATGGAAATGTCAAATTTGTTGCTTTTTGCTTTATTAGATTTGGATGCAACACTTGAACTTGAAGGCATATTTTGACTCTTCTCTTTATTAACCACAACAGCTTGGTGAGTTTCTTTTGTTAGGCGCAAAATTGCATTCAATGTCTTCTGGATTTGGGAATTTTCAAATTCCTCTAAAGCAGTTTTGTTAGTCTGATGCGCAGATTCCTCACTTACCTTTTGTTTCTTAGGTGGAGGAGAAGCACTTTCTTCAGTCTGTGAAACATCTAGGGAAAAAGTTTCATTTTCTAGATTAGCAGTTGATGAAGTTGGTTCATTTTTCTGAGGTCTAGCACTAGCACATTTTGTGAACAAACTAAATGACTGCTTTGCCGTATCTCTTTGCTGCACTTCATCCTGGTATTTCTTTACTGCAATATCTAAGCTGTGGGCCCAAACTCTGGGACCTCTTGTATTGTAACTGTGATAGCGTGGGGTAGACACCCCAGTTAGGTTACTTAGGTTCTAGCAAACAATCAAAAGCACTTACCGGTGCGTTGAATTAGGTATTCCTTGAAGCCTACCGTTTTATTCCTGTGTCCCACAACAGCCTACCTAACTCTCTCTTACATTACCAATTTAGAAGCTATAGACATTACCCCTACACTATACTTAAGTACGAACAACTTCCTACCCGATTTGTTACCTTAGATTCATCACCTAATTTTACTCAGCACCAAAGATTAGGTCAGATAGGAAAAAACATGTCTAGGCCAGACCAAAGCAATACGAACAGCCCGTTGGTTCGTTTATGGCTTCGTCTTGCCATTCAGCTTAGATTTAGTGATATTTACTCTTTAGTGACTTTTAGACTATATACATATATATACATACACGTCACCTCACTCCTCCCCTACAAGTTTAGTCTGTCAGGGGGATGAGGGACCCTAGACGACCTGCGGAGCGGGGTTGATGTAGTAGGATCAGGTGCAACCTGTATAGGCGGGCAAGTTGAACCATTTTCCGGAGGATCAGTTCTCTCTTCCGGAAGACTCTGGTCCTTCTGCACTTCCCGTTCCCATATCTGGTCCTGATGGCGTTTAATAGAACGACCATCTTCTAGTTGGCACTTGAAGGAAACAGGGCCCGTTCTCTCCTGCACAGTTGCAGGAACCCATTTTGGTCCAGCCCCATAGTTGCGAATCACAACTGGATCATTAGGTTTCGCTTCTAGAACTCTCCCTCTTTTAGTGTCGTGGTACAACTTCTGTTTTTCCTGATGGCGTAAAACTCGTTGTTGTAACATTTCGTTTGGACGTAACAAATCAAAAACTGAACGAATTCCCCGGCCAATCAGAAGTTTAGAGGGAGACACCCCTGTCGTGGTGTGTGGTGTTATTCGATATTTAAACAAAAATTTATCCAACACCACTTGCATTTCCTCCCCACGAGAATGACGCAAGGCCGACTTGAAAGTACGGACCATGTTTTCCGCGAGACCGTTAGTAGATGGGTGGAAAACACTAGACCGGACATGTCTAATGCCATTTAGGTGGACGAAGGAACGAAATTCCTCACTGGTAAAACAAGTACCATTGTCGGAAACCAGGACTACGGGTAAACCCCATCGAGCGAAAACTGAACGGAGTAAGCGAATCGTTACACCCGAAGTCGTGGAAGTGGTTGGAAAAATTTCCACCCACTTAGAGTAGGCGTCCACCATGACTAGGAAATAAATATTATTTATAGGACCTGCATAGTCAACATGGATCCTATGCCACGGTATAGTAGGCCATTCCCAAGGATGAAGTGGACTTTTCCTTGGGAGATCTCTGTTCTCTAGGCAGCTTTGACAGGAACGAACCAATGATTCGAGTTCTCCATCTAAACCAGGCCACCAGAAATAAGCTCTCGCCAGCTCTTTCATTTTTGTTGCGCCCATGTGTTCAGCGTGAAGTTCCTTCACTAAATTCGACCTGCCTTTATTTGGAATAATCACTCTGTGGCCCCATAAGAGACAGCCATTTTGAATAGAGAGGCCAGACTGACGCTGAATAAAAGGCTGTAATTCACTCTCAACCTTAGTAGGCCAACCAACTGAGCAGAAATGGATGACCCTAGACAGAATAGGGTCTGATTTTGTCCACTGCTCTATTTGTACTGCAGATACTGGAGTGGATTCCAAAAACTCCACCAAGTGAACCCATTCTGTAGGTATAGGTACACAATCATTTGGATTTTCTAAGGGCAACCTACTTAGCGCATCAGCCGTACCTAGAAGTTTACCTGACCGATGTACTAAGTCAAATTTATAGGCTTGTAGAATCAGTGCCCATCGTTGAATCCTACCTGAGGCCATAACCGGAATATTTTTATTAGGTGAAAATAAACCTAAGAGAGGCTTATGGTCAGTAATTAGTTTAAATTCATGACCCCATAGATAGAAATGAAATTTTTTTACTGCAAATACTAAGGCTAATGCTTCACGTTCCACTTGTGCATATCGTCTTTCCGTCTCAGTTAGTGTTCTAGAAGCAAAACAGATAGGCCTATCTACACCATCAATGTGGTGAGATAACACTGCCCCAATTCCATAAGAACTGCTGTCTGCTAAAACTACGAGAGGAAGTTTAGGATCATAATGCACTAGGAGAGTGGACTTTAGTAGTACGTCCTTGGAAGCCTCAAATGCTTCCTTTTGAGTTTTCTCCCATCTCCACTGTTCCCCAGATCGTAATAGCTTATTCAGGGGTTCAAGGAAAGTCGATGCATTAGGCAAAAATTTCCTATAAAAGTTTAGGAGACCTAAATAAGCTTGTAACTGTGTGATGTTTTGTGGAGGTGGTGCCTTTTCTATTGCTTCTAGTTTATCCACCGTTGGATGAATGCCTGAGGCATCTATGCGGAACCCTAAATATGAAACCTCGTTAGTGACCCATGAACACTTTTCTCTCTTTAGCTTAAGTCCAGCATCCCGGAGTCTTTTTAGAACCGTGGTTAATCTAGTTAGGTGTTCTTTTTTAGTCGAACCTGAAATGAGGACATCATCTAGAAAGCAAAGTACCCCTGGAATGTGACCTAGAACTTGGTCCATTGTCCTCTGAAAAATACCTGGAGCCGATGCTATTCCATAGCATAGCCTATTGTACTTATATAGGCCTCGGTGCGTATTTATGATAGTTAATTCTTTAGAGTTTTCATCTAAACTTAGTTGAGCATAGGCTTGGGACATATCGAGTTTTGTGAAATATTTTCCCCCAGCAAGAGAGCTAAATAATTCATCAGGCTTGGGTATAGGATAGCAATCTAGAAGGACGGCTCTATTTGCTGTTAAACGGTAATCCCCGCATAACCGCACGGACTTGTCCGGTTTTAGTACAGGAACTACTGGGGCAGCCCACTTAGCGTGTGTGACTGGTTCAATAATTTTATCTTTTAGCAGCCTGTCAATTTCTAAATCTACCTTCTCCCGCAGTGCATGCGCAATTGAACGAGCCTTACAAAATTTCGGAGTTACATTAGGATCTACTTCTATGCAGACCTGATGGCCTTTTAGGTTGCCTACTTCAGGCCCAAAAATAGAAGAAAACTCCCTTAACAATGAGTCTATGTCAGATGGATATGAAAGTGTATGCACATCTGCCTGACCCCTTGGCAAGATTTTGTCAATTGGCATTTCCAAAGCATCAATCCAATCACGGCCTAGTAGAGTAGGCCCTTGCTCATCCACCACTAAAAGGGTTAAGGGATGAGACAAAGTTTTCTGGTTAAGTGTAACTGTGACGTATGCTTCTCCACAAATAGGTATTTGTATGTCACCGTACTTCTTCAAAATTGTTTTAGATGCATGTAGTTTAGGTGTGTTTTTGAAAATCTTATCAAAAACTACCTTGGACATGACCGTCCGGGCAGCACCCGTATCCAATTCTAGAGGAACTGTAATTCCATCTAGGCCTACCTCTACAATATATGGGCCTGTATTTTCCCCACTTTGCTGCTCATAGAATAGGTACTCCACTCCAATGTTCGAAGTATTTCCCTTTTGAGGATTTATACTAGAAATGTTAAAATTAGAATTTTCACCCTTTGTTTTCTTTGAATAACACACTTTAGCTATGTGGCCTATTTTACTACAGTTTCGGCAAACTGCTTCTTTAAAAGGGCAATCTTTCTTCCAATGGTGTTTTCCACACCCTGTAAATGGCTTGGAAGGCTTAGTAGAATTAGTAGGCTTAGTCATATTCGCCTCATACCTTTTATTTGCCTGTCTAGTAGGCTCGTTAGGTCTGCCAGGCCTAGAAGATTTAAAGCTATTTACGTGTTGGGCTTTACTACTATGATTTCCAAAAGCTCTAACATCTTTAGCAGCTGCTTCTCTAGCCGTAGCTATTTCTACAGCCTGACTAAAAGTTAGGTCCTGTATGGCTAATAGGGCTCTCTGGGTAGACTCCTCTTTGAGACCCATTACAAACCTATCTCTTAGCATTTCCTCCAATTTGTCCCCAAATTTACACGTACGGCTATGGCTTTTTATTCCTGCAACAAACTCTGCAATGCTTTCATTTCCCGTCTGATGCCTTGAATAAAATTTGAAACGTTCATAGATGAGAACTACTCGGGGTTTGTAGTGATCGGTTAGGGCCTGTACCAATTCCTTATAGGTGCAAGTTTCCGGTGCTTTAGGAGAAACTAGGTCCATAACTAAACCAAACGTTTTAGGGCCTATTATAGTTAAAAAGGTAGGTACCTTCTTAGCATCCGGAATGGAATTTGCCTCGAAAAACAACCTCACCCTAGTGGCATAAGCTTCGAAGTCCTCCCCATTGTCTTCGTAGGGGCTTATATGGCCAATCACCGACATGCTAGAGCAAAACCGAATTAGACCAACTCACGTGAAGTAGGTTAGGTTAGGTTTAAATTTGGTCTAGTTACTGAATAGTGAATTTTATTAGAGTTAGGGCTGAATAGTGAATTGTATTAGAGTTAGGGCTGAGTAAGAATTAGTTTTAGAGTTAGGGCTGAGTAGGAATTAGTTTTAGAGTTAGGGCTGAGTAAGAATTAGTTTTAGAATTAGGGCGGCGGGACCTACGCTATAGTACGGTAGCTTCCCCACACAAACAAACCAAATCGGACGACCCACTAGTCTGCATCCAATTTTCCAAACAACCACTTGAACCCAATAAGCCAAATTAACCCAATAAGCCAAATTAACCCAATGAGCCAAATTTAACCCAATGAACAAAATTTAACCAAATGAGCCAAATCCCATCCTCGTCGCCAAATGTGATAGCGTGGGGTAGACACCCCAGTTAGGTTACTTAGGTTCTAGCAAACAATCAAAAGCACTTACCGGTGCGTTGAATTAGGTATTCCTTGAAGCCTACCGTTTTATTCCTGTGTCCCACAACAGCCTACCTAACTCTCTCTTACATTACCAATTTAGAAGCTATAGACATTACCCCTACACTATACTTAAGTACGAACAACTTCCTACCCGATTTGTTACCTTAGATTCATCACCTAATTTTACTCAGCACCAAAGATTAGGTCAGATAGGAAAAAACATGTCTAGGCCAGACCAAAGCAATACGAACAGCCCGTTGGTTCGTTTATGGCTTCGTCTTGCCATTCAGCTTAGATTTAGTGATATTTACTCTTTAGTGACTTTTAGACTATATACATATATACATACACGTCACCTCAGTAACAAATATTTTTTTTGGAATTAAAATGTTCCTCCCAGTTTTGCTTCTTTGAATATTTGTTCTTGCATTGACCACAAAAGTAACCCCTTTTAACACCCTCACTTTTCTCTCCAACTTCATCACTATTAGGATCCATTATTTATTGATTATTGACTACCTGAAAAAATACAAAATAAGTAAAAGTTAGTAAATATAGTATGGTAAAAGTGAGTAAAAGTAAGTAAATATAGTACAATGAAAGTAAGTAAAAGTAAGTGCTTTAAACTTAGTAAAAGTAAGGAAGAGTAAGTAAAAGTAGGTAAGTTAAAGTAAGTAAAAGTAAGTTTAAACTTAACTAAACTTTTCAATTCTAGAGTCATGGTGGATTACTTAAAACCGCACAAGTAATTATCTGGCCAATTTATCAAACCTGGCCGAGATCAATGGAACATAGTCCAATCCTGATAATTTTATATTAAAAAAATATACGTTTTAATAAAATTTTAATTATCAAAACATTGAAGCTTAACAAGAAATAAAAATAATTGTTAAATATGGAATTACCAACTAAACTTAAAATAACTAAATTTGTACTTTAAAAAAATTGGTTTGTACAAGAACGTATACGCAAAAAAATTGCATAACGTCTAGCGGATGAACAAAACCCAAACCCAAATTTACTTTTTCTCATGGTCAAATTTACTGGAGCAATGCTCCCAAGATCCCAGGAATCTGGAGTCATGCGCTCTACTGGCGATCTTCTTGCATATCTTTCTGCCTCTTGATCATCCTCCTTTCGGGATTTCGGTGTAATTTTTGCTATTGCGCTAGACATATCAAAAGTTTTTGATGGACTCTGGCACAAATCTTTAATTTCCAAACTGTCCTCCTTCGAATTTTATCCTTCTATCTGTGCGTTCATCTCTAATTTCCTTTAGAGAAATCACATATACTCTCTTTCTAAAACAGCTTCTAAGAGGTTAGGTGTGCTGTGCCGCCTCCGCAGTTTCTTCACCCCTACTCAGCTGCTGTCTCTGTACAGGGGTCTTGTTCGTCCCTGTTAGAATATACTTCTCATGCGTCGGGTGGCTCAACCAACAGAGCTCTACTTGACCGGGTGGAATCAAAGGCTTTTTGTCTCATTAATTCCCCGCCTCTTACTGATTGCCTTCAATCTCTTTCTCTTCGCAGCAATGTTGCCTCACTCTCTCTTTACTATCGCTATTATACGGACATTGCTCTTCTGAACTCTCTAACTGCATACCTCCTCCTTTAAGGAGACCACACAGTCAGGGCCGCCGAGAGGGCGGGAAAGCCGAGTTAAATCCCCGGGGCCCGGACCTCTAGGGGCCCGGAAAAAGGGGGATGGATAAAATCTAAAAATATTAATAAAGCAATTGATTAAATAACAGAGAGGAAATATAATTAATGAACATACATTTTATAGAGATTATCATAGTAGGGTGTGTCGAATTTTTCAACTTTCAAATTCCAAATATGAGGGGTGCTAAAAAGTTGCAGCATGACTTAGGAATTCTAAAGATATTTTTGTTAATTTAATATAATTTAGTTTTGCTTGGTAAGAAGCTACATAAAAATAGACTTTTTTTACTTTTTTGTGGAATTATATAATAATTATTATATTAATAATTATAAGTTATATGCTGTGTATATATAATGCACAGGTTGAAACATATTCATCAGTGTGCTGAAGATTACTTGTCCGTCAGTGCTACCATCCTAACCAGTGGGAATTGACCTACAATGGCTTCTAAAAGGAGGACAAGACTGGGGACATTCACACATATGAGCAACCTAATTAGAACTGGTAGAGAGTTGTTGCCCTCTGAACTCCCAACTCTGCGAGACGTTCTGAAATATGGGCTACTGCTAAGAGAACAAAGTGGTGAGGATGTGAAAAACTACCCAGCAGCCAGTCTTGCAAAGGACATTTACCCTAAAGTGCTTGAAAAGTGGGAACGAGCAAACAGTTCTTTTGTAGCCCCCGTTGTAAATTCACGAGTCACAATCTTAAACAAGATCCAAGAGAGCTGGGAGCAGGCCAAAAACATATCTCTTGGGAGAGGAAAGCTACATGTCAAAGAGGCTTTCATTGCAAAACTTGACAAGCTTTTTGACATCCTCAGTTGCAAGTGTAAAATTGTTCTCTGCTCTGAATTTGGCTGCCTTGCAGATGCTGGTTGCAAAAACGAAACTCACATTAACTGTACATGCCCTAGGGAGATGAAGATCCCTGTGAAGGAACTTGCTTTCATTAAAGGTCAGAGAGACAAGTCTGGTTCTATTGGACCACATCAGATTGGCTTGCCAGATCAACCTGAGCACAACAGACAAGTCAAAAAGCAGAAGCGGCAAGAAGACGAAAGAAGAAGGCTTGCTGAATATAAGCAGACAAGTAAGCAGGATGTTTCAATGCCATCAAATGAAATAATTTTCTCTGATGATGAAAATGAAGAACAAATAGCTGATGCTCAAGATGGAAAGGATGGAAGTTATGAGGTGACATTAGAAATACCAAGCACGTCTTCAACTTCCAATAAAAAGCCAGAGTACAACACATTAGAAATACCTAATGTTGCTATGCATAGCATCAGATATGGTGTTGGCCTGCGTGCCACAGCTGCCATCACCACTGCTGCCTTTGGATGCTGGCTTGATCACTGAAGAAGACAAGAGACTTGTAGTTGATCACAATAAAGTCAAGAGGGCCCAAGAAAAAGTTATGAGATCCCTGGATCAGGAATTTGATGATCTTTGTAAGAAGGGTGAAATTGACTGCATCTTCTTTGACGGCCGTCAAGATACAACTAAAGTTATGCTGAAAGCAGAAAATTCAGATCGTCAGTTCCCCAGCATCATCAAAGAAGAGCATTATTCTGTGTGCAGTGAGCCAGGTGGAAGATATCTCTACCACTTCACTCCTGAGAAAGGCTCAACGAGAAAAAAACCTGCTGAAGTTATTGCTGATAATCTTGTAGATTTCATGAAGAAGAAGGGCATTGATAAAAGCCTGCAAGCCATTGGAGGTGATTCTACAAATGTTAACACTGGCTGGGAGGGTGGTTCCATGCATTGGGTAGAGGTCAAGCTTTGCCGTAAGCTGATCTGGTTGGTTTGTGCCCTCCACACTAACGAGTTACCCCTGCGACACTTGATCACAGCACTGGATGGGAAGACCTTGTCTACAACAAGTGGACAGGTAACATTGGCAAGATGCTAGACACTGCAACCGAACTTGAAATTGATCCTTCATTCACCAAACTCTCAATTGGAGAGCCTCTTACTTCACTGAGTGACAATGTCGTAAAGGATCTCTCTACTGATCAAGCGTACGGGTATAGGATCACACAGGCCATAAGGACAGGAGAACTTCCCACAGATCTGGCCCTTCTTGAAATTGGTCCAGTGAGCCATTCAAGGTGGTTGACAACAGCAAACAGGCTTTGTCGCATATGGGTTTCAAAACATGGCCTTAAAGGCAAAACCCTCAACAACTTAAGACTGATAGTGGAATACATTGTTGGTGTGTACTACCCCTGTTGGTTCAACATCAAAGTAAAACACTTGGGTGGAAGGCCCACGCCACATCTTGTTTCAGCTGCGGCTAGTTAGGCTGCAAAAGAAGGCTGTAGTGGATGCTGTTTTGCCAACCATCAAGCGCTCAGCATGGTATGCATTCAGCGAAATGATAATCCAGACACTCTTGTGCTCAGATGACAGTGAGGAGAGGAGAGCTGGTGTCCAAAAGATTGTTGACATGAGGGGTGGAGATGATGACACACTTGGAGATCTTTCTGTACGTCCCAGGAAGACACCTTCCATCAACCCCAGTGCTTCTTCCGTGTTGGAACTGACAGACTGGTCTGACGGGGTATTTGAACCTCCTTTGACATGTAAACTGACTACAGCGGAAGTAAAGAAGTTCTTTGACAAGCCTATGCAAGTTCCACAGTGGCCCTGTCATGCTCAGTCAATAGAGAGGTGTGTGAAACAAGTCACAGAGGCAGCAGGCAGGGTGTATACACATGAGAAACGTGAGGGCTATATCAGAGGCCAAGAAGCAAGTCGGCGGCTGATGTCCAAGAACGAATCAAAGCAAGACTTGATGAAACTTGTTGTTTAAATATTTGTTTTTACTGATGTCATTACTTTCTAATGTTGTTTTATGATTACAAGGATATGTTTTATGATTACTAGGATATGTTTTATGCAGAGAAACTAAAATATTTATAGCATTACCTGACATTTTGAGAAGCTAAAATTAATAAATGTTGTTTTCCGAGAGCAATTTATGTGCTTTTTAATCAAACGTAGATTTACCAAGCTAAGTGTTGAGCAATCACAAAAATAATAGCAGATTTGAATTCTTCACATCCAAAAACATATTTTTAAAACCCCTCAGTGAAGGAATTGGCAAAAATTAATTTTCACCTCCCAAATTGACACACCCTATTATCATAGTCAAACTGAAACAGATAAAATATTATCTGCGGTCCACCAATGCCCAAGACCTACTGACAGATCTGGGAACCATTGTAATTGAAAGCCAGTTAGCCCGTACTTTAAATTTCATCAGAATCATTTACCATTTTGCTAGAGAGAAGGCAAAGAAAGTACACTTCTAATTATGAAAATATTGCAGTAAACAATTGTCTTGCCTGCATGGACTGATACTGCATTTGTAAATTGTATCTTTCCTTTCAACCGTTCAAATGTTCAGCGCGATGATTCCTCATTTCACGAAAGTCGAGCTTGTCGCCCCTCCTCTCGAGTTGGCCTGGTGAAGTAGTGAGTTGTTTTTTGTACTTTCCACCTCACATAGCCAGGTACGCCCGGCTCATCGGGGCTTGTTCTGAGCCAGGCGTCTAATCTTCTTTTGAAGATGCCCACTGCAACTCCACTCGTGTTTCTTAGGTCTTTGGTTAAACAGTTTTGGTCCTCTCACAACAAAACTATTTTCTTTCAGTGTTAAGGATGTTCCCTGTCTAGCCTTTAATTTGGGAACACGACACCGCCTTCCTTTTCTACTTTTCACTGTTGTTTGGGGAGTTACAGGGTTCAGAGTAAAATTAGGTGATAGGTGTATGGTGATAGAATTAATATAATTGATTCGAAAAATAAAATGGTCATTTTCTTCTGAGTTGTTTATTCATACTGTATGTTTTGAATAGTGACTTGGACATGTAATCAGTTTGCTTGTTATGTACACAAAAAACATTCATAATAAAATACTGAGTAAACAGGGGGGCTCATATACCAATCCTTCCCCGGGGCCCGGGGCAGCTCTCGCCGGCCTTGCACGCAGTACCAGACTTTCGACATTTTCTCATTCCTTTTCTGTCCAACTATCTAATGCAAGGGTTAATCGGTATTTTCAGTCTTTCATCTACTCAACCGGTGAACTCTGAACAATCTTCCTCAATCCATCTTTCCTCCTGTCTATGACTTCCCATCTTTCAAACGCAGAGTGTCTAGGCATCTCGAAAACCACAGACCTTAATTTTAGCTCTCTTCTTCTGTGGGTTGGGGGTGGAGTGGAGTCGTCGCTTTTGCGGGCATTTGTCCTTGGCCCCTCCTTCCTGCATAAATAAAAATGAATGATATCTTGGGTGAGTGAGATTGGTTTGGAATAATTGGCGGTGTAAGACGAAAATATATGAAGATGTATGATGTGTCCGGGTTGTTTAATATTGTTATGGATGGGGTGATGCGTAAAGTAATATGATGATTTGAAAGGGATGTTTTGGTGATATAACCTCATTAACCTCGTTGCTGTTCCGTGCGTTGGTCTCTCTTCACAGGAAGGTCAAACTGGTGGCCCGCCTCTAGGTCTAGCTTGGTGGAGGAGCGAGTTGCTTTCTTGCGCTCTCCACCGTACATAGCCAGGTACACCCGGCTCATCTGGTACCGTCATGAGCCAGGCATCTAGTCTTCTCTTGAAGACTTCAAATTTGATCCCTGTAACGTTTCTGAGGTCCTTTGGAAGCTGGGTAAAAGTCTTGGCCCCCTGACAACCAAGCTATTTTCTTTCAATGTTGAAGAGGTCCCTTGTCGGGCCTTTAATTTGGGAACACTACACATCCTGCCTTTCCTATTTTCCAGTGTTGTTTGAATGGTAATTGGGTTTAGTTTGAGGTTTGGTACCAGTTTTTCGATCATTTTCCATACGTAGATTATGGTGTACCTCTCTCTTCTTCTTTCCAGTGAGTACAGATTTAGTTTACGTAGTCTTTCCCAGTAGTTGAGCTTTTGCAGCCATCAATATTTGCTGTGAAATGTGTCTGCGTTTCTTCTAGTTTATTAGTCTCTTCCTTTTTATATGGGGACGTCAAAATTGAGCAGTATTCAAGTTTTGGTATAATCAGTGTTTTTAGCAGGGGAATCATTACTGTCCTGTCCCTTCTTTTCAACGTTCTTAGTACCTGTCCCGCGACTCTTTTTGATTTATTTATCGCTATCTGATTTTGTGTTTCGAATTTCGCATCATTGGACATTATTACCTCCAGAACGATCGCTTTCGTGCTTCTCTGAATTTCCTGTCTATCTGGAGCATAATATGCAGTCTGTTTAAGTTCCTCTTTTCTACCATATCTCAAGAGCTGAAATTTCTCGGTGTTAAATGTCATGTTGTTGTCTTCTGACCATTTGTATATTTTGTTCGTGTCCCTGTGCAAAGCCTCCACTTTATTTACATCGCTGATTTTCTGCTGATCTTTGTATCGTCTGCAAATGATGTTACTATACTGTTGCTGTTTACTCCGCTGTCTATGTCTGTTAGCATGATAATGAACGGGAATGGGACAACTGGCCGCGGCCAACTAGCCGCAGCCCAACTCACCACGGCCAACTCGCCGAAGCCAACTGGCCGCGGTGGCCAGATTTTATAATTTATAATTTTATAATTTTAAATTTTTATTCTAAATATAATTTTAGAGGCTGTGCACCTGGGTGTTGAATGCCCGGTTAGGTCAACCGTACGCCCTTGACGATTGGTTAGGTTAGGTCGTGATATTTTCGTTAGCTTTAACGAAAATATCACGACTCAACATAACCAATCGTCAAGGACGTACAATTAACCTAATCGGGCATTCAATTAACGTACCCAGGTATTCAATTAATCTAATCGGGCATTCAGTTGACCTAACCGGGCATATACTGTGTGTACACACACACACACACACACACATATATATATATATATAGCGTTCAACATCCACCGGCAACGCCGGGTCGCTCCGCTAATATATATATATATATATATATATATATATATATGCGTGTGTATTTCCACAGGAAATGTAGAATGTTTATCAACGCTGCTTGAATGACGAAGACAGGACTAACAATCACGCAGAAGCTGCGCACCGAAGACTGCAAAATGAACTTGGAATGCAACATCCTACGATTTGGAAATTTATTGATGGTTTGAAAAAAGTTCAACGAGGAAGAGATCTATATTACGAGCAGCTGATTGCAGGGCAAAATCCTCCAGTCAAGTTAAAAAAATTCAGAGAAGCAATGCAAGGATAAAATCAATTGTCAGTAAATTTGACAGTCGAAATTTTGTTGAATACCTTAGGGGAATTGCCCATAACTTTTCATAGATATTTGCATTTTTATCCTTATTTTATTTTTTTTACTCCAATAAAGTACTTTCATAAAGCAATTTTTAACACACTTGTTTTATTACACACAATTTTCATAAAAAAAATAATTTTTCTATATCACGGCGAGTTGGCCGCGGCGAGTTGTCTTATTCCCTATATCTGCGGCCAGTTGGCTACGGCGAGTTGGCCGTGGTGAGTTGGGCTGCGGCTAGTTGGCCGCGGCCAGTTGTCCTAGACCCATAATGAACAGGAGTGGGGCCAGTACTGTACCTTGTGGTACTGAGCTGCGTACTTCTGATTCTGATGATGATATACCTTGAATTTTGACGATCTGTAGACGTTCTCTGAGGAAGTTGTAGATCCATTTTCCCACTTTGCCTGTTATTCCCATATATTTCATTTTATGTACTATTATACTGTGATCACATTTGTCGAAAGCTTTAGCAAAATTCGTGTATATGACATCGTAGTTGTCATTGCCTTCCAATGCATCTAGGATATTGTTGATTTGTTGTAGTGTTCTGTTAGTTGTGATAGGCATGATCTACCTGATCGGAATCCGTGCTGATTTTCGTTGAATCTTTCCAGTGTCTCCAAGAAATCATAAATTTTCTCTCTAACTATTCTTTCAAATACTTTGGTGAGGTGGGACGACAATGTTTGCTCTTTTTAAGATGCTCGGTATTTCCCCAGTGTCTAGGGATCTTTTCCATATCCAGTATAGAGGTGTAGCTATTTAATTTTTACAGTTTTTAATCGATAATGCGTTCCATTTGTCCAGACCTGGAGCTGAATGTGGTTTCATTTGTCCTATAGCTCTCACTACATCTTCTGGGGTAAAATCAAAGTCTCTTATACTTTCCTTGCAATTTCTCTTCAAAGAATGTATTTATGTCAGGTATCGCTTTGTCGTTTTTTGGGGTACTGAAAACTGATTGAAAACTGATTCATACTGGGCTCTCAATGTTTCAGATATTTCTTTTGGATCATCGGTAAGTTCATTATTTCTCTTCCTTAAGGGCCCAATAGCGTCGCGCGTTTTTGTTTTCCTTTTCGCATAGCTATAGAAGTATTTTGGAGCTTCTACCACCTTTTCCTCTCCCCTCTCTGTATGGTCCTTAATCAGGGCTTGTATTTCCCTATCAATACCCACCAGTTTTTCTTGTATTACTTTCCTGGCATTATCTCCGCAGTTGGCTAACTTCGACTCCACTCTCTTTCTTTTGCGGAATATTCTTCTCTTTTGCCTCTCTAGCTAGCTCCTCTTTCCTTTTGGCTGTGATTTCGGAGCCTATTTTTCTAAAATTCTCAGCGTTTTTTTCTTCTAAGGTTGTTAGCATTTCTTCTGTTGTTTTATTCTCTAAAACTGTTCTCCACTCTATTTGGGCCATGTGCAATCTGATCGCTTCCCAATTTATAGTCTTGGAGTTTAAGTTAAAAGCCCCAAATTTGCTTCTTTCCTCAATATGTGTATTGTATTTTAATGTTGTCATCATATTTGTTGATATCTCGATTCAGTTGTGGTCTGAGATAATGGTTGGGGTTATTTTTATATCAGCAATCAAGTTCGTTTATTCGTGAATACCAGATCTAGGCAGTTATTTTTTCTGGTATTCTCTGTTATCTCCTGTGTCAGCATAAACTCATTTGTGGGAGCCATCAACATTTTTGCTTGCTCCTGGTCTTCTCTTGTGCCCCCCTTGTCCTGGTGTATATATATATAATATATATATATATATATATATATATATATATATATATATATATATATTATATTCCTATTCACCTTTTTGTATTTTATAAATGGGAAGTTAAAGTCTCCGCAGATCATTATATTGGGAGATGGAGAGTTTATAGCCTTTATTAGCTTTCTGACATCATCAATGGCCTCCAAGAATTTTTCGGTTTGGGTGTTTGGAGGTCTATAGATGACTATCAGTATCACGTTTAGTTTTTCTATTTTCACTGCCAGGAGTTCCACAAAGCTGTTCCTCTGATATACAGGGTGGGCCGAAAGTCTGGATCCATAGGAAAATATTTTTTTAATACATAAATTACAACAAATGGTAAATACTTAAAATGAATATCAACTTTAACTCGTAAATGCGTATCCGTGATACTGTACAGTGGTTCGTACTCCAGTATAAACAACAAATTATAACAAATGCTCAAATTGGCGGCCTTTGACATCGAGACACTTAGGGATGGAATTTATGATTTTTAATAATTCTTCGAATTGACGTTCTCGAGATGCGTGTTTCATTTGATAATCTTCTTGTTGACTTTACTGGACTATTCGTTAAAGTTTCACATACCATTGCAGAGGTATTTTCATCAGTTGCAGTGTTTGGACGACCAGAACGCCTTCGATCATGTACACTTCCTGTTTCTTTGAAACGTTTAAACAACTTGCCAACAGTCGCATGTGTTACTGGATGCTTATCAGGATGATTTCTATTGAATTCGGTAGCAACTTCTCTGTGTGTAGCGCCCTGTCTTGCGTACATGAGCACAAGTTCTACCCGGTCTTCTGTTGTTAGATTCGAAGCCATTTCTGGGCTGAAATAAAAAAAGTATTTGAGTATTTATACTGGAGTACGAACTACTTACTGTACAGTATCACGGATACGCATTTACGAGTTAAAGTTGATATTCATTTTAAGTATTTACCATTTGTTGTAATTTATGTATTAAAATAAATATTTTCCTATGGATCCAGACATTCGGCCCACCCTGTATATATATATATATATATATATATATATATATATATATATGATACACACAGACAGTGCATGGAACAAGGAACTGTTCTGGATAATTAAATCCACTATAGTCCGAATAAGTAATGGTAAATGACAAATACCATAGTTTTTCTTTTTCATGATGCTAGCCCGACGTGGGTAACGGGTCACTCGCAAAGAGATCCCATAAATATAGCTTCCCTCACCAGCTATCTGCAAAGCAGACAGGATCCAGCTTTGGGACATGGATCTAGGGTTTAAAGCAGCCTAGCCCTGCTACATTTAGAACCTCAATTAAGCAAAAGACTCGCTGCCTTCAGGTCAGATTGAATACATCAAAGAAAAAGGGGTAACTATTATATTTTTAGCCTAAAACTAAAACTTAAACCTCAACTGGCAGAATTGAGCGTCCACTTTTCAAGGCACGCTCAATTCTGACAGTTGAGGTTTAAGTTTTGGTTTTTGGCTAAAAATATAATAGTTACCCCTTTTTCTTTGATGTATTCAATCTGACGTGAAGGCAGCGAGTCTTTTGCTTATATTGAGGTTCTAAATGTAGCAGGGCTAGGCTGCTTTAAACCCTAGATCCATGTCCCAAAGCTGGATCCTGTCTGCTTTGCAGATAGCTGGTGAGGGAAGCTATATTTATGGGATCTCTTTGCGAGTGACCCGCTGCCCACGTCGGGCTAGCATCATGAAAAAAGAAAACTATGGTATTTGTCATTTACCATTACTTATTCGGACTATAGGGGATTTAATTATCCCAGAAGAGTTCCTTGTTCCATGCACTGTCTGTGTGTATCATAAAAAACTCAGGGGACCATTCTGAGTTCATTCATATATATATATATATATATATATATATATATATATATATATGCACTAGAATCACAAAATAACACGTGACCTTATTAATAAGCAAACAACCACAAGGAAAAGGAAACACAAAGTCCGAGCGCTTTCGTGATATATTCACATTATCAAGGAGGAACAGAAAATAGGAACAGAAAATAGGATCCTTGATAATGTGAATATATCACGAAAGCGCTCGGACTTTGTGTTTCCTTTTCCTTGTGGTTGTTTGCTTTATATATATATATATATATATATATATATATATATATATGTTATTATAAAATCATAAAATTAGAGATTATAGAATTTGAAGGACTGTAAGAATAGCAAAATACTAAGATAATAAGGATTATTATAAGCTTAAAATTAAAATTCAAGTTAAAATTTAAAATTATATAATTTTTAAAATCTTAAGCTCAGCAATTACAGAATTTGAAGGACAGTGGGAATTGCAGAATTATAGGATGATAAGGATTATAAAATTATAAAGTTTTGAGAGTGGTTTACTTAGCAGATGGGTTATGCCGAAGGTGTTTCGATATGTAGATGCTGCTGAAAGCTGTAAAAGTCATTGACTGGGCATATATACTGGTCAAAAAAAGAAACGCAATTTTTGAGATTTATTAATAAACATGAGGACTCAGTACAGTAAATGATTCTTTAACATAACAAACAGTCAATAACGCGTATGGACACCCCTAGCCACAATGCAGGCTTGGAGTCTGGCCCTCATCGACCTCAACAGTCTCTGCAGGAAAGTAACAGGGATGGCCCTCCACTCTTCAATAATTGCATTGGTCAGTTCCCTGATGTTCTGCGGCTGATACTGACGTCTGCGAACTCGCCGTTCAAGTTCATCCCATGCGTGCTCTATCGGTGACATGTCTGGGCTGAAGGCTGGCCATGGTAAGGTCTGCACCTGTTGTCCCTGCAGGTACGCCTGCACTATCCTGGCTGCATGAGGTCTGGCATTGTCCTGTTGCAGGAGCACCAATTCTGGATGTTGCCTCATGAATGGAAGAACATGTGGGTGAAGAATCTCATCCCTGCAGCGCTGGTCAGTCAGAGCTGATAGGCCCACGATAGGTCACGGTGCTGATAGGCCCATTGCAGGCGTCGTTGCCTTCTTGCATCAGTGAGAAAAGGACCTCTGTAAGGCCTGCGGGATCGGAGTCCTGCATTACGGAGTCGGTTTCTGACGGTCTGGTCACTAATTCTGTTGTTGTGGATACCAGGTGTCTCTCTGGCTGTCTGACGAGCATTCCGCTGCCGATGACGCAGGTGCTGCAGTACAATGTGGCGATCCTGGCGTTGGGTCGTCACACGAGGTCGCCCACGTCTTGGCAGGTCCTGAACACTTCCTCTGGCATTGTACCGTCTAAGAAGCCTAGAGATTGTGCTGGGATGCACATGCATTCTTTGTGCAACTTGGACAGCAGACATGCCTGCATCCAACATGCCCAAGGTACGACCTCTGTTGACCTCTGAGAGTCGTGGCATGCCTCAATCGCGGGAAAAAGTTTGGTTTTCTCAACGGGCAGTGTGTATTCTGTGAAGTCAAAGAAAAAATGCATGCCTTCATCAGGGCCGGATTTTCCAATAGGCAACATAGACCATTGGCCTAGGGCCCACCAGTAACTGGGGGCCCACTGGGGACCTCCTACAATCCCTTGACACAAACAGTATCATTGACAAATTTGCCATAGAAAAAGCAGGAAAAAGTCATTTTGAACTTCACATAGTTGTGCTTGCAAAATTTATTATGCTTCAGTTTCATTGTATTTTTCCATTATTCCTATGTGTAAGATGTACATGATATGGAACTTGATTTACTTTGATGTACTTGATATGGAACTAATTTGATTAAAAATTATTAATGTGTAATGTATTACATTATGTTGTAATTCTTATTGCAAAATTTATTATGCTTCAATTTGACTGTATTTTTTTCCATTATTCCTTTGTGTAAGAATAAGTTGTACATGATATAAAACTAATTTGAATAAAATTATTGATGTGTTACATTATGTTGTAATTCTTTTTTTTTTTACATTACAATATTACGATATATATATATATATATATAATATTTTTTTTGGGGGGGGCACTGATAAGGTTTGGCCTAGGGCCCACAAGCAAGTAAATCCGGCCCTAGCCTTCATAAAGAATACATTCAATTTAATCTCTGTTTATTGTTTGTAACAAAATGGCGTCTTAGCCGGGATTAGTCAGGTTTAAAAACATGCACTAAGTGGCTTTAAAAGATTTGAACAAACATTTAACATAATCTTGAAACTGTGATAATACCACTAACAACTTAAATTTTACACCATATGCAAGCTAATTGCGTTTCTTTTTTTGACCAGTAATACCCATTTGAGGCCCCACCCCTCTATCCACCAACTCACGCCTTACTACATCACCTCAGCACACACATACAAAAAATGACTGTGTTAATAAAAAACAATTATGAAACAATTTTAATGAAACATTTACGTCCAAAACAACAAATATGTACTTTCAGAAGACAAACAGAAAAAATACTCTTCATGAAATTCCTGAAAATTAGCTTATACATTATTTAGAATAAATGACAGAACTATGTATAAAAAAATAATGCAATTATCAACTACCAAACAATTACTAACTCTACGATACAATCGTGTAATAGCTAGCAGTTATACAGAACAGTTTGTATCTTCAAAATTTTTGCCTCCTATATTTTTTATGGGTGAAATCATCAATAACATCATCATATGAAATCTCCCTGCCAACGTCCTGGTTGATGCTTATGATGCCTAGGCCACTGAGGCGATCCTGCCCCATTGATGATCTGAGGTAGTTCTTGATTAGCTTCATCTTAGAGAAGCTCCTCTCGGCTGACGCTACTGTCACAGGTAGAGTGCAGGCAATTCTTAGTGCAACCCAGAGATTTGGGTATAGTTCCTCCAGTTGCTTCTGATGAATGAAGGAGAGAAGCTCCAATGCAGTCATGTTGTGTGAAGGTAAAGTCGGCAAGTTCTTAATTTCGAGGGCCAGTTCTCATCCATCAATGTCAGAGTCAGCTCCAGAGCTCAGTATCTTAGAGAGCTTTTCACACTTGCAGGATAAGTCTTCCTTGTTCATTGTGGTGAAGTTTAGGAGAACCCCAAATATGTCCCTCACATCATCTAATGTTTAGAATCTCTCATTTATTGACCCGATGGCACAATCCACCACCACATTGAAAATTTTTACTTCCAGCCTCTTTAAGTGCTTTTTTGTGGATCTGAGCCTCTTCTCCTTCAGCACAGTCTCCACATTCATTTCTTCACATATGTCCCTAGCTAATTTGTGCTGCAACAAAACCTGTGTTAAATGCAAAAAACTTCACTTTTTTCTACGTGAAGGTCAAAATATGAAAATAAAAACCCACTCTAATAGACAGAGTTTATTTCCACAACAGTTTCGACGCCCACTGGCGTATTTTAAAGCCAGAAAATCTTTTTATGCCCCTCGGGAATCTTCAGTTAACCAAAAACAATATGTGAGTTTGCCTTACATTGCCGGCTTAGAAAGAGTAAAACCGTTGACGAAAGATTTTAAGTTTGCTTTGGCGTTCAAATATTCATCTACCGTGAAAAGTAAATTGGTTAGGAATAACGTTGCAAAAGAGGAACAAGCCTGTGTCTACAGCATTCCCTGTAAAAGTTGTGATTTAGTATACGTGGGAGAAACTGGAAGAAATATTGAAACCCGTATTAAAGAACACAAATATGCCTTCAGAAGTTGTAATACTAATAATGCCATTTTTTATCACACCAGCCAAAATAATCATGCTATAGACTGGGAATCAAGTAAGGTACTTTATAAATGTAATAATTATGTCAAAAGAAAAATAATAGAATCTGTGTGTACAGAAAAAGTAGATAATTTTAATTTGTGCGAAGGTACTTATAAGTTAGACCCTTTAATGAGATTCTTGGTCAAAAAATCCCTTACGGAGTCGTGGGAACGTGTTCGAACCTAAGTGTGAATTTCTTAAAGGTCTCTGGATTGTTTCCTTACTTGCTTTTAGTAAATGTAATAATGGAAGTAATAAATGTGGAAATAAATATAAATGCAACAGATGTAATAATAAAGGTAATATTATAAATTTAATAATTAGGGTAAAGGTAATAATAATAAATGTTAAAAAATGTAAATGCAACAATAAATGCAGTAATTATGTCAAAATATTAGAATCTTTATGTATAGAACAAGAAGATATTTTTAATTTGTGGGAATGTACTTATAAGCGGACCCTATAATAAAATGCCCTTCCGGTGTCGGGAGAACGGTATCTAACCTAGGTGCGAATTTCTCATTGGTCTCTGGATTGTTTCCTAATCGCCTTTTTCATTCGTTTTTCGGTTTATATGTTCTGTATAATAAACAACAATGTAATAACCAATGTAATAATAAATTTATAATTTCTGTAATAAATAATTATGCAATATTAAATGTAATAAATTTAATAATAAATGTAATAATTATGTAAAAAAATAAAAAAATAATAGAATCTGTATGTTTAGAACAGGAAGATAGTTTTAAATTTGTGCAAATGTACTTAATGAAAATGCCCTTCCGGTGTCGGGAGAATGGGATCTAACCTAGGTGCGAATTTCTTAACGGTCGGTCCCTGGACTGTTTTTCCCTCTTGTTTTAGTTCATTCGTTTTTCTGTATCTACCCGAGGAGGATGCCAGTGGGCGTCGAAACTGTTGTGGAAATAAACTCTGTCTATTGGAGTGGGTTTTTATTTTCAAAACCTGTGTTTCTGTAGCTGGTGAGTGAGTCTTTTGTTTTTGTGAGGAGGTTGACTGCCACATCAAACTGCATTGTAGGAGACTGCAGAAGTTTGCTGACATGGTTAACTGCATGAAGAATGTCATACCATACTACTGTGCAAATCTGAAAGCAATAAGACCCTACCTCCTCTGCAAGTGCTTGTGCTTCAGTCCTGGCTATGGCATCTGTGGCATTGTTTCTGACTTCCAACAGGGCCTCTCTGATGTTGTGGCTCTGGTATCGCACAGCCTCAATGCTCTTAAGCCGGCTCTCCCACCTGGTTTCACTCCAAGACTTGAGTGTTATGTTCACGTGCTTCTTTAGAATTATCCATCTCTGTGTAGCTGCTGCAAAAAGGTTGTACAATTTTTGTACGTTGCCAAAGAAGCTGATGGCATCTGTGGAAGCTTTAGCTGCATCAGCCACTACAAGATTCAGACTGTGAGCCCCACATGGAACATAGAGTGCACGACAGTTCTTCTCTAATAACCTTGCCTGAACACCTTTGTTCTTGCCCTTCATGTTCGCTCCGTTGTCATATGACTGTCCTCTGCAGTCATCAAAGTGAATATTCAGTTCATCTAGTCTTTTCAGAATCAGAACTGATAAACCCAGGCCTGTACTTTCTGAAGCCCCAAGAAAGCCCAAGAAGTATCCTTTTATTTCTGGTACTTCACCCATTTTAACAGTTCTGATAATAATCGACATCTTTTCTTGGTGACTTATGTCTGGAGTGCAGTCTAAAATGAGTGAGTAATATTTAGCTTGTTTTATTTCTGCAACAATGGCATCCAAGATCTTCCCACTAATGGACCCAATGAGCTCATTTTGAATGATGTTTCCTAGGTAACTTGAATGACTATATTGGCCACTTTTGACTCTGCTGATGTGTTGCTTCATCACTGAATCAAATTTGGCAAGCAGCTCAACCTCCTTCAAGAAGTTGCCATTGTCTCGATTGTACAATGTGTAGAGGAAGACCCCCTGAAAGCAAGGTTTCTCTCTGCCATTGATTGGATTATACTTACAAGACGTGTGAGAACATCTCGCCAGCGTCTTCGCTCTACCTCCATTAATGACATTTCAGTTTGGTCAATGGTCCTCCCAGTTTTTAACCACAGTTCCAAATCCTTCCATGTTGCCATGTTATCTGCATGTTCTGAACTATTTTCATGACCTTTCAGAAGCGAACCAACGTTTATCCAGTCTGAAAGTCCATCCGTAATTAGTTTGTACGACTTCCTTGAAAACAACTTGCAGCAGAAGCAATAAAGAGCATCATTCCTTCTAGAGTACATCAGCCAGCTTCGCTTTATTTTTTCCCCATTAATTAATGTTCTGTACATGTAATGGTGATGAACCCTTCTACCGTCCTCTCTTTTAGGGAATGTGAAATCTGGACTGATTTGAAATGGTTCTCGACACACCAGATCTGTCTTCAAGGCATCTGACAGGACAACTGGCCAGTCATACGGATCAAGCGGTGGAGCAGATCTTGGTTCTTGTTGCTCAGTAAATTGCTCAGTACGTTTTGTTGCTCAGTACGTTGAAGTTGAACAGAAGATGGGCCACTTGTTGGTTCATCAGGCTCTACTTCTACTAGTGTTTGAGGTTGCATAGAGGATGATCCTGCTGTTGGCTCATGATGCTCATCAGGCTTTACTGAGAATGGCTTTTCCAAATATTTCAGTAGTGCTCCTGAGAAGAACATAACATTACATATTCTGTTAATTTTTGCTAAAATACTCTTTCTTATCTTGTTTGATAATTGATCTGTGTGAACAGAATTTGAAGTAATGTGATCCATTAAATTTCACATTTCGAAATATTATAAATATTACAGAGACTAGCTTACTCTACACGATTCCTGAGCACTTGCCTAGCTTGATGGTCTACCTAACCTAGTTGCCTGAACTGTAATCATAAGAATATACAAGTGGCACATCTCATCTGTGCTACTGGAAAGCTTCTCCTCCTCTATTTTCTTCTTTTTCCGTTTTTCAGCTCCTGATGGATAATGTCGTTTCATTTTCCAAGATGCACGAAGTCACATCTAGGTAACCACAACTAATCTGTTAAATAATAATAAGGACCTTTTCCAGTTTGTGTACCGTTTTTCATATAATTTATTTTTGAGAATATTTTTGTTAAAACTAACGAAAATATCACGACTTAACCTAACCAATTATCAAGAGCGTACAGTTGATCTATTATTAATTATAACATTGTTTGTTTCTGGAATAGTATTTACTATTTACTAATAGATCAACTGTACGCTCTTGATAATTGGTTAGGTTAAGTCGTGATATTTTAACAAAAATATTCTCAAAAATAAATTATATGAAAAACGGTACACAAACTGGAAAAGGTCCAGTAATAATCATGATAATAACACAGGTCAACAAAAAAACTTTTTTTTTTCGTTGCCAAGGAAATTCGTACGAATTTAGGGTATTTTGGGGTTGCTGAATTCCAAAATGAAAGTAGTTTTTCCGATTTGGCTCTAGTTCTTGAGATAATGAATACCCTCAATTAATAGGAAACGTAACCATAACGCGTGCATATGGGAAACTACCGGAACATTCTAGATGGTGAGACCGAATAAAAAGCCATTATGTATTTCATGTTTACTTTTGTATGATTTGAGACATTTTCAATGCGATTTGTAAGTAGGCTCCGCCTGAACATTAAATTTTTTGCATTTTTACGTGTTTCAATGGGGTACCAATTATCTCATAAATTAGAGCCAATCTAGCAAAACCGATGTCATATTCGGAATCAGCACCACAAAGTTACCCCAAAATCACTCTAATATGATTGGCAATAAAATGAGTGTTGACCAGTGTAATGATGATGATAATAATAATAATAATAATAATGTTTTACAATACTAGAAAAATAAGCATTTAGGAAAGTATAAGCATATAATAAGAATAAAGTTAAATAATATAGAAATAAGATCTCACAATAGTTATTTACACATAACGACCAAAACGTTTCGTTTGTCTCCGTTTTATCACATTTGTCTCATACAAAAACTTTAATTAATACGATGATAATAATAATAATAATAATAATAATAATAACTTCAGCTATATTCCTACTGTTGCCCACTGAGCTATAACCTGGGAGCCTGTCAAGGGGCCCCCTAGTAGCAGCGGGCCCTAAGCGGCCGCTTAGTTTGCTTATGCCAGGAAACGGCCCTGCTTCTGAGGATGAGGGAGCGGGGGATGCCTGTTGTCGTCTTCGTTGTTGATATTTGTTTCCTCTCTTTGTCATTTTGGTTTTTTGGAGGACTTAATGAGAGAATCTGATTCGATATTTTGGTATTGTTCTTGCTTTATATAAAATTTTTATTTAAACATGTAGTTGAAATTCAGTCGTGCGTTCGTATATTTGTTATTTCAGGGTCACGGACACAATTTGAGGGTCTGTTGGCTGAAAGGATAGTGCTGGAAGTCACTAGAAAAATTCAGTAAGATTTTTTATGTAATATTATAAATTAAGTAATGTACTTAATCTGATGAGATTATAACTGTGTAGTCTCTGCACGTTTATAATTTTGTTTCGGTTGTAACACAATGGATTACTGACTTTAAAACACTGATTATTTTGTCAGTAAGATGAAGCACGAAACTGACAATCGTCACCGGTTTTTTGTTGTCAAACAACAAACAAACTTTATTTCAGACTCAACAGGTACAAACATTATACAAGAGGTCCATAGAAGATTAAGAGATAGTTGTCTGGAGCACTGACTAAGTAGGCCAGTGAATCACTGTGCATAATGAACATACGCCAATGTTTCCAGATTTGATATTTATAAAATATATCGGAGACCAGTCCACTAACCATGACTTCTATTATCTTATTGACTGACTCACCAAGCCTAGTGATAAATCTAAATACAAAATTGCGAATGACACTGGCACAGTTAGGCACCTTATTGACTACAAACAGCATACTAACACTAAAAGGAGCACTAACTGTAACTAACTAGTTTTTATTTGAGGCAGTAACTAGTAGCTGTAATTAGTTACAAAAGAGAGTAACTGTCACAACACTGTGTGTGTGTGTGTGTGTATATATAGAATATATATATGACGTGTATGTATAATATATATATATATATATATAATATATATATATATATATATTGTTTTTTTCACAGGCATTTCTTCAGCGACACCTTCAAACACTTTCAGTAGTATGGGCGAAAAATGTATGAGCATAATTGAAGTGGCAATGTTGCATAATGTTACGTAATGTTGCGAGAGTGCCACCCCTTTTTGCACGAGTGCCAACCCCACCCCCTTTGTTGCAATAGTGCCAACCCCCCTTTTGTTGCCAGCCCCGAAATGGGTCTGCAAGGGGCATGCAACCTGGAGTTTATCCCCAAGCTGATCCTTTGTTGCCAACCCCAAAATGGGATTGCAAGGGGTATGCAACTTGGAAGCGGAGTTTTCCCCCAAGCTGAACCCCCCAAAGGGGCATGCCTATCCTAAGGGAGCCTCTTTGGGTGGGGAAGGGGACGCCGCACCCCCCAAAGGAGCAGAAAGGACATAGCAAGAGAGGAAGAGAGAAAGGAAGAGATCCTTCATCCGACAGCTGTCGGACGCATATGGCTCCGTCGTCCAGCACCCGGCCTCTTATAGTGCCCCTATTCAGCCAGTTGGCTTAGGCAGGCAGTGCCAGCCACTGCCTCAGGGCGTCATCGACTTAGACCATCATTAGCCAGGGGCCACAGGATACCATCGTCTCAGAGCATCACCAGTCAAGTGCCACAGTGTGCTAAAATGATCCGGGCACGCACCCCACTCTAGGTCAGCCCTGTTGCGGGACCCCTACACCTTAGCTAAGTGCCAGTGCCTCCCGGATGAACCATACTATTATCCAACCAAATAAAATATATAATTGTGTACAAGGAACCAATAAAACGCCGTTACATCAATCTGTTTTAAAGGGAAGTTTTAGCCCTGTAACTTATACTTTTGTTATATATATATATATATATATATACATATATATATATATATATATATATATATACATATATTATATATATATATATATTATATATAGAAAACATGTTTAATTTTTGTAAATAAAGCTCCATTACGCAAAATCGCACGTAATAGAGGAGAAATCATTACACCGTTTATTTATATTATGAAATGAAATGTTAACCGGGGTCGCACCCGGCATATATATATATATATATATATATATATATATACACACACATTTAACTGCAATGACCACGCAGTATATTAATGTATAGAAACGACGTAAGTATAGAGGAGTGTTCTGCACACGAGGAAGAGAAATAACGAACAAATGAAAAATGAGGTAACCGCCCGAATTGAACCCAGGATCTTCCGATTGCCGGTCAGATATGCTATCCACTACACCACGGGCCTCGACCAGTCAGAAATCGTAATTCTCCTACATAGGGCAGAAACCAATGCCTTGAGAGGGCACCCTCGCAAATCGTGAATATGTACATTTAACTGCAATGACCACGCAGTATATTAATGTATAGAAACGACGTAAGTATAGAGGAGTGTTCTGTACACGAGGAAGAGAAATAACGAACAAATGAAAAATGAGGTAACTGCCCGGGAATCGAACCCAGGATCTTCCGATTGCCGGTCAGATATGCTATCAACTACACCACGGGCCTCGACCAGTCAGAAATCGTAATTCTCCTACATAGGGCAGAAACCAATGCCTTGAGAGGGCACCCTCGCAAATCGTGAATATGTACATTTAACTGCAATGACCAGGCAGTATATTAATGTATAGAAACGACGTAAGTATAGAGGAGTGTTCTGCACACGAGGAAGATAAATCCTGGGTTCGATTCCCGGGCGGTTACCTCATTTTTCATTTGTTCGTTATTTCTCTTCCTCGTGTGCAGAACACTCCTCTATACTTACGTCGTTTCTATACATTAATATACTGCGTGGTCATTGCAGTTAAATGTACATATTCACGATTTGCGAGGGTGCCCTCTCAAGGCATTGGTTTCTGCCCTATGTAGGAGAATTACGATTTCTGACTGGTCGAGGCCCGTGGTGTAGTGGATATCATATCTGACCGGCAATCGGAAGATCCTGGGTTCGATTCCCGGGCGGTTACCTCATTTTTCATTTGTTCGTTATTTCTCTTCCTCGTGTGCAGAACACTCCTCTATACTTACGTCGTTTCTATACATTAATATACTGCGTGGTCATTGCAGTTAAATGTACATATTCACGATTTGCGAGGGTGCCCTCTCAAGGCATTGGTTTCTGCCCTATGTAGGAGAATTACGATTTCTGACTGGTCGAGGCCCGTGGTGTAGTGGATATCATATCTGACCGGCAATCGGAAGATCCTGGGTTCGATTCCCGGGCGGTTACCTCATTTTTCATTTGTTCGTTATTTCTCTTCCTCGTGTGCAGAACACTCCTCTATACTTACGTCGTTTCTATACATATATATATATATATATATATGGCCAAATAATACATATATATATATATATATATATATATATATATATATATATATTATGATATTTATTATTAAATAAACAATTAATGAGCCTATGATCCAAAATTGCAATATTGGCCAAAATCTTAAATACGCATTAGCTTGTGTAATTAATTTCGCGTCTCGCAGTTAAACATATCGTATCAGTCCTTGATTAATAAAAATATAAATTATAATTTAATAAGCAAACTTTAAAATGTTTTGAAATATACTGTCCATACATTTTGCTTCTCATGTATATACTAGGAAAACTTAATAATATCGGGGAGGAAGTTAATTCGCAATTTACGTGTAAATACAATGGATCAGCGGCCCCAAACCCTTGAAATAATAATAATAATTATTATTATTACAACCACTCATGATATATAAAACGACCTATTCAGATTATCCAGCAATGTTCATATTAATTATAAGTTTGTAACTATTCTATTTAAAAGTTATAGAACTCCAAACAATATAATATGCGTGAAAATAAAAAACATATATATATATATATATATATATATATATATATACAGAGAGAGAACGACACACACACACACACACACACACACACCCAGCGCACCACAGACAGGACTTGTTATTCAGAGTATCCTAAAAATATAAATTGTTATTTATTCTATTTTTAAAACCATTTTAGTCTATCACACAATACATGGGACGTTTTGGGGCTTTTCAGGACAGCGATCGTGTACCTTCCACAACAAATGAACCGTATGGTTGGTAAGGTCGCGACACACACACACACACACACACACACACAATACAACAGAAAAATAGAGGAAAATATTCTAAAATTGATTTATACAGAAGGGTACAGAACAATAAAAACTCTGGAACCTTGTAAATATATCTCCTTTGAAAGGTTTAAAACACGATCTTTCAAAGGAAATAAAATTTAAGATGGGGTCATGTCCTAAATTTTGCTTTTCCCCGAGGTGGGGACACAATAGATGCGTATACGTCAATACCTTCCAAACGATGCACGTACAAATTAATTCAGTTTTCCGAAAATTGAAATCAATTGTTAACAATTGTAGAAAAACCTTTCCAATATATATATATATATACACACATGCCACTCCTATTGTGTAAAGGGTCATAAGGTATTGTTCACCCCGCAAAAGGTCACCGGTCCACCTTTCGCCGAATATAATTGTAGTATTGTCAGACAAAGGCCCTTTGTCTGACAATAGAAATATGCAGATGTCTCTCAACCCAAATCTAAATAAAAAAAAACTTCGAAATTCAGGATACGTGAATGAACTGCTTTACCAACAAACGGGTCTGATGCTCCACCCAGATTTGATGGCGATCAGTCAATCACAGCACGGAATACGCGTCACAACAGGTTTCACGCGGTCTTGTAGCTAAACACCGCCCCTACCCTTCGTGGCGCCCCCATCCATTGTTCGTGAAAAGGGAGCGCTGATCACGGATTGGCCGAAAAAGCATTACTCGTAAACCAATAGGATTTTAAGATTACGCTTGTGGGTTGGTCTCGTAGACCCTATAAAATGGGATGCTTCCTCGTACAGAGCCAGTTTATCGTGCATTTTATAGCAACACGCAAATCATGGACGATTCCTATAACTCTCCTGATCTGTTTTCTGAACAAGACCGTTGCAGCCATGCCAAACTTTATCTGTTCAGAGCAGCAGATCGCGGCGTGCTATTTTCGTCTCAGAACATTACGGAAAATTGTGACGAGTTGTCAGGATCTACAACCATTTCATTTGAGATGTAAGTAACTTTAATATATATATATATATATATATATATATATATATATATATAAGAGTAACTGAGTAATTGATATTTAACGAGTAGATAGAAAAGCTTGCATGCTTTCAAGTCCATATTTCATTTAGATTTTATTCAATTAGGTACGTAATAGTCTTTGCAGCTTCGCGTCTCGCTTCTATACCCCAGTTCAGTTAACTTGCCGCAGGCCTTTATTTAATGCATATTCCCACATTTAAATGTGTATATATATATATATATATATATATATGGTATGTTTTATTTGTTTTTCTCATTTTTAATATTTATAGGAAATTAGTTTTTTTAATATTGTCTCATGATGTCTTAAATATAGGAGCATGCCGAGTTAGAACGTGTAATCGCCACTTTTGACGGAAGGATGGGAACTCACCCCAACTCAGAAGCCGCTGTGTCGGCGCGGGATAGCGAGCGTCAACCCGTGGAGGGGATAATGTAGGTGTTTTGAAACTATATAGATTGTTTTTACATTTCTTTTGATTTTAACAAATTGCAATAAGGATGTATTGAAAAATGTGCTTATTCATTGCATAATGACCCATATATATATATATATATATATATATTGCCGACATACACACTACATTTAGCGACAACCAGATTCGTGCATCTATTTTAATTACAGGACCGCCACGGACCCAGTCCATGATATAAACACTTTCGACGAAAGGAGAACGAGTGCTTCGCCGAACAGTCCACCCAGCGGAGCAGAGGTTACAGTATTGAATCACAGTCGGCCAAGCGAACGCGAATTTGCAGACGAGTTAATGTAAGTGTTTTGAAAACTATGTAGTATTTTAAAGTAAGTAGATTTTTTCTACAACGTAAATTAGGCACATTGATTTAACTGATTCTCGCTAATTGAATTTTTCTCGTTTATAATATAACCTGACATTCATTCAGTATTAATTAGCCTTATAAGTACCACTACAAGCGCGTTTTGAAAGTAGTTTATGCCTTATTCTCGGTCTATATATACACAACGTTTCAATCAGAATAATTTATAAAAGGCCGCTATAATTGCTAAACATTTTCAATTATTTTCTACATCCTTCATCGTTATTTCTGCATATATATATATATATATATATATATATATACACACGGCGTGTTTATATTTCTTGCACAGCTAGGCTTTTAGAAATATTAAAACTTTTAAGAATTGCATTCGAATTGAAAAATAATTTTCTCTTTATTTTACAGGAGCGAAACGGAGGTAGACGATATTATAAATACTTTTGGAGAAAGGGTGATAAATGAAATGGTACCCACAACAGCAGGCGAACCAGATGTCGTGGTATTGGCCCACAACCGATCAACCGATTGCGCCGTCGTCGCAGAGATTATGTATATTTTTGAGGATATTAACAAAACGTAACATATTTTTTCATTTATTAAACATGTACAAAAAGGGGCAGCGCCCAATTCTTAATTGTTACAAATGTATATATAGGTTTACACAATATAGAGCTTACAAATTACAGGGGGTTGCAACATGTGGGAACCTTTTTTTATCTGTCTGCATATATATTTATCGTTCATATTTGTGTCACACAATCGAATAATAAAAAATTCATAAATCCCTTCCCGCGACATATGCATGAGAAACAAAACAATACAAACCACATGTTTCAGTATAAAAGCTTTGAATGCGATATGGATTCCAGATAATCTTAGGCACACGTAATCGCGTGATAAATTGTACAATTGTCGAGTCATGCCATGGGGGAAACCGAGTGAATCGAAATAATACATTATTTCCTTAGTTTTAAAATAGATCGCAAACCAACGAATCCCATCGCCACCCACATTGTCGGTGTTAACAATAACCCCGCACCAGTTTCCCGTACTGGGTACCTTCAATATTTCGTTCTTACGAACACTCCGATAAATTTGGAACGCGCGAAACAGTCACTTTTCATCTCTCTGGAGTGTATTTGCATCCATTTTAAAAATCTGTGTTTATTCCTAAATCTGTCTACTTCTATTAGGGCCTCCTTCTCGAGATATATTAGTACACTAATAGGCGCGTCTGTAGGCTTGGCGAAATCCAACCGCACTGAAATCGCCCCGGTCTGCTGCGGGTTTAAATGGGTGTTTACGCCGGCAGTCAAGTCAGGCGTAACGTCAAATGAGTAGATGTTAAACTGTTCCACAAATTCTTTCTGTGTTAGGCCGATTCCAAGTTCATCACATGCGCCTGTATTATGCGCTAAACTGCTGTATGCTCTCGCGCAGAGCGGGAACACGGCATCTGACGAGTAGTCCATATTCAAAGTCCCACCCAGTGCGACGCCATTGATATATAAAGTAATATTTTTAAGCCAAAATTTTCAAACTTCAAGGCACTCTTTTTATAATCCCATTCGTCGAAGCGTGGTCTTGCATCCCTATTAATATCCTTTTAGGTAGAACGCCAAGAGCGATGTTTTCTAGCTGCTTCGGTGCCAATCCTGTGGGAATCGTGTACAGTTTGAGCTGTACCCTGTTAAGTGGGTATTTCACTGTGGCGTGTACCAGTTCTTTCTCAATTTCTATGTTTCGCGGAACTTAGTTTCACTCGGCGTATACGCAAATATGCCTCCATGATGTGTATCACAACAGGTTTCGCGCCTTCTTCTTGGTCAGCGCCCAGATTTATACAGATCTCAGGCTCGTGCGGGTAAGCTTCAATTTCATAACTACCCCGTTCATAAGCAACTTCTCCTGGAATGTAAAGTCCGTGTGCAGGCGTCCAAAACATTCATATAACTTTTTTTTTAGAATTTTTAAATTTATCCTTTATATTACCCTCATCTTTAGTGTGGTAATACCCCTCGGCGGCTAAAAAGGTGTCCTTCGCTTCTTTTGAAAAGTTGAGGACATTTTCCAGATATGCTCGTAGGTGATAGTACCCCGTGCCTGCTGAGATGTTAGTCTGATTTAAACATACGTCACACTGGCTGAATATGGTGTGCAGAAAGTTCGTTTCGGGATATGCAACATAATTATCATCACAGTCCGTTCCGTCAGAATGAGCTATGCGAAGTTTAGTATACATGTGCATACAGCTCGGATAAAAAAAGTAAGGGCCTGAACTGGGTATCACGAATTCTATAGGGGCACTGGGTGAGCTAATCGTGTTTAAAGGGTTAATTGTAATAAAGTCACTGAGCTCAATAGAAACTTGAGTTGGAGGCATCTCAAAGAGGGATAGCTCCGATTTACAGCACTGTGAACTGCAAGGATGAATGAAACGTGCCATGGTGAGTTAGAAACAGTGCCACCTCCCTCACGAGTATCAGTCAATCTATGAATCGTGAGAGTAGCGTCCTCAGTTTATATCAGTTAAAAAAATGATCGGTCACAGGTTTCATACGCTTAGAACACTTCTTTTTTGGGCCCTTTTACGTTTAATACCACGTGACCCCTTCTTCTTCTAACAGTTCTCTTCTTCTTTACGCTACGTGTTGGCACCCCTTCTTCTTCCCATCAATTCTCTTCTTTCCTCCGCCACGCATTTTTCTCTTCGCATCTTTGATGATTTCATCCCGTGTACGTTTTAAATGTTTTTTAGAGCTTCTTTAGGTTTAGTTCCCGCGAGCATTTCCTCTGCCGCGTTAAAACCTGTTTGTAACGCCTTCCTCCCAAGGTACCTGGCCCCCCTCTTCAGTAGTGGTACAGCTGTGCGCAGTATGGATGAAAAAATGGACCAAAGTCCACTACCACGCTGGTATCTCGCCCCTCGGTATACCATGAATGGTTTTCTGGCCATTATAACTCAGTGCGTCGAAAGTGCAGCTTCACTGTTAAGCTCCCGTCACAGAATGGGAAATTTTTACCCTCTACCGTTCTTATATATATTGAGATATTAGTTATTAGATTAGTTGAGACAATCGCATAATGGGGTCTGTCATATGTAATACTCAAACTCCGGCCTCTATGGTTGGGGATGTGTGCAATGCGCAGCAGGCGGGCCTGGGTGTCCCCAACAAATTGGTGCTCCACTATATTGCTATAAATATAGCACATGTCTGGAGGCTCAGGGTCTTCAGCCATTTTCTCCATCTTCAATTGATACATTAAGCTGGACAAGTCATCCGGTGCCTCGTGAAAGGTGTCACTTTGGAAAGCTGCGCTATATCGCCCCTCAGCCACAATTTTGAACAGTTCTTTATCTTTAATATTTCCACCAAGCGTTGACTTTAGCTTCAATGTGCATGCATGCGCGTTTATGTTTACGACTTCAAAAAGTAAATCATATGTCAACTATGACTTTTCAAGACGTTAGGCGTTATACCGATCGTACGGTGGTGTGATCGTTTGTAGGATGAAGCCAATGAATCGAGAACGTTTATATATCTGTACGTGTTTTTATGTGTAAAATACCGGTGCATGCGCTCCTTTATGGTACGTTGGACTCTTTCAGCTAAAGAAGCTTTATGTATAGAATTGGAAGTGTAATAGCTGATATTAAACTCTGACATCATGTTCTGAAAAGCTCGCCCTATAAATTCTTTTCCATATCCGTACAAAAATAGCCAGGAGTCCTGTTTTCTTTCAACATCATCGTTTTGGCAGCTTTAGCGACTGTTTCAGGCGATTTATTTTTCAGGGGAATTAGCAACAGGTATCTAGAGAATACATCTATTATGAATAGGATGTAGCGGTAGCCATCATTGTACACTGAATATCTTTGCATGTCTGTTAAATCTGCCTGCCAAATAGAGTCAATCGAAGTGGCTGTTGTCTTGGCTGTTTTAAACCTTTTTCTCACCGGTTTATGAAGTGTGTAAGCATCCTGGGCACGCAAAAATCTCTCAACATCTTTTTTCCTTACACCATAAGTACTTCTGTACAGTCTATTAACGCCGCCATAGGATGCAGGGCTAGAAATGTCATAATAGTGCTTACTTAATACGTTAGCCATTTGCGTATTTTAGAGGCACGTGGATAAGGTTGGGCTTCTACTCTCTTCTTTCTTCTCTTCAGAGGTACGGCGGCTGTTGTGGGCGAAGGTTTACTCAGTTGTGACACGTGTGATGCATGCTCCAAGTCTTTTATCCTATTCAAATTACCTATCAATGTTTTGGGGACATTTATTTGCTATAGTCTTGCATTAATATGTCTCCATCCTGTTGGTGAGGGCCTGTTCCACTTTCTCACCAGATCGTGAACAATATCAACGATATTGGACCCTTGTACCCTTGTTCCATCAACAATGACCTCGCCTGTGTCGCCCCACTTTATGACGGGGTCCTCACTCAATAGATTATAAAGACTTGACCCTTTATTCCTCAATGTATGGGGAAGGCTGTTTTTTAGCACATGTTCGATGTGCTGTGTTCCGCTCAGTCCGATGTGCTCAGTTCCGATGTGCTCAGTCCCTGTGTCGCTATGCTCAGCGCTACTCGAGCTGTGCCTCACGGTGAGCTCTGTAGGATGTTTATAATCTTCGTACTCATGAAGAAATTTCTGCAAAGCCTCTTGATACAAAACCCTCTTCTCATCAGGCGCCTTTTCACTGTTTAATAGGGATAGTAGCTCACACTCATTCTTTTAAGCCTACTTTTACGGGGTTCTAGAGCCGTGTCTGGGGTCCTTTGTAATGAAGCATACACCTCGTGCGGGATCACAACCACTTTCTTCATTATATTAATCTAGTGAGTAAAGGCCCCAAAATTGAAAAAAAGATGGGGAGGAACGAACTGCCTCTTTGTACAATAATACGCTTTTTCTTACCCACAGTCTGACTTTTATGGGCGAGCGTCTGTATTATGTTCTTGTAACGACGTAAGCGAGCCTTCTGACAGGATTTCATTGGAACATTACATTTTATAACATTGAGGCATATTTCGCAGATGTACTTTAAAAAGTCAGAGTCGATATTTTTAACAAACATCTACTGCAACGCCCGAGGCAATCGTTGATAGATTTTTATTAATTCACGGTATTTCTTTAGCCTATTCGTCATTCTGAAACATTCTGAAATATACACGGTTTCAGGCTCGTTTGGAAATATATTAGTTCTTAGAAGCACCCTAAACGTGTTTTGCGGGTGAAGGTCACAAAACAAATATCCATAACGTTGCTTTGTGACCTCTTTATAAACCTCCAAAAACTTACGCTGACTCGGGAACATTTGACTGGCCAATATCCCAATTTGTGACACATCTCTACGTTGCGCGAATAAGACTAGATATTGCGTATTTAACGACATATCGCGCATGTATCTATTTTTAAAAAATAGATTCTGATTGATGAAGAACACGCTTATGTTAAGGTGGTGGGAGAATACTGTAAATGTCTCGGCAAACGTTTTATCCATCTCCAACATGAGGTCTTCAATTACGATGGTTGTATGTTCATTTTCCTTTAGCGAATTAACGTCATAGACCCCCTTGTGGAACAATACATCATCTTGGTACTCGTTGAACACTGATTGGTATGTCGAATAGCACCATATAACTTTATACACAAATTTTGAGAACATTTCACCCTTTTCTTTAATGATATTAAGCATAAACACCCTTTTACCACACCCTGTCGGTCCAGATATAATACATGTGGATGGGCTCGTGAATCTGAATTTTTCTACAGCATCCATTTCTAACACGTCACACCCCTAAGAAACTCATTTACAGAATATCACAAATAACGAGTTCTGCTCCTTATATTTTGTTTTCTTCTTCCACAGAACCGTGAATGACGACGATGTACAGCCCCCATCATCGACATCACGGGTGAATCCATTGACCGTGCATCTACAGTGCCCGTACCCGCCGATGAACCTCACCGCACACGTGTAGCACGTTCAAAGCGGCGACATGATGAGTCCTCCACGTCAGGTATAAAGCGCGGAAATACGCGCCGGTTGTTACAACCGCGTAGAACCCCAGCCCTCAACGTCTTACGCTACCAACCCTACATCAGCTTCTTCAGCCCCTTGTACATCCTCCACAGCCCCCACCCGTTCTGTAGAGTCTGCTGTAATAGACCCCAGCCCTCAACGTCTTACGCGCAACCCCACATTCCAATATAGGCACTCGTCCATCCTCCTCAGCGGTGACTCGTTCTGTTGAGGATGATATAACGTTTGAGTTGGTGCGCTCCGCAACCCCGACCCCAGCCTTGACTAGAAATCGGTATATAGTCAGGGTTGACCCTAGATCCCTGTATAGCAATGGAATTGAGCGCGGCTACGTCGCGTTGTAGAGCGCATTGTAGAGTTTGCCCTTCAGAACCGCGACGAGCGTGAAGTCAGGACGAGTCTGTCCTTCGGTTTCGGCTCAGATGATAACGATGTAGATGATTTTTGGGTGGTAGTGCCATTTAGACGTTTGGCTGCTGAGGATGTAGAATATATATTAGCACGTATAATGCAAGCCGCCCAAAGTAGTATAGCATTCAATATGGACAACTTCACGGTAAATATTGACCGTGTATTCCGTGTTGCGGGTCATAGTGCCACACCTACACTCTTAACTTCAATTCTCAGGCTATTTTTAGAAGGCATATAAACGTCGATCGTGGTTGCGGTTTATAGCAGTAGTCTAGCTCGTATGTTTACTGTACAAAATAAAACCACAAAAATTTGGTTGCCTACGATCGTGGAGCGTGCCCGTAAACTAGCTGTAGACTGTGAACTTGAATTTGACTGTAATATGGGTCCTGAAGAGCTGAGAAGGGTAGAACAGGAAATGAATGTCCGTATAGTGGTATTTGGCCTGGATGATCGTCGTAGGACTGTGTATGTTTTTAAAAGCAGTGTGAGAGATCGTACAAGACCCCTACTTATTTTAGGACTGTCAGGTACAACGTATCTCCCCATCCGTAATATAAGGTGCTTTACGCGAGTTATGATAAAAGTCGAAAATATGGGCGACATCATGATTTGTGTAAGGGTGTCTCGAGTTTGCGGATGATATAGTAAAAGCCCAAATGTGAAAGCCGTGTAGTGAAGCTGAGAAGGGGATTGTAATGTGTGTAGACGCACATTTTTCAATAATAACTGTTTTGACTCCATAAATCAATTGGCACGTGCAGGAAAATGAGAATCTGTGAATGTGGTGTTTCACACAATGGATAATTGGGAAATTTCAAGCACAAATGTGACGAAATTCACTGTTCTACATGCATGAGAAATATAAGGCGGATGGTAAAGCATGTATGTTATATGAAAGACGCAAGCCTAAAAACAAACCTTGTATAACTGTATACTACGATATAGAAACATACACGAACGGAAACCAAAGAGGTAATTCACATTTACTTGTGAGCCAGACTATCTGCGATGAGTGTATGGAGATCGAGTGTGATGAGTGCCAAATGTGGTAAACGGACAAACGTTTTTAAAACGAATGTCCACGATAGCCCTGTGAAACTATTTGTGTCCTATATTGTCAAGTTAGCCGACAAGTTCAAAAAAATGACTTGTATATTCTTGCCCATAACGGGGCAAAATTTGACACGCAGTTCCTTTATAAGGAGCTGCTCGAGCACGAGTCCTGAGATATTTACAGGTGATCCCTTGAAAAGAGGAAACAAATTATACAGATGCAAATAAGAGGTAATGTACAATTTAAAGACACTTTATTATTCACGCCTTGTAAATTAGCAAAGCTACCCAAGGTGATGGGGGTAGCAGCTGAAGTTCAAAAGGATACTTCCCTTACACTTTCCTCACTAGCGAGACTTTAAATTACGTAGGCTACCTCCACCCAAACATTATTTTAACTATGATTGTATGAGTACAGATGAACGTGAAGACTTTGATCGATACTACAGTAGTTTTAATGAACGTAATCCTTATAATATAGCTGATGAATGTGAGCGTTATTGCGTGAATGATGTACGCGTGCTTAGAGTATGTTTCCAAGCCTTTAGAAGGATGTACATAGGCCGTTTCAAATGCGATCCGCTGCAAGTCGCAACCACCATCGCTTCATATGCTTTACGGTGTTCAAGAATAACTTCATGCCTAAAGCCACCTTAACCATTATTCACAGAAACAACCCCGCAGTTACGGCCACAAGGCTATTTACTGGCTCATACACCTACAGCAACAGACAGGTGTATACATAAAGCACGCCCGCAACACGGGTGAAGTACCCATTAAGATTAATGGTCGTGTTTTTTGGGTTGATGGACTAAGTGAAAACCGTGTCACTGGTGTGAAGACTGTGTACTCCTTTAACGGATGCTGGTGGCATGGATGCCCCGTCCTGAGTGCGGAATCGCCGGAGATATCCACGGTAGATCTCCTGCCGACTGTCTTGCATGGACCCGCACGCGATCAACTTATAGGGTCCCAGTTCACTCACAAATCTTGTGGGAGCATGAATATGATGCACGGATGGAGACAGACGGGCGTACCGTGAGAAATAAACACGATCAAGCGTTCAATGGTACTGGATCCTCTCAAATGCGGTGATAGCTTGTTCGGTGGGCGTACAAATCCCTTCAAGCTATACTTTCCACCTACGGAGGGTGTGAAACTTCACTACTACGATTTGTTCTTTATACCCATACGTGATGAAGAACAACCCGTACCCCGTGGGCGCCTGAGAAATGGTGGGCCTAGCCTGCCCTCCATCGGAATTTTCAAGAAATTTGAATGATCGCTACTTTGGGCTCTCTTTCGTAGACGTGCTCCCCCTCGCGAATTATGGATGCCGATCTTACCCGTCGTCATTGACCACAAGCTCATGTTTCCCCTGTGCGTGAAGTGTGCGGAAGAGAATAACGGTAATTGTAACCATACACCCCACCAGCGTAAGATCAGAGGCGTATATACAAGTCCTGAGCTGGCCCTAGCCGTACGCCATGGGTATAGAATACTGAAGATACATGAGGTTTGGAGGTTTCAGAAGCTACCCAACCTTTTCACACCGTATATAAACGCATTTTTGAAGGATAAGGTTGAGGCATCAGGGTATCCGCGAGGAGTTGACACCGAAGATGAAAAGTCTGCCTATATTCAACGTTACCGCGACCACGAAGGTATACAACTTGATCGCGCCCAAATTGCAAAGAATCCTGGCAAGCGCTTTAGTGCAAAGTTGTGTCTAAACAGTCTATGGGGAAAATTTGCACAGAATACTGGCAAGGGAAACGTTCATTTGGCACAAAGCTATAGCGAAGTCTGGGATTATGCCAACGCACCCGATAAAGAAGTCATGGAAATCGTGAATGTAGGTAATACTTACATAATAAAGTACAACAACACTGAATTGGCCACAGATACCTCAAGGGTTACAAACATTCCTGTAGCCAGCTTCACAACAGCCTACGCCCGCATCAAACTTTGGGGTCTATTGCATTCTCTTGGGCAGAGAGTCTTGTATGCCGATACAGATAGCGTGATATTCACAGCGAGGAGGGTGAATACATGCCTGCTATTGGTGAATTCCTCGGCGAGCTCACTGATGAGATCAAGGATGAGTATGGGGACAACGCATACGCCGACTCTTTTGTCTCAACAGGACCTAAAACTATGGGGTACGGGTGAGGATAGGAATGAAACGAAATATATCGTGAAGGCAAAGGGTATCACGCTTAACCAAGCGAATCGGCGGGTCGTTAACTTTGATTCGCTGAAGGATCTAGTGTGTTTGGACGATGATGAGGGCGAACGGCCTCCCCAACTAATTGTAGGCACCCACAATTTTCGGGCGCAGAAGCTGGGGGGCGTGAAGGAACTTAGGGGTACAAAGGTGTGCCGTAACACCTATAGGAAACGTTACCAGTTACCTGGTACCTATGATACCGTACCCTTTGGTTACCATAACTTTGATGGGCTATTGCTAACTTATTCATCACACGTATTTGTAAATATATATGTATTGAGAACAATCTTTGATGTGCCTATTGTTAACTTATTTATTGCACGTATTTGTAAATATATACATGCTGATTATTTCGTTTATTAAATAAATCGTGCATCACTTGTGTTTCACTTTGCGTGTGCGTTGTACAGTAAAGTTAAGCCCCCCCTGTAAGACCGGGGACGTGATTCATCCCGTAGCCTGAGCAGGCCTCTGTCCCCGCGTTCTCAGTTGACCTCTGTACCCTTGAGCTCAGACGTGTATTCTCTCCCGCGTAGAAGAAAATGGCCACCTTTAATATCGCGTGTTCAACATTTATGAAGTGGTATTCAGTAAAGTGCGTAGATGTAGTGGATACTGAAAAACTCCCTATCCCCGCCTCCTTTGACTCTTTTAAGGAAGCATTGAATCGTGCGAAGGGTCAGGCTATTCAAATACTCTACGGATATTCTGGCGAGGGGTTGTAGGATTTCGCAGTACAGACGATGTACTGAAGTATGTTGTAGAACTAAGCTTTATAAAGGCACACGTGCACCGCGTGGTAGAAGAAGCGGCACGCTCAGAAGCTAAACAACAGTTATGGGTAGTGAGCCTTGTGGATGAGTGGTGTGATAAACGGTATTATATCATGCTACACCATGTCGATTACTCATACCCTACGACTGAAAATGTGAATCTCGTTATCATGGACAATCTTAAGTATTTTTACCACTACATTAATATATATCATGATGAGGTTTGTAGTGAGGTTGTGGCTAAAGGGTTATGTGAGTTTTTAACAGATTTTAGAGATGAGTATCGCCTGTTAAATAAAAAGCCTAAATATAACATAGTTTCTCTCTAACAGCGCCCCACAGTGTGGATTTTTAGGAGATAAAACATTATAAAATGTGCCTAGTTCATGAAATTTACCCTGAGGGAAACTGTCTGGTGCGTATTCGGGGGAGTGGTAGTGATAAAACGTTAAAACCGAAATTAGTTCTTGTACCGTAAAAATTCTCAAAACGCCTACCCAGTATAATGGGGTACAACAATTCATGTTGGGCCAGCGGCTCATAGTCTTCTCAGAGCTTGCGCCGAGTGGATGTGCCATAGTCATCTCGAGCTGTGTGAATACGATGGAACTCCCTTTGAGAAGCATTCTCTACGCCTCGTACGACGTCTCCGTGACGAAGTCGTTGCGTGTGTTCAGGCGGGAAACCGGCACCATTAACTGTGTATTTGAAACGAACAGTAGACCTGCGAGCAAACGCAACGTTATTTATTTAAATCTTGAGGAGATGCATAAAATCTTCGCGGTAGTTGAGAGGTGGGCTGAGGACCGCTATAAAATACCAGCTGACGTAAGTATAATAAGAGAGGTGATTAGTGAAGCCTCCTCATATACCGTTGTTTGTACATTGAGTGTAAATAACAATCAACCATGCGTTGATATACGACTGATGTGGAAGAACAGCTGATAATGGCGTTCTTGTTCCTACACGAAACCGTTTCATCCTCGACAGAATGTTTGAGACCGTTGGATTCCGTAAGCTGAAGCCTATATTAGACACACGTATCTCAGACATGATTTACTTTGACACAATACTTGAATACGCTTACACCGCTCTGCTCGACGGATTTGTTGAATGTAGGAATGTGCAGGGAGAGAACGAACTAGCTCTGGATGCGTATTTAAAAGGCTTAGACTCTTCGAAATATCCCGAGCTTTGGTACAAAATGCTTGAGAGGTACAGAGCTGAGCTCGCCTACACTGTTCACCCTGAAGAACTGTACCTCTATATAGTAGATAGCAGCCGTTACGACTTGAAAGATTATTTCAATTGCTGCTATGCCGGGTGAAGAAGAGTTCACGATTGAAAAGCGCGGTACGTTAAGAATAAACCCTCGATTGGAAAGGCATGATTATAAGCTTGTATTTAATGACATAGTTAACGATGACGTTTTTGCGCGTGCTTTTCATTGCGTTCTACTGGCGCTTAAAGACAACTTACCTGCCGAGTGTAAAGTGGGTACAAAAATAATGCTGAATGATATGAAAGCCATTTACATCGAATAGAAACCGCCGTATCAGTTAAGCGGCGAGGTGATGCTTGAGCGGTTTTACCACATCGTGTAGAGTAATGCCGATGTTGATGTAGCATCAATCAGCATTAAATTTACCGTTTTGTACCATAGAACGTAAAGACAATATATATATATATATATATTTTACTGTAACATTTTGTTAATACTACGTTTTGTACGATTATGTATAATTAATATAAATATATATTTTTCTAATATTTGGTTAATACTATGTTTTGTACAATTATATATAATTAATATAACTATATTTTTCCTGTACTAATATTTGACAATATAACTTTTGATAATATAACTATATATTTTTCTAGTATTTGATTAATACTGTGCTTTGTATGATTATATATTTTCCATGTTTTGTACGACTATATATAATTAATATAAATATATATTTTTCTAATATTTGGTTAATACTATGCTTTGTATGATTATATATTTTCCGTTCTATTATTTGTTCATATATATATCCTACTGTATATCCATTAATTAATAAACAGAACGTTGTAATGGTGTTTTATTTATTCCTTAAACACGTTTATATCATTTTCTAAAACAGAGTAATTGAATAGATAAGTAACGAGGCTGACAGCTCAGCCAACTGTAACATAAGCTTATTTAAAATAAATAACGAATCTGGCAACTCAGCAGCCAACTGGCTGAATAATAATTACATATATGGCGTTGTCTGGCAACTCAGCAGCCGACTGACTGAATAATATATAGAAGAAATAAATATTTAAAGCTATCTAGCGCTATCTGGCAACTCTGCCAACTGGCTTATTAAGCCAACTGGCTGAATAGGGGCACTATAAGAGGCGGCGGGTGGCTGACGGACTTCATATGAGCTCGGCATTCGGCCGAGTGAACACCCAGCTCTGGGTCCTCTACCTTCGTCTATTTTATCTCTTTCTGCTCCTTTCGGGGGTGAGGCGTTCCCTTCCCCGCCCAAAAAGGCTCCCTTAGGATAGGCAGTCCCCTTTGGGGGGTTCAGCTTGGGGGAGAACGCCGCCTCCAAGTTACATACCCCTTGCAACCCCATTTCTGGGTTGGCAACAAAGGTTGGCACTCCCCTTTGGGGGGGATCAACTTGTGGGATAACTCCAGGTTGCATGCCCCTTGCAGTCCCATTTCGGGGCTGGCAACAAAGGTGGGGTGGTGGTTGGCACTCTTGCAACATTATGCAACATTGCAATGCAATTGCACTCATGCATTTTTCGCCCATACTACTAATTTCGAAAATTCTATTTTTGCCTTCAGAAGAATTTATTTTTACCTCGCTCTCCTTTTTGCTTCAAATAAGGCCTTCTTTAGTTATAGACACATAGCGACAACCAAGATGACGTTACATCACACCTTGAGTCGAGACTCCTTCAAAACGACCCTCAGTCAAACTGGCACTACACAAGATACAGCAGCTAATCCAACAATCCTCTCCACGGCCTTGTGTCATTCCTTTTCAACCCTAATGATTCTAAATTCGCTCGCGCGTTATATAATTCATGTCATTCAAGTTCCATTTATATACAGGGCATTTGTCCTTCAACATAATTAACATTTAATCTCGATAATTCAGTCAGCATATGTAATTAGCCATTTCGATTCAAGCTTTATAACCTTTTAATTTATCATTATTTATTTCATCAATTAAACTGAAAACCACGGAGTTTATTAATCTCTTATAGCTTGACATTTATTTTATGTGACCCCCTCAGTCAACTAAACAACACTTACACACACACATATATATATATATATATAAATTTCAACTGCAAAGAACACGCAGTATAATTAACGTAAAGAACGACGCTTGTATAGGAGAACATTCCGCGCAAGATGAGGAGAGAAACAAATGAAAAAAATGAGGTAACCACCCGGGAATTGAACCCGGGATCTTCCGATTGCCGGTCAGATATGATAACCACTACACCATGGTGAGGACCATGGTGTAGTGGTTATCATATCTGACCGGCAATCGGAAGATCCCGGGTTCGATTCCCGGGTGGTTACCTCATATTTTCATTTGTTCGTTCTCCCTCCTCATCTTGCGCGGAATATATATATATATATTATATATATATATATATATATATATATATATATATATATCGGGTGGCCCAAAAAACACGTCTTGAAATTTGAACATCAATAACTTCAAAAATATGCAGCTTATACTTCCAAAATTTACAAAACTTTTACCTCAATTTATTGATAAGCCATCATAAAAATTTCAGACCTCTACATAAAATACTTTTTCCACAGCTGAGGGAACAATGAGGTATGGTGAAAAAAACGAATATCCTAAATCCTAAATGGGTATAGCTGTACCTGGCAACTATTCTAAGACTTGTAGTAGTTTCCTTAGCCTATGAATAATCTGTTAGTCTCTGAAAAAGATCAAATGATATAGGCTACGCCAATCTTAAATACTGTTTTTTAAATTTACCCTTCAAATTATGGTTCTAACTAACGGTGAAAAAGCGGTGATTGACAAGTGTTTCTTGGAAAAAAGATGGACTGGGGCAAGAATTTTGAAGGAATTTCCAGGAATAACTTGTAATGTTACGTCTGTGAATAGAATAATCAAAAAAACTTAAAGGAACCGGTTCGACGGCACGGAAACGTGGAAGTGATCTGCCTAAAACAGTTTACACTCAAGACAATATAGCAATGATCGAAATGATGAGCCTATCTCAAGAGGATCGACCTGGGTCACACTGCTCTCAGAGGAAAATTGCAAGAAATTTAGATATCAGTCGAAGTTCCATACAAAGAATGCAGAGAACAGTAGGACTTAAAGCATTTAAAAGGATCCGTGTTTCAAGACGTGACAGCAATGTAAGAACTAAAAGAAAAATTCGTTGTACAAAAGTGCTTGATAGATTTTCATCCAATTATGTTAAAAAAAAAAAAGTTTTTACAGATGAAAAAAATTTCACCATCGAGATTGCTCGAAACTCCCAGAACGATGTTGTTTATGGTCGGCGTAAGACATTCCTCCATCGAGACTTTACCACCAGACAAGTCGGTTTTCCAAAAAAATCATGGTATTAGCAGGTGTATCGTGGAATGGAAAGACTAAAATTCATTTAATTTCAGAAAATAAAAAAATTAATTCAGAAACCTATATAAATCTCTTAGAGGAGAATCTTTTGCCTGATTGTCGGCGTCTGTATTATGGAAACGATTTCATACTCAAACAAGATGGTGCTACAGCTCATACTAGCAAGTTTACACAGGATTATCTACAATAGAATGTAGTCAGCTTCATTGGAAAAAACGACTGGCCCCCGCAATCACCTGATTGCAATCCCATGGATTATTACATATGGAACGCTCTTGCAGAGAAGATTTATGAAGGCCAAACAGAAAAATTTACAGAAATGCAATTAAAGAAAAAAAATACTCGAATGTTGGCACAAAATATCATTAGCAGAAAACAGAAAATGTATCATGTCGTGGAAGAAAAGGTTAAGATTATTTTGTAAGCAGGACGGCAGACATATTGATCATATTTGTTGATAAGATGTGAATAATAAAATTTTTCAGTTTATGATATTCGTTTTTTTCACCATACCTCATTGTTCCTTCAGCTGTTGAAAAAGTATTTTATGTAGATGTCTGAAATTTTTATGATGGCTTATCAATAGATTGAGGTAAAAGTTTTATAAATTTTGGAAGTGTGAACTGCATATTTTTCAAGTTATTGATGTTCAAATCTCAAGGCGTTTTTTTGGGGGCCACCCGATATATATATATATATATATATATATATATATATATATATATATATATATATGAACGCCCGCTGCGCCTTTCGCAGCAAAAGACCACCGAAACACAACCCGGGAAGGGGGAACCGGGAGGGTTGGGTGTGTTACTAAAACTTTCTCTGGTTTGACTTGAATGTGTATCCTAAATTTGGTGCAGATTACTCCCAGCCGTTTAGGGGCCCCCTCCCAGTCCCTCCCCGCAAGGGGATAACTGGGAGGTGCGGGTGTGTTACTAAAACCTTCCGTGATTCTCCTTGAATGTGTATGCTAAATTTGGTACAGATTACCCTAGAGCCGTTTAGGCGTGTATAACGAACATTGAATATCAATATAAAACGTTACATATTGGTAGAAACAATGTTAAAGGAAATTATTTTTTAATTGAATTGAGTTGAATTGAATAACCTTTATTAATAATAAAACATATACATTCGTTTCAATTTACAATGACATGAATAATTGTGAAGCTCGACTATTTATTTTATTTAATTTGGCCCTTATGCTTTAGGCTTTACTGGGCTTTTATTAAAAATAAAGAGGTAGTTGTTAGTAGTATAGCCGCAAAAAGGGAGACAGAAAATGGATCAATTTGAAAATTTTCCCCCCTTACCGTCCTTCATGAGGATCCTTCACCGTCCTTCATGACGGTCCCTCCTTTATGAGGTGTCCTTCATGGTTCTTAAAAAAGAAAAAAAAAGAAAAAAGAAAAGAAAAAAGAAAAAAAGAAAGAAAGAAAAAAGAAAAGAAAAAAAAAAGAAAAAATCGTTTTCACCTTCATTCAAAAAATAAAATTTTAAAATAAAATTTTAAAAAATAAATTTAAAAAATTAAATTTAAAAAATTAAATTTTAAAAATGATTCGTCTTCACCTTCCTTCAAAAAAAAAATTTAAGAAAGAATTGATCCTGGCCTTCCTCGAAAAAAGTTCTTTCATGAGGCAAACAAGAACAAACATGCAAAAACATACATACATTCGAGTACTTTCTGTTCAGGCAAGTTCCGCCAGACAGTAGAAATGAAAACTTAAAATGAATATCTGAAAGGTTTTAATAGGCCTAACGAGATTACGCATCGACATCAGCACATCCAATATTCAAATGTTAACAAATTGCGAACAATACATAAATCAAAATCAGCTTGAACATATTTTAAATCGAAAACAAGTTCTTTGTTTAAGATCTGTATTATGAAAAATAAAATGAACATTTATTGTTTTAATTTAAATAAATTAATTTCCCTCTTTTTTAAGGGAAACTGGCTTATTTTCAAACGAGATGACCTTCAAATACAATATATGCTCATAGCATAGCACACGCATATTTGTTTATTTACTTTTAAATATGTAGTTTTCTGTTATTTACATCGATATATACCATCACATTCACTTTCACATGCCATCTTCTGATATGTGAATTAATAATTTTACTGTACAGCAAATTTCGTTATAAAATTGCATGTGTTAAAAAGAACATCAAGTTGCGTAACGCGGCTTTGAAACTGAAGCATCAATTCTGTTATCCTCCTCTAAACATCCACTTAAATATTATTACTAATATTAATTTATTGTTATTATTACATATACAGTATATGTACACGTGTTAAGAGTATTTAAATTAAATATATTGATTTCAATTCCCTTCGTAATAAAAGCATCTGGCAACTCTACCCCAATCTTGCTATATTTTTCTCACAGTAATTGTTTTGAGAGTAGTAGTTAAGTTTAACTTTCTTTTAACGACTATTAGCTGCTACTAATCTTGTTATTATTATTATTATTATCATATATATATATATATATATATATATATATAACATCCAAATAAGTAGGTTCGGGTAAAAAACTTTCTTATTAGATGCAATTAAAGAAAACGGGATGTCGAGTTTGTGTGGATTTTCATTTTTAAATAGATTCAGTGGGAAATAGGTACTGAAAGTTGAGAGATTTTTCATTAAGAACCTTTCTAGTTGTAGTTATAGTTAGGCCTATTCACATTACTTTAATTATCATTTCTCTAATTTAACGACTGTTCACAATTCCTCATAATTCTCATAATAAACGTATTTGTTTTCACACCAGTCAGTCCAGTATTTACATCAATCACACAGAATATTCGTGCTTATTGTTTTTGTCATTAGCTGTACCAATCATGTCTTTACAAACTGAAGCGTACCGTTATACAACGTTTAAAATGTTATAATTTAATGCTTTATGATATCAGATCTCGTATAAAAAAAATCATTTTCTGTACAAATGGTCACAAAAATACTTTCAATCATAATAATGTACTTATAGAACGCACCATACGCTTTTTCACTTGTATTAAAAACGTAAAACTGAAAGTTGTATCATCACGCGATCTTCGATTCTGCAATGACGTAAGTGAGCCCCAACATTTAATTTAAAATTATTTAACAGATCATTCGAGGGAACTGTACATCGATCTCATTATAACTTATGACTCATAATAACCCGCCATGCATATTTACAAGAGTCGCATTTGAATAAATAAATAAATATATATATATATATATATACATTCAACTGCAAAGAACACGCAGTATAAATAACGTAAAGAACGACGCTTGTATAGGAGATATTCCGCGCAAGACGAGAAAGAGAAAACAACAAATGAAAAAATGAAGTACCACCTGGGAATCGAACCCGGGATCTTCCGATTGCCGGTCAGACGCGATAACCACTACACCATGGACTCCACTCTTCCAAATGCCGTAATTCCTCTACATACTCGCAGAAACCAATGCCCCAAGGGGGCACCTCCCGCATGCCGTAACATTATATACATTCAACTGCAAAGAACACGCAGTATAAATAACGTAAAGAACGACGCTTGTATAGGAGATATTCCGCGCAAGACGAGAAAGAGAAAACAACAAATGAAAAAATGAAGTACCACCTGGGAATCGAACCCGGGATCTTCCGATTGCCGGTCAGACGCGATAACCACTACACCATGGACTCCACTCTTCCAAATGCCGTAATTCCTCTACATACTCGCAGAAACCAATGCCCCAAGGGGGCACCTCCCGCATGCCGTAACATTATATACATTCAACTGCAAAGAACACGCAGTATAAATAACGTAAAGAACGACGCTTGTATAGGAGATATTCCGCGCAAGACGAGAAAGAGAAAACAACAATGAAAAAATGAAGTACCACCTGGGAATCGAACCCGGGATCTTCCGATTGCCGGTCAGACGCGATAACCACTACACCATGGACTCCACTCTTCCAAATGCCGTAATTCCTCTACATACTCGCAGAAACCAATGCCCCAAGGGGCACCTCCCGCATGCCGTAACATTATATACATTCAACTGCAAAGAACACGCAGTATAAATAACGTAAAGAACGACGCTTGTATAGGAGATATTCCGCGCAAGACGAGAAAGAGAAAACAACAAATGAAAAAATGAAGTACCACCTGGGAATCGAACCCGGGATCTTCCGATTGCCGGTCAGACGCGATAACCACTACACCATGGACTCCACTCTTCCAAATGCCGTAATTCCTCTACATACTCGCAGAAACCAATGCCCCAAGGGGGCACCTCCCGCATGCCGTAACATTATATACATTCAACTGCAAAGAACACGCAGTATAAATAACGTAAAGAACGACGCTTGTATAGGAGATATTCCGCGCAAGACGAGAAAGAGAAAACAACAAATGAAAAAATGAAGTACCACCTGGGAATCGAACCCGGGATCTTCCGATTGCCGGTCAGACGCCCAAGGGGGCATTGGTTTCTGCGAGTATGTAGAGGAATTACGGCATTTGGAAGAGTGGAGTCCATGGTGTAGTGGTTATCGCGTCTGACCGGCAATCGGAAGATCCCGGGTTCGATTCCCAGGTGGTACTTCATTTTTCATTTGTTGTTTCTCTTTCTCGTCTTGCGCGGAATATCTCCTATACAAGCGTCGTTCTTTACGTTATTTATACTGCGTGTTCTTTGCAGTTGAATGTATATAATGTTACGGCATGCGGGAGGTGCCCCCTTGGGGCATTGGTTTCTGCGAGTATGTAGAGGAATTACGGCATTTGGAAGAGTGGAGTCCATGGTGTAGTGGTTATCGCGTCTGACCGGCAATCGGAAGATCCCGGGTTCGATTCCCAGGTGGTACTTCATTTTTTCATTTGTTGTTTTCTCTTTCTCGTCTTGCGCGGAATATCTCCTATACAAGCGTCGTTCTTTACGTTATTTATACTGCGTGTTCTTTGCAGTTGAATGTATATAATGTTACGGCATGCGGGAGGTGCCCCTTGGGGCATTGGTTTCTGCGAGTATGTAGAGGAATTACGGCATTTGGAAGAGTGGAGTCCATGGTGTAGTGGTTATCGCGTCTGACCGGCAATCGGAAGATCCCGGGTTCGATTCCCAGGTGGTACTTCATTTTTTCATTTGTTGTTTTCTCTTTCTCGTCTTGCGCGGAATATCTCCTATACAAGCGTCGTTCTTTACGTTATTTATACTGCGTGTTCTTTGCAGTTGAATGTATATAATGTTACGGCATGCGGGAGGTGCCCCCTTGGGGCATTGGTTTCTGCGAGTATGTAGAGGAATTACGGCATTTGGAAGAGTGGAGTCCATGGTGTAGTGGTTATCGCGTCTGACCGGCAATCGGAAGATCCCGGGTTCGATTCCCAGGTGGTACTTCATTTTTTCATTTGTTGTTTTCTCTTTCTCGTCTTGCGCGGAATATCTCCTATACAAGCGTCGTTCTTTACGTTATTTATACTGCGTGTTCTTTGCAGTTGAATGTATATAATGTTACGGCATGCGGGAGGTGCCCCCTTGGGGCATTGGTTTCTGCGAGTATGTAGAGGAATTACGGCATTTGGAAGAGTGGAGTCCATGGTGTAGTGGTTATCGCGTCTGACCGGCAATCGGAAGATCCCGGGTTCGATTCCCAGGTGGTACTTCATTTTTTCATTTGTTGTTTTCTCTTTCTCGTCTTGCGCGGAATATCTCCTATACAAGCGTCGTTCTTTACGTTATTTATACTGCGTGTTCTTTGCAGTTGAATGTATATAATGTTACGGCATGCGGGAGGTGCCCCCTTGGGGCATTGGTTTCTGCGAGTATGTAGAGGAATTACGGCATTTGGAAGAGTGGAGTCCATGGTGTAGTGGTTATCGCGTCTGACCGGCAATCGGAAGATCCCGGGTTCGATTCCCAGGTGGTACTTCATTTTTTCATTTGTTGTTTTCTCTTTCTCGTCTTGCGCGGAATATCTCCTATACAAGCGTCGTTCTTTACGATATATTATATATATATATATAAGGAGTTTGTATGTGGCATTCCAACAGAAGGCAGGAAGTGTCTCCCATCACTGTCCTCTTCATCTGGCCTTTTTACATGTCACGTCTACCCTGTGAGCAGTCCAGCATACTCTCAAACACGCGCTTCTCACTATATTCCTTACTACACACGCATGCATCTTACACACTATACAGTCTTTTCAAAAAAGGTGTAATTTCAGTAGTTTCGGAGATTCGCGATTGTCCCCTCCTTCCTGCCTGCATCGTATATATTACCAAGCAAGTCTCTCTACAATTTACAGGTTTCCTCAATGTCTAAAATTTATAAAGTTCTCTCTCCTTGTTTTCCTTATTGTAGCGGACATCACAACCGATTTTAAATAGTATTTAAGTATTATGTCGAGCAACATAGCTAGATAACCCCGCCACAGCCTAGTTTCTTTGCATAATCATGAAACAAGATTATATATATATATATATATATACACACGGCAAAAGTAGTTTGATGATTTATTCCATCACGACTGACTATAATTATACACTTTAGAGGAGTTTGAAAATTGCATATACTTAGACAAAAAGTATTAGGTCTTATGCTGATTTCATGTCAATATCAGCATGCTTCACTGTCCTTTCAGTCATTGTGACCATAGATCGTACCAGAACTATGGTCTTGACAAACCACAATGTGTTAAATTTAAATATTGATTTATTGTTATTATTACATATATATGTACACTAGGGTTATGACTTTTAATTTTTTGTCATACATATTGGTTCCTGTATCATCAATCGATGAACCTTTGCTTGAAAACAATAAAAAAGGGCCTAATTCTTCAGAATTAAAAAACAATGTCACCCCGAAAGCAAATATAGTATATTAGTATATTCGAGACAGCTGCATTGCACCATTCTAGATTGGTTACCTAGTATTTTCTTGAATATTCCGGAATATACCGAAAAGCACTAAATACTCTGGAAAATCACTGGAACAGAGACCCATCTGCAATAGCTATACCAAGGAGCAACCAATGTGCGGAACGTGCCATTAAGGTGATGCAAGAACTTTACATAAACTGTAAAAATAAAGACAACCTTAATCACAGGTTTATTTTAAGCAATAAGTAAAACAATTAAAACAATAATAGAGTCAAGGTATTGTATTGTATTTGTATAATATTATTGTATAGGTATAATGTTGTATAATATAATATATGTTTATGTATAATAATTGTGAAATAAACATGCAAATTTCTATTTATTATTTTATTACTTTTTTATTTTTTATTTTGGGGTGAAGTCTTTTCAAAATATATCGAAAAAACTGTTATTTTCATTGTCAGGGGGCAAAAGTTCATCGATTTATGATACAGGAACATGAGGTTATAAAATGTCATAACCCTAATGTACACGTGTTAAGAGTATTTAAATTAAATATTGATTAATACATTTCGTAATAAGAGCATCTGACAACTCTACCCCAATTTTGCTATATGAAAATGAAAATGAAAAGGTTTATTGGCAGACTATAGTCCTATGACAAATATTATTAATACAATGACAGTTCATACACTAAGGATAGAAATATATACAATTGATTAGAAATAATACTGCACTGTCGAAGTTAAGTGGAGCTACAGCCAGACGTTTTCGTACCAAGAAGTCCATAGCTTAGAGGATAAATGGCAGGACTCATGGATAGCTTGGATGATCGGGTTGGTTGAGCACGTCTTGTTACCTCCGGGAAGCTCGGGACATTGCGGGTAGCAAACATTTGCGAAGCTGAGCATCTCGGGGGTAATTTATGTAAGAGTCTAAAAGAACTGTTGTACAGCAAATTTAGGGTACTGCCAGAACCTTTTTTATAATTCACCCAGAGTTGCAGACCGTATATATTACTGCAGAAAGTAGGAAAGAGTGTATCTTTAGCTTCACTTGTACAGAAACGAAAGTTCCTTACGGTCATATTCGCTTTAGCACACAGGTTTCGAGATTGTTTTCTTATATCCGAGTCATCACTCAAGGAGCTGGTAATAGTTTGACCCAAATATTTAAACTCTTGTACTTCCTCAATTACTTCACCATTCATTTTAAACCTTATATCAGCTGGCTGATTACAGCTTTTAGGATGAAATTGCATAACCTTAGTTTTTGTAACATTAAAAAGAATATCATGTTTCTGCGAATACACTTCGCAGACATTTAGTAGCCGATCCAGACCTTTAACAAAAGGACTTATTAACACCATATCATCGGCATAAACTAAGTTATTTATCTTTGTGTTATCTATACAACATCCTACTGGTGCCTCATTAAGTGAAGCAATTAATCCGTCAATATACAAATTAAACAGCATATGGGAGAGCAAGGAGCCTTGTCTCACCCCGCAAGAGGAGCCAAAACACTCGGATATATTTCTCTCAATAATTGTTTTCAGACTAGTAGCTAAGCTTAACTTTCTTTAACGACTATTAATTGCTATTAATCTTGTTATTATTATCATATATATATATATTATAATATATATATATATATAACAATATCCAAATAAGTAGGTTCGGGTAAAAAACTTTCTTATTAGATGCAATTAAAGAAAACGGGATGTCGAGTTTGTCGAAGATGGCATTTTTAAATAGATTCAGTGGGAAATAGGTACTGAAACTTGAGAGATTTTTCATGAAGAACCTTTCTAGTTGTAGTTATAGTTAGGCCTATTCACATTGCTTTAATTATAATTTCTCTAATTTAACGACTGTTCACAATTCCTCATAATTCTCATAATAAACTTATTGTTTTCACACCAGTCAGTCCAGTATTTACATCAATCACACAGAATGTTCATGCTTATTGTTTTTGTCATTAGCTGTACCAAACATGTCTTTACAAACTGAAGCGTACCGTTATACAACGTTTAAAATGTTAATTTAATACTTTATGATATCAGATCTCGTATAAAAAACATCATTTTCTGTACAAATGGTCACAAAAATACTTTCAATCATAATAATGTACTTATAAAACGCACCATACGCTTTTTCACTTGTATTAAAAACGTAAAACTGAAAGTTGTATCATCACGCGATCTTCGATTCTACAATGACGTAAGTGAGCCCTAACATTTAATTTAAAATTATTTAACAGATCGTTCGAGGGAACTGTACATCGATCTCATTATAACTTCTGACTCATAATAACCCGCCATGCATATTTACAAGAGTCGAATTTAAATAAATAAATATATATATATACATATATATATATATATATATATATATATGATGAATAAAACCACGAAGGAAAAAAGAAACACAAAGGGTGCTCAAGCGCTTTCGTCTAATGACATCCTCACGAAAGCGCTTGAGCACCCCTTTGTGTTTCTTTATTCCTTCGTGGTTTTATTCATCATAAATACTTTTCACGTGTCACTTTCGTGAAATAATTTTTCATATATATATATATTATATATATATATATATATATATATATATAAGGAATTTGTATGTGACATTCCAACAGAAGGCAGGAAGTGTCTGAACCCTGTTTCTCCCATCACTGTCCTCTTCATCTGGCCTTTTTACATGTCACGTCTACCCTGTGAGCAGTCCAGCATACTCTCAAACACGCGCTTCTCACTATATTCCTTACTACACACGCATGCATCTTACACACAACACAGTCTTTTCAAAAAAGGTGTAATTTCAGTAGTTTCGGAGATCCACGATTGTCCCCTCCTTCCTGCCTGCATCGTATATATTACCAAGCAAGTCTCTCTACAGTTTACAGGTTTCCTCATTGTTTAAAACTTATAAAGTTCTCTCTTATTGCTTTCCTCATTGTAACGGACATCACAAACGAATTTAAATAGTATTTAAGTATTATGTTGAGTAACATAGCTAGATAACCCCGCCACAGCCTAGTTTCTTAGCATAATCATGAAACAAGATTATTAATATATATATATATATATATATATATATATATATATATATATATATATATATATATATATATATATATACACGGCAAAAGTAGTTTGAAGATTTTTTCCATCTCACGACTGACTATAATTATACACTTTATAGGAGTTTGCAAATTGCATATATTTAGACAAAAAGTATTAGGTCTTACGCTGATTTCATGTCAATATCAGCATGCTTCACTGCCCTTTCAGTCATTGTGACCTTAGATCGTACCAGAACTATGGTCTTGACAATGTGTTAAATTTACCAAACAAGGATAACCTATGTTCAGGACTCTGGACATTTCCATAGTCAACATCAACTAAACCTATTTGAGCGTGCCTTTCTTTATGTACATGCAATAGCATCAATTGGTTAAGCTTTCTCTGAGTCGTGTTTGAACTCAGATAAGATTTAATACGCACGATATTACTAAACGAGCGTTCACTACACGTAATGGAGGCAGGCATGACTATAATTAACTTTGTTTACGTAATCACAGAGGAGATAAGAAATTACTGGTCAGGTGTCAGTGATTGCACGTGTTTAACTACATTACGTAGGATTAACTGCTCAAGGGAATCGTGAACACAAAGTTCATACTGAAGGTTGTTAGATGTGTATGTAGTCTTGCAGGAAGGAAGTCTGAGCCCAAGAATGAAGTTACACTCTCTAATTATGCTGTGGACATCTATCCTTTGCGTCCTCGAGAAGCAAATCTTTACACTGGACATACATTTTGTACTCTACTTCGTCAAAACTCTCAGTTATGGGTATTATAATGAGGTCCAGAGCTTCATAATGTGTCTTTCTGTAAAGATCTTCAGATGCGTAGCTACTTCCGGTGGAACACAAACCTCTTCTAGCCTAGCTGGAACTCTTCTAAATCGAGGCTGTGAGGGTACATCTACTTGACAGGAACCTAGTGGCTGTACTTTCTTTCAGAAAAGACTAGCCCCTTCATCATTGCGCATATTTCAGAGAGTTTTATCAGTCATACCAACAATAGCTTATATATATATATATATATATATATATATATATATATAGATATAGAGAGAGAGAGAGAGAGAGAGAGAGAGAGAGAGAGAGAGAGAGAGAGTCTTCCTTTTCTACTTTCCACCGTTGTTTGGGAAGTTACAGGTTCAGAGTAAGATTAGGTACAAGTTTCTTCATTATTTTCCAAGTGTAAATAATGGTGCATCTCTCTCTTCTCCTTTCCAGTGAAAATAGGATTAGATTTCATAATCTTTCCCAGTAATTTAGTTCTTTGCACCCCTCGATCTTGGCTGTGAAGCTTCTCTGAATCCCTGACAGCTGTCTAATGCCCTCTTTTTTATATGGGGATGTTAGAATCGAGCAGTATTCCAATTTGGGTATGATCAGGGTTTTCAGTATAGGAATCATTATATTCCTATCCCTTCGTTTAAAGGCTATCAATATCCGTCCCGTTATTCTCTTTACTCTGTTTACTGCTATCTTATTTTGTGATTCAAATTTCGCATCATCAGTCCTTGCAACCCCTAAATCTCTCTCTCTCTCTCTCTCTCTCTCTCTCTCTCTCTCTCTCTATATATATATATATATATATATATATATATATATATATACATATAAGCTATTATTGGTATGACTGATAAAACTCTCTGAAATATGCGCAATGATGAAGGGGCTAGTCTTTTCTGAAAGAAAGTACAGCCACTAGGTTCCTGTCAGGTAGATGTACCCTCACAGCCTCGATTTAGAAGAGTTCCAGCTAGGCTAGAAGAGGTTTGTGTTCCATCGGAAGGTAGCTACGCATCTGAAGATCTTTACAGAAAGACACATTATGAAGCTCTGGACCTCATTATAATACCCATAACTGAGAGTTTTGACGAAGTAGTGTACAAAATGTATGTCGAGTGTAAAGATTTGCTTCTCGAGGACGCAAAGGATAGATGTCCACAGCATAATTAGAGAGTGTAACTTCATTCTTGGGCTCAGACTTCCTTCCTGCAAGACTACATACACATCTAACAACCTTCAGTATGAACTTTGTGTTCACGATTCCCTTGAGCAGTTAATCCTACGTAATGTAGTTAAACACGTGCAATCACTGACACCTGACCAGTAATTTCTTATCTCCTCTGTGATTACGTAAACAAAGTTAATTATAGTCATGCCTGCCTCCATTACGTGTAGTGAACGCTCGTTTAGTAATATCGTGCGTATTGAATCTTATCTGAGTTCAAACACGACTCAGAGAAAGCTTAACCAATTGATGCTATTGCATGTACATAAAGAAAGGCACGCAAAAATAGGTTTAGTTGATGTTGACTATGGAAATGTCCAGAGTCCTGAACATAGGTTATCCATGTTTGGTAAATTTAACACATTGTGCTTTGTCAAGACCATAGTCCTGGTACGATCAAAGGTCACAATGACTGAAAGGGCAGTGAAACATGCTGATATTGACATGAAATCAGCGTAAGACCTAATACTTTTTGTCTAAATATATGCAATTTGCAAACTCCTATAAAGTGTATAATTATAGTCAGTCGTGAGATGGAAAAAATCTTCAAACTACTTTTGCCGTATTATATATTATATATATATATATATATATATATATATATATATATATATATATATAATCTTGTTTCATGATTATGCTAAAAAATTAGGCTGTGGCGGGGAGTTGGGTACGATTTGATGTGGCCGATTCGATGTGACCCAACTCGATGTGACCGACTCGATGTCAAGACAACTCGATGTGATATCCCTAAGGGATATTTTCGTTAGTTTTAACGAAATATCACAACTTAACCTAACCAATCGTCAAGGGCGTACAGTTGACCTAACCGGGCATTCAGTTAACCCGGTTAACCTGGCATCGACTTGGCCTGGCATCGACTTGGCTTGACATCGAGTTGTCCTGACATCGAGTCGGCCACATCGAGTTGGGTCGCATCGAGTCGGCCACGTCGAATTGTCCCTGCCACGTGACGGGGTTATCTAGCTATGTTACTCAACATAATACTTAAATACTATTTAAATTCGTTTGTGATGTCCGTTACAATGAGGAAAGCAATAAGAGAGAACTTTATAAGTTTTAGACAATGAGGAAACCTGTAAACTGTAGAGAGACTTGCTTGGTAATATACTGTATACGATGCAGGCAGGAAGGAGGGGACAATCGTGAATCTCCGAAACTACTGAAATTACACCTTTTTTGAAAAGACTGTGTACTGTGTAAGATGCATGCGTGTGTAGTAAGGAATATAGTGAGAAGCGTGTGTTTGAGAGTATGCTGGACTGCTCACAGGGTAGACGTGACATGTAAAAAGGCCAGATGAAGAGGACAGTGATGGGAGAAACAGGGTTCAGACACTTCCTGCCTTCTGTTGGAATGTCACATACAAACTCCTTATATATATATATATATATATATATATATATTTTTTTTTTATATTTTTTTATTTAAATTCGACTCTTGTAAATATGCATGGCGGGTTATTATGAGTCAGAAGTTATAATGAGATCGATGTACAGTTCCCTCAAATGATCTGTTAAATAATTTTAAATTAAATGTTAGGGCTCACTTACGTCATTGTAGAATCGAAGATCGCGTGATGATACAACTTTCAGTTTTACGTTTTTAATACAAGTGAAAAAGCGTATGGTGCGTTTTTATAAGTACATTATTATGATTGAAAGTATTTTTGTGACCATTTGTACAGAAAATGATGTTTTTTATACGAGATCTGGTATCATAAAGTATTAAATTATAACATTTTAAACGTTGTATAACGGTACGCTTCAGTTTGTAAAGACATGTTTGGTACAGCTAATGACAAAAACAATAAGCATGAACATTCTGTGTGATTGATGTAAATACTGGACTGACTGGTGTGAAAACAAATACGTTTATTATGAGAATTATGAGGAATTGTGAACAGTCGTTAAATTAGAGAAATTATAATTAAAGTAATGTGAATAGGCTAACTATAACTACAACTAGAAAGGTTCTTCATGAAAAATCTCTCAAGTTTCAGTACCTATTTCCCACTGAATCTATTTAAAAATGCCACCTTCGACAAACTCGACATCCCGTTTTCTTTAATTGCATCTAATAAGAAAGTTTTTTACCCGAACCTACTTATTTGGATATATATATATATATATATATATATATATATATATATATATATATATAGTATTAATAATAACAAGATTAATAGCAATTATAGTCGTTAAAAGAAAGTTAAGCTTAGCTACTAGTCTGAAAACAATTATTGAGAGAAATATATCCGAGTGTTTTGGCTCCTCTTGCGGGGTGAGACAAGGTTCCTTGCTCTCCCCTATGCTGTTTAATTTGTATATTGACGGATTAATTGCTTCACTTAATGAGGCACCAGTAGGATGTTGTATAGATAACACAAAGATAAATAACTTAGTTTATGCCGATGATATGGTGTTAATAAGTCCCTCTGTTAAAGGTCTGGATCGGCTACTAAATGTCTGCGAAGTGTATTCGCAGAAACATGATATTCTTTTTAATGTTACAAAAACTAAGGTTATGCAATTTCATCCTAAAAGCTGTAATCAGCCAGCTGATATAAGGTTTAAAATGAATGGTGAAGTAATTGAGGAAGTACAAGAGTTTAAGTATTTGGGTCAAACTATTACCAGCTCCTTGAGTGATAACTCGGATATAAGAAAACAATCTCGAAACCTGTGTGCTAAAGCGAATAAGACCATAAGGAACTTTCGTTTCTGTAGAAGTGAAGCTAAAGATACACTCTTTCCTACTTTCTGCAGTAATATATACGGTCTGCAACTCTGGGTGAATTATAAAAAAGGTTCTGGCAGTACCCTAAATTTGCTGTACAACAGTTCTTTTAGACTCTTACATAAATTACCCCCGAGATGCTCAGCTTCGCAAATGTTTGCTACCCGCAATGTCCCGAGCTTCCCGGAGGTAACAAGACGTGCTCAACACACTTCTAATGCAAAGAATTAAAAAATCAACCAACCCGATCATCCAAGCTATCCATGAGTCCTGCCATTTATCCTCTAAGCTATGGACTTCTTGGTGCGAAAACGTCTAGCTGTAGCTCCACTTAACTTCGACAGTGCAGTATTATTTCTAATCAATTGTATATATTTCTATCCTTAGTGTATGAACTGTCATTGTATTAATAATATTTGTCATAGGACTATAGTCTGCCAATAAACCTTTTGATTTTCATTTTTATATAGCAAAATTGGGGTAGAGTTGCCAGATGCTCTTATTACGAAATGTATTTAAATCAATATATTTAATTTAAATACTCTTAACACGTGTAGAAAACTGTACATATATATGTAATAATAACAATAAATCACTATTTAAATTTAACACTGTGGTTTGTCAAGACCATAGTTCTGGTACGATCTATGGTCACAATGACTGAAAGGACAGTGAAGCATGCTGATATTGACATGAAATCAGCATAAGACCTAATACTTTTTGTCTAAGTATATGCAATTTTCAAACTCCTCTAAAGTGTATAATTATAGTCAGTCGTGTGATGGAATAAATCATCAAACTACTTTTGCCGTATATATATATACAGTATATACCGGGTGTCCGAGAATTATCTGTACAATTTTTGGCTGTTATTAGAAGTCAACCATGAAGTGTAGAAATTCCAGTGTTGTCCCATTTTACAGAGAATCTCATTAAATTTTTTCTGATACCACGTTTTGACAAGTTTTTTAGAAATGTACGCGGGTGACAGACATTGATGATTTAAAAGCAAGAATCACAGCTGCTATTGAGCGAATTGATGAGGATATGCTGCAGCGTACATGGCAACATTTGGAGTAGTGATGTAGCGGATGTCATTTTTTTCACATCCGCGGATGCGGATGCGGATGAGGATGTTTGATTTCAACATCCGCGGATGCGGATGTCTACATTTTCGTTATTTTTTAGGATATATTCGAGATTTGTTGTGTTTAACGTATATAATAAGTTATTATATAGAGAGAGCTGTAGCTATAATGTAGTATAATTGATTAATTGTACAATAATTACTGTACTTTTCTCTGAACATATAAAATAATATCAAGCATCTAACTAATATAGAAATCAATTAGTGAATTCGTCTGCAAATAAATTCGTTATATTTGTTGAGTTTCAGCCACAATTAGAAACCATAATTGTGTTACCAGGATGCGGGACGTGAACCCAACTCAAATGCACTCCACCGACCTCTTTCCCCAACCTCCACCCTTATAGAAAGAGATCTTTAATTAGCTTGATAACTATTTATATTAAGTTTAAAGTTTTATTAGGCATATTTATAAATGAGTAATTAAAATAAAGTAAACTAAGATGTTCATCGTTTAATGTTCAAACTTAATTATAGGAAGGTTATGCTTAAGGAACATTAATTTTTCTGCCTTTTCTGCTGCCAGTCTGTTTCTCTTTTCATCATATATTAATCCAGCACTGCTAAATAATCTCTCGCTTGGTACGTTTGTTGGAGGACAGGCTAAATGTTTCCTTGCAAGTTTACTCAAGTATGGATAGATATTCTGCGTATTTTCCACCAACTAATAGGATTGTCACATGCAGCCAGGCGTTTTTCTTGGTGATAGCTCTCGATCATTTTTACTACATCTTTTGACATCGCGTAGGTCTCGTCATTGCTGCTTGACTCAAGAAACTGAGAGACAGATTCTGTGATAGATTTGCTTGTTGAAGGTGTTGGTTCTGTCACTGAACTTTTATTCTTTTGGTGGGTGGCGAAGCGACAGATTCAAGAGATTGAAGCTCTTCAAACTGCTTTGCCAAGTGATGATTTAACTCGTTCTAATGTACTAGGTGAAAATAACTTAGCTTTGTAACGTGGATCTAAGTAGGTTGCAAGAGAGTAACTTCATACAAGAACAGCCTCTCGTCTTGTCGCTTGCATCACTTTTGCGCACAATGAACTAGTGCGGATGTTCCGCGGATGCGGATGCGGATGCGGATGTGACCTACATCACTAATTTGGAGTATCGATTGGATGTTTTGCGAATCACTAATGGTGCACATATCGAATGTTTGTAACAACTTTACTTTAATAAAAGAAACTTTTGAAAATACAGATTCTAAATAATCTTGTTTAAGAATTTTACGTGTGTTATCAAGAATTTTATTAAAAGATGAAATTGTACAGATAATGTTCGGACACACTGGAATTTCTAAAAAACTTGTCAAAACTTGGTATCAGAAAGAACTTAATGAGATTCTCTGTAAAATGGGACAACACTGGAATTTCTACACTTCATGGTTGACTTTTAATAACAGCCAAAAATTGTACAGATAATTCTCGGACACCCTGTATATAATCTTGTTTCAGTTTCATGATTATGCAAAGAAACTAGGCTGTGGCGGGGTTATCTAGCTATGTTGCTCGACATAATACTTAAATACTATTTAAAATCGGTTGTGATGTCCGCTACAATAAGGAAAACAATAAGAGAGAACTTTATAAATTATAAATTTTAGACAATGAGGAAACCTGTAAACTCTAGAGAGACTTGCTTGGTAATATATACGATGCAGGCAGGAAGGAGGGGACAATCGCGAATCTCCGAAACTGCTGAAATTACACCTTTTTTGAAAAGACTGTGTAGTGTGTAAGATGCATGCGTGTGTAGTAAGGAATATAGTGAGAAGCGCGTGTTTTAGAGTATGCTGGACTGCTCACAGGGTGGACGTGACATGTAAAAAGGCCAGATGAAGAGGACAGTGATGGGAGAAACAGGGTTCAGACACTTCCTGCCTTCTGTTGGAATGCTACATACAAACTCCTTACATATATATATATATATATATATATATATGAAAATTATTTCACGAAAGTAACACGTGAAAACTATTTATGATGAATAAAACCACGAAGGAAAGAAAACACAAAATGGTGCTCAAGCGCTTTCGTCTAATGACATCCTCAGGAACACTGAAGTACATAAAAGGGTGACAGCCTATATATAGGTTACAGAAAGAAAAAAAAAAGAAAAAGAAAAAATATATATATAAATATACATATATACATACATATCTATATATATATATATGCAAAAACGGAGAAGTAAAAATAAAAATTAAAAATTAAAGGATTGACAGAGAGGCATACAGATTTGTAAGGAAAAAATATCGATTTTTAGCACAAGATCAAATGAATTATAAAAATACAAATTTATACTGGAAATCTGCCCAGGTTTTAACACTGCCTTTTTTGGTTAAGTTTCGATGTATATAAAAATAAAATGAAAATTAAAAGTTAATAAAGTAGCATACAAGTTTACCAAAGATTTAGCGTTCTACCCTTCTTATCTAAATCTGTTTTGAAGGAATTCAAAACAACAGGATCGAGTTGAAAAAGACCTTTGCTTATGTTGAAGTTATTTGAAAGTTGGATAATGGCAGACTCAAGAATATTTCTATTAACAATGTTGCTAGAGTGGAATAAAACTGAAGCATTATTCCAATCAATACAGTGGGATAACTCTGACAAATGGACAAAAAGGGCACTGGACAACTGTCCTGTTCTAACGGAATATTGATGCTGTTTTATACGTGTGTGCAAATCCTTTCCCGTCTGACCTATGTAAAAGGAATCACATTGTTTACACCCAATTTTATAGATAATGCCTGAATTATTGGTAGGGCTATTTTTTACTATGATATTTTTCACAATATTGTTATATGAAAATACTACATTAATATCCAAAAGTTTAAGTACATTAGCAATGCCTAAAAAGCCCGGGAAAAATGGAAGAACTAAAATATTTTTTTACAAAGTACGAGTGCCGCCAGTCCGGAATACATCGATGCCGAATTGGAAAAAATCAACGGTATTGGAAGTGATCTGTGTTATCCATCTGCGTTTATGGAATCTTGTCTCAACAAGGCAAAACGAACTTTCTATCGTGTCAATAATAACACTCGTACTTTGTCAAAAAATATTTTAGTACTTCCATTTACCCGGGCTTTTTAGGCATTGCTAATGTACTTAAACTTTTGGATATTAATGTAGTATTTTCATATAACAATATTGTGAAAAATATCATAGTAAAAAATAGCCCTACCAATAATTCAGGCATTATCTATAAAATTGGGTGTAAACAATGTGATTCCTTTTACATAGGTCAGACGGGAAAGGATTTGCTGCACACACGTATAAAACAGCATCAATATTCCGTTAGAACAGGACAGTTGTCCAGTGCCCTTTTTGTCCATTTGTCAGAGTTATCCCACTGTATTGATTGGAATAATGCTTCAGTTTTATTCCACTCTAGCAACATTGTTAATAGAAATATTCTTGAGTCTGCCATTATCCAACTTTCAAATAACTTCAACATAAGCAAAGGTCTTTTTCAACTCGATCCTGTTGTTTTGAATTCCTTCAAAACAGATTTAGATAAGAAGGGTAGAACGCTAAATCTTTGGTAAACTTGTATGCTACTTTATTAACTTTTAATTTTCATTTTATTTTTATATACATCGAAACTTAACCAAAAAAGGCAGAGTGTTAAAACCTGGGCAGATTTCCAGTATAAATTTGTATTTTTATAATTCATTTGATCTTGTGCTAAAAATCGATATTTTTCCTTACAAATCTGTATGCCTCTCTGTTAATCCTTTAATTTTTAATTTTTATTTTACTTCTCCGTTTATTGCATATATTTATATATATATTATTTATTTTTCTTTTTTTTTTCTTTCTGTAACTTATATATAGGCTGTCACCCTTTTATGTACTTCAGTGTTCCTGAGGATGTCATTAGACGAAAGCGCTTGAGCACCATTTTGTGTTTCCTTTCCTTCGTGGTTTTATTCATCATATATATATATTATATATATATATATATATATATATATATTATATATATATATATTTATTTATTTATTTATTTATTTATTTAAATTCGACTCTTGTAAATATGCATGGCGGGTTATTATGAGTCAGAAGTTATAATGAGATCGATGTACAGTTCCCTCGAATGATGTTAAATAATTTTAAATTAAATGTTAGGGCTCACTTACGTCATTGCAGAATCGAAGATCGCGTGATGATACAACTTTCAGTTTACGTTTTTAATACAAGTGAAAAAGCGTATGGTGCGTTCTATAAGTACATTATTATGATTGAAAGTATTTTTGTGGCCATTTGTACAGAAAATGATGTTTTTATACGAGATCTGATATCATAAAGTATTAAATTATAACATTTTAAACGTTGTATAACGGTACGCTTCAGTTTGTAAAGACATGATTGGTACAGCTAATGACAAAAACAATAAGCATGAACATTCTGTGTGATTGATGTAAATACTGGACTGACTGGTGTGAAAACAAATACGTTTATTATGAGAATTATGAGGAATTGTGAACAGTCGTTAAATTAGAGAAATGATAATTAAAGTAATGTGAATAGGTCTAACCATAACTACAACTAGAAAGGTTCTTAATGAGAAATCTCTCAACTTTCAGTACCTATTTCCCACTGAATCTATTTAAAAATGACAATCCACACAAACTCGACATCCCGTTTTCTTTAATTGCATCTAATAAGAAAGTTTTTTACCCGAATCTACTTATTTGGATGTTTTATATATACAGGGTGTTTGAAAACTTTCTGTACAGATTATAATGGGGGATAGGCAACAACAAGACAAACTCTTTTCGTCCATTAGTGTGTGTCCGCTGACGTCACCATTCGGCGCGAGAGGGCGCCGCTGCAATTGGCTAAAAGGTGAAGTGGGCTAGACTCGCACTTGCCGCGGGCATTCTTAAATCGGACGTAGTACGCGTAACATGGAGCGCTTCACGACTGCTGAGATGGCTGACATGCATATGGTGTATGGGGCTGCCAATGGAAACAGAAGAGCTGCTGTGAGGTTGTACCGACAGCGCTTCCCAAACAGACGTGTGCCAAACCACCAAACGTTTGCGCATTTGCATCGGCGACTACGAGAAACTGGAACATTCCATGCAAACATGCATGACACTGGTCGGGAGAGAAACGTGCGCACTCCTGACATGGAAGAAGAAATCCTACGGCGATTTGAGGACAATCCAAGCGCAAGCACGCGAGGTGTTGCACGTATCCTCGGTGTGAACCACGACCTGGTCTGGAGAGTGTTGCACGAGCAGCAGTTACATCCGTTTCATCGTCAGAGAGTCCAGGCATTACAACCTCTGGATTACCCTCTTCGTGTGGAATTCGCACGCTGGTTTCTGCAGCAGACAGCGGTGCAGCCTAATTTTCCTGCGTATGTGCTGTTCTCAGATGAGGCCTGTTTTACCCGTGAGGGTGTGTTTAACATGCACAATTCTCACGTGTGGGCGCACGCAAATCCACATGCTACACGGGTTTGTAATGCCTGGACTCTCTGACGATGAAACGGATGTAACTGCTGCTCGTGCAACACTCTCCAGACCAGGTCGTGGTTCACACCGAGGATACGTGCAACACCTCGCGTGCTTGCGCTTGGATTGTCCTCAAATCGCCGTAGGATTTCTTCTTCCATGTCAGGAGTGCGCACGTTTCTCTCCCGACCAGTGTCATGCATGTTTGCATGGAATGTTCCAGTTTCTCGCAGTCGCCGATGCAAATGCGCAAACGTTTGGTGGTTTGGCACACGTCTGTTTGGGAAGCGCTGTCGGTACAACCTCACAGCAGCTCTTCCGTTTCCATTGGCAGCCCCATACACCATATGCATGTCAGCCATCTCAGCAGTCGTGAAGCGCTCCATGTTACGCGTACTACGTCCGATTTAAGAATGCCCGCGGCAAGCGCGAGTCTAGCCCACTTCACCTTTTAGCCAATTGCAGCGGCGCCCTCTCGCGCCGAATGGTGACGTCAGCGGACATACACTTATAGACGAAAAGGGTTTGTCTTGGTGTTGCCTATCCCCCATTACAATTTGTACAGAAAGTTTTCAAACACCCTGTATATATATATATATATATATATATATATATATATATATATATATATATAATAATAATAATAATAATAACAAGATTAGTAGCAGCTAATAGTCGTTAAAAGAAAGTTAAACTTAACTACTACTCTCAAAACAGTTACTGTGAGAAAAATATAGCAAGATTGGGGTAGAGTTGCCAGATGCTTTTATTACGAAGGGAATTGAAATCAATATATTTAATTTAAATACTCTTAACACGTGTACATATATATGTAATAATAACAATAAATTAATATTATTAATAATATTTAAGTGGATGTTTAGAGGAGGATAACAGAATTGATGCTTCAGTTTCAAAGCCGCGTTAAGCAACTTGATGTTCTTTTTAACACATGCAATTTTATAACGAAATTTGCTGTACAGTAAAATTATTAATTCACATATCAGAAGATGGCATGTGAAAGTGAATGTGATGGTATATATCGATGTAAATAACAGAAAACTACATATTTAAAAGTAAATAAACAAATATGCGTGTGCTATGCTATGAGCATATATTGTATTTGAAGGTCATCTCGTTTGAAAATAAGCCAGTTTCCCTTAAAAAAGAGGGAAATTAATTTATTTAAATTAAAATAATAAATGTTCATTTTATTTTTCATAATACAGATCTTAAACAAAGAACTTGTTTTCGATTTAAAATATGTTCAAGCTGATTTTGATTTATGTATTGTTCGCAATTTGTTAACATTTGAAAATTGGATGTGCTGATGTCGATGCGTAATCTCGTTAGGCCTATTAAAACCTTTCAGATATTCATTTTAAGTTTTCATTTCTACTGTCTGGCGGAACTTGCCTGAATAGAAAGTACTCGAATGTATGTATGTTTTTGCATGTTTGTTCTTGTTTGCCTCATGAAAGAACGTTTTTCAAGGAGGAAGGCCAGGATCAATTCTTTCTTAAATTTTTTTTTGAAGGAAGGTGAAGACGAATCATTTTTAAAATTTAATTTTTTAAATTTAATTTTTTTTAATTTATTTTTTAAAATTTTGTTTTAAAATTTTATTTTTTTGAATGAAGGTGAAAACGATTTTTTTCTTTTCTTTTTTCTTTTCTTTTTTCTTTCTTTTCTGTTTCTTTTTTCTTTTCTTTTTTCTTTTTTTTTCTTTTTTAAGAACCATGAAGGACACCTCATAAAGGAGGGACCGTCATGAAGGACGGTGAAGGATCCTCATGAAGGACGGTGAGGGGGGGGGGAATTTTCAAATTGATCCATTTTCTGTCTCCCTTTTTGCGGCTATACTACTGTTGTTATTAATTAATAATAATTAAATAAGTAAATGAGTATTATTAATTATTATTAATAGTTAAAACATGTATTACCCTTAAATTATCACTACTGACATGACAAATAAACGGTCACCATTGAAGGCACTATACCAATACCATTCAAAGAAACCAATATTATACATGAGAGATAAGAACTGAATAATCCCAAGAAATGGGTTTTTTGATGCTAGATTGCACACGAGAAATTAGTAATTAGTAAACAATAGTAATGGACATTAATCCTAGATTTTTATTAGTATGCTATTATTAATCGGGATTTCAACTTGGTTTTGAACACATTTACATTCACAATATTTTTTATATCGGCTTTTAAGTCATTCCATAGTTTCAATCCAATGAAAATGAGTAGTTTTTGAGATGAAGACAATCTAAATTGAGGTATAACAAGCTTTGATCTATTTCTGGTCTGATATGAGTGGATTTCTTGATGAGTTACAAAATATTATTTACCCATTGTAAATTAATGATTTTGTTCTTACACTTGTAAATAAAAATAAAATGTGCCAGTTTTGTTATATCATTGAGCTTTAGTAGGTTTAGCTCTTTAAATAATGCACTAGAGTGATCAAGAAAATCAGCATCAGATAATAACCTTATTGCTCGTTTTTGGATGACAAAGATACCAACCAGTTAATGCGTTGTTAGCGGAGTTTCCCCAAACAAGGGTGCAGTACGTTATATAAGAAAGAACAAGAGTATGATAAAGCGTCAATAAAACTTGTTTAGGGACTACATTTCTAAGTTTAAACATTACAGCAATGCTCCTTCAAATCCTTTTCGCGATATAATTTACATGATCACTCCATTGCAAATTCTTATTTAGCATTACACCAAGAATTTTTTTTATAGTATACTCCTTTATAGCGATTTCATTAACATTAAGTTCATCAAGATATACATTTCTTTTATTAGTAAAAATCATGAAATTTGTTTTACTGGTATTTAGGAAGAGTTTATTGGTGGTCAACCATTTCATTACACTGATGAATTTTTAATTAAATATATTGTTAGCTGGATTAACATCTTTGCAAGAAAAAGAGACAGTTGCATCATCTGCAAACATTATGAAGTTCAGTATATCAGATAAACGTGGCAGGTCATTTATATATAATAAAAATAACAGTGGACCCAGAACTGAGCCCTATGACACGCCATGTTTGACATGCGCTTTAGTTGAGCAAAACTTGTTTACTGATACAAAATGATATCTATTGGACAAATAACTTTTAAACTTCACATACCTCTTCCATTCCTCTCTTTCTCGTTTTATAAGCGACAAAACACTAACGAGTGTTACGGAAGAGAAAGATTTAGGTATTATTATTGCCGACACTCTTAAACCTAGTAAGCAATGTATCGAAGCGGTCAAAAAAGCAAATAGAATCTTAGAATTTATTGATAGATTATTTGAATTTAAGTTGGAGAAAACAATACTAACATTATATAATTCCTTAATACGCCTCCACCTGGAACACTGCGTTCAGTTCTGGTCTCCATATTTACGACAGGACACAGAATGAAGAGAGTACAGCGACGGGTTACTAAGATGATTCCTAGACTACGAAACAAATCATACGCTGCCTGTTTAAAAACGTTAAATTTATTATCACTCGTGAAAAGGCGTATTCGAGGAGATTTAATTCAGGTATTTAAAATGATTAAAGGTTTCGATAATGTCGGCTCAGAAAAATATTTCACCTTCCAAAATGCAGATAGAACTCGCTCGCGGTATTGGTCTTAAATTAGTGGGTAAACATTTTAATTCTAATGAAGCTAAACATTTTTCTTGAATCGTGCAGTTAATTTGTGGAATGGATTGCTAATCAGCGCAATTCAAAGTAATTTGGTCGAATCCTTTAAAAAGAGACTAGATGCTTATCTTGCCTTAAACCCCAGCCCAGTTAGCGCAAAAAAGTATTGAACAATTTTCACTCGGATTCCCTCCTCTTTACTTTACAATTTTCACTTTATCTTTAAATTTCTTTCTTTCCTTTCAACCTATTTTCTTCAGTTTCCTTTAAAACTTTCACTCGTCTTTAAATTTTCGGACCTAGTATGTTTCAGGGACTGCTCTCGATTTTCGTACGAAATTACAAACAAGGGCAGTCGATGACCCTGATTTTGTTTCTGCAATCGGTTTTCTTGAGAAACCTAACTTAACCTAATCGAGTTTCTTATACTATTGTTTTTTGCAAGATATCGCACTAATTCTTGTCATTTTTTTTGCCCACACCAGCTCGGACTTATTCAAAAAGATGTTGGAGTGTATTGCGTCGTTTCAGTAAATAAATTTATTCAATATCCAATAACATTTTTCTTTATCATTTCTCAAGAAAACCGATTGCAGAAACAAAATTAGAGTCATCGACTGCCCTTGTTTGCAATTTCGTAGGAAAATCGAGAGCAGTCCATGAAACATACTAGTCCCAAATTTTCTTCCATCATTTAACTTTCCTTCTTAAACAAACAACCTCGCAGAGACCAGTCGGTCTGTCGCTGTTTGGTGTTCTTTGTATTCCTTTGTATCATCATTATCATTCCCCGACATACTGTAAATAAATAAAATATATAATTACCTGATAATTAAAAGCCGAATAAAATTTTTTCATTTTTTGACCACCGACAAAAGTGATTCTTTTCAACTTGGTTTCAACATTTGCAATTTCTTTCAGTTTTTTGAAACACTCTTCACCATTCCTAAAAGTATAAAATTAAGCATAAGAAAGACTACGGCTTTTATTACCATCAAAATTACATTATTTATTTCTGTAATTCTTTTATTGTCATGTCATGAACCCTTGGAAGAAGTTTTGTGCAATTACCCCTCATTGCACGAAAGTCAGGCTCGTAGCAATCTCTCTCTCTCTCTCTCTCTCTCATCCTTAACACTGAAAGAAAATAGTTTTGCTGTGAGAGGACCAAGACTTTTTAATCAGCTGCCCATAGACCTAAGGAACACGAGGGGTGTTGCGGTGGACATCATCAAAAGAAGATTAGACGCCTGGCTCAGAACAACCCCCGATGAGCCGGCGTACCTGGCTATGTGAGGTGGAGAGTACAAGAAACCAACTCACTACTTCACTAGGCCAACTCGAGAGGAGGGGCGACAAGCTTGACCTTCGTGAAATAAGGAATCATCGCACGGAACATTTGAAAGGTTGAAAGGTGTATATATATCAAGGGTGATCCAGAGAAATGGGACCCAAAAGAAACCCCTGTAACTCTTAAAGTATAAGTCCTTTTATAAAATCATACGCATCATTCGAAAGAGGATAGTTACAAGTTTGTGCAGGATTGTATAGGTTTTGACAATACAAAACAAGATAAGATACAAAACAAAATAAAAGTGTTAGTTAAAACTAACCCTTCAAGATGACTGCATGGACTGTGGAACAGCTGCGTTTCATAACTGAGCAATATTATGAGCATGGAAGAAGTGTAGTTTCAGCTCTTAGAAGGTGATTTTGACATCTGAAAATTTGTCTTGAAAGATCTTTGAGCTGAAACTACACTTCTTCCATGCTCATAATATTGCTCAGTTATGAAACGCAGCTGTTCCACAGTCCATGCAGTCATCTTGAAGGGTTAGTTTTAACTAACACTTTTATTTTGTTTTGTATCTTATCTTGTCTTGTATTGTCAAAACCTATACAATCCTGAACAAACTTGTAACTATCCTCTTTCGAATGATGCGTATGATTTTATAAAAGGACTTATACTTTAAGAGTTACAGGGTTTCTTTTGGGTCCCATTTCTCTGGATCACCCTTATATATATATATATATATATATATATATACAGGGTGTCCCATAAGTCCGGCATCATAGGAAAAATAATAAAAAAAGGCAAAACAAAAGCTTTTATTTACAGAACGTGCTCAATATGTCCACCATTGTTTTCAATACACAAATTCAGACGTGATACCCAGTCAGCAAGCACACGGTGAATGATGTCAGGGGTAATGGTGTTACATGCCCCAATAATGCGCTGCCGCAAATGTTCAACACTCCTAATTTTCTCTGCGTGTACCAGCGCTTTCAAGTGGCCTCAGAGATAAAAATCTAGTGGCGTGAGATCCGGGCTTCTAGCTGGCCATTCCACAGGCCCTCGACGTCAGTAGTATAGCCGAAAAAAGGGAGAGTGCAGGAATGTTGCAAGAGATAATGATCAAATGTTGCAAGGGGTAGGTTGTTGCAAAGGGGGATGGGGTTGCAAAGGGGGTGAGGGTGTGCAACAACTCAATATTGCAAAGGGGGTTGCAAAGGGGTGTGTGGTATGCAACTCAATGGTGCAAAGAGGGGTGGGGGATGCTGCAGGTGCAACAAGGGGTCATGAAACTTGGAGGCGACGTTATCCCCCAAGAGAAAGACAGGAGAAGGAGAGAAAGGAAGAAAGGTGTTCACCTGGCAGGAGCCAAGTGCATAATAACGCTTCAGCTGACCCGCCGTCCTCTTATAGACTCCTAATCAGCCAGTTGGCTTAGAAAGAGCCAAGGGGGGAGGGGTACACCTGAAGGGGGGAGAGGGGAGGGATCTTCGGGGGAGAAGGGAGGATGACCTCCTCCCAAAGGGGTTGCCTTAGCCTAAGAGAGAAAGGATAGACGGAGGAAGACTTTGGGGGGGCAAGGTGGGATGTCCTAACCCCCAAAGGGAAACTAAGCTAAGTCTTAACCTAAGAAGGGAAGGATAGAGATCTTTATTCAACAGCTGTCATCATCAAACTACCAGCTCCGAAGCCAAGCGGGTCTTATATAGATGATGGTTGAGTTGCCAGATACCATTTTTTATTTTAATTGTACAGGTATACATTATTAGGGTGAGTTGCTAGATACCATTTTAATTCGTTACCAAAGCATACCGACTTTCTCTTGAAAATTGACAAAAAGAAAATGATTATTAATTAAATAAACAGAATTTGTCTTCTACTGCACAAGAATAATATAATACGTACAATCGTCAAAATAATAGTTCAGACGAAATACACACACACACACACACACACACACACACACACACACCTCTGTATATATTATGTGAATGGAAATCAGAAAAAGATGCCAAACGTATATCAATTTAAAGCAAATGAATTTTCTCCTTTTAAGAGAATCAATTATTAAAACCAATATTAACAAAATAAGAAATTCATTATTAAACGCCGTTTTATTTACATTTTTTTCAGTTATTAAAACGAATCCAAAATATTAACTCTTAGAATGTCTTGTATATAATCTTTGATGTGACGAGGAGTGAGTGGAGCAGAACGCCAAAGAATCACACCTGTTTACCCCGAGGCCTTTTTGAAAGGAATCTGGGTCAACTTGCTCTCTCTCTCAAGGACTCGATCTGTCTCGGCAAATCCTTCGCTCGACTCCTTCAATTTGGTCCCTTGCTACTAATGTATATAAAATTCTATTTTATTAAATGCAATGATTATATGTCTTTACTTGCAAATTTGTATGGCATCATCTTCTTAGATAACATCTCTGTTATTAAATTGGAAAGATATATTATTATTATTATACATTTTTCAAAATTAACACACACACACACACACACACACACACACACACACACACACACACACACACAATTATATTAAATAATAAACAGAAAAAGAAATAAACACACTAACTGTGTCTATTTTCTTTTGGCAAACCTTTCTTATGTATCAAAAACAGAAAAAAATATTAAGCCTTTTCATATCATTTCATTTTCATGTCATTTCACTTCATTTCACTAGTCTCATATCATTTCACTCATCTCATTTACTTTTCCTTTTTTCCACTCAAATCGACAAAATCTCGCTTGACTCTAAATGTTAAAAATATTATGCTTATTACTACTCACTGAAATACACACTTCACTCTCGAAGCGAATGGCTTCCTCGTAAATAAAAAATGTTTTATATTTTATGAACTGAGTTATTTTATTTACACTAGTTTGCATCTCTGTTATTGATTTAAAACACTGTCAAAATCATAATTATCAGAAATCCACAAAGTTTTTTCAAAACTAATACACATGTACTCTGAAAGTACTAACAATTGAATGTAATTATTTGTTTTCTGTATAAACGTCTGCAAGGAAAAGATGAGATCGTGGGTTCGACTCCCGATTACCAGACGCGTATCTCTTACGAATCCTAGTTAATGTTTTCAATGATGTAATTACTTGTTTTCTGTATAAACGTCTGCAAAAAGAACAGCTTCAGAGTTCATTTACACCATGCGTACACTTATCTCGTGTACACAGTTAGTGGGAAATAAAATGTACCAATGAAACTATAGACTCATTTAAAATACAGAATTCATTCACACCAGGCGTACACCTATCTCGAGTGTATATATATATATATATACATATACATATATATATATATAATATATATATATATATATATATTCATCTATATATATATATATATATATATATATATAGACAGAGAGTTTTGTTCATTCTTTTCTTTTTTTTAAATAAATAAAGGAATGGATATATTTACAATTTCTTTATTATAAAATCCTCTGGCTAACGTATTAAGTAAACGCTATTATGACATTTCTAACCAAGCCTCCTACGGCGGCGTAGATAGACTGTACAGAGGTGTTTACCTCGGGAGTAGTATGACCGCAAAATGTGATATGTCCAAAAACAATATAGATTTTTCTCTTTAGTAATAATAATAATAACTAACTCTTCGCTGAATTGTAACAATGGTTAAGCTTTTCACTCCGCCTTAGACCCACAGTTTAACGTGGAAACCGAATACTCTTTTCTTTTTTAAAAAATATAATTAAAGGAATGGATATGTTTATAATTTCTTTATTATAAAATCCTCTCGATTACATTAGTGATTATTGACCCGGGAGTAGTATGACTGCAAAATGTGATATGCACAAAAACATTGCAGATTTTTCTCTTTAGTAATAATAATAATAACTAACTCTTCGCCGAATTGTAACAATGGTTAAGCTTTTCACTCCGCCTTAGACCCACAGTTTAACGTGGAAACCAAATACACTTTTCTTTTTTAAAAAATATAATTAAAGGAATGGATATATTTATAATTTCTTTATTATAAAATCCTCTCGATTACATTAGTGATTATTGATCCGGGAATAGTGGGGGGAAAACCAAGTATTGTCGCAAATATTGACATGGTAAAGACAGCAAGGGGTAATACGAGCATTAAATCTATTGGAGAAAATATAAAGATGCCATTAGTCGTCCAAAGCATGGACCCGTTATAGCGGTGTTACGATTGGTACACAAACTTATCATAGCTCTACCCAGCTACACTGACAACCAATCATTACGAACATCTGCTCTTGATCTTTTGGGGCGGAGCTTGACGATTGTGCATATAAAAGGAAATATTTTTCAGTTGGGTGTAACAGTAGCTATTTTCGCGCCAATGAATAATCATTCCCTCTGCCAGTGAATAAACATTCCCTCCGCCATGGAACACGAACTTTACACTTTTCCGGATTTGTATCAAGAAGGTGACACTGCAGCATTGACTGCAATTAATCTTTTTAATGCGATTGACCGTGATCGATTATTTCCAACGCAAACCGTTGATGATATTTGCAATGACGCTCCTTACAATCCGACGCGAGGGACTACCATAGAAATGTAAGTGTCTATAATTTTATTTTTATTTTTTATTCACAAACTGTCAGAAAGATGATTTCATATATATGGAGGGATGTAGTATCTCGTCAAATACTTCATTTAGATACTCACAATTATGCTAAAATCGAAATTTTTTATGGCCATCTTTTGCATGTTTTTTTTATAAATGTTATTCGGAATTACCTCTTAAATGAGCTTCTCTGAGCAAACCAAAGATATCTTCACATAATGGGGTCTGTCTTACAATGTGTATACTCTGTATATGTTTTTATTATAAAAGATTCAATATGAACATTATTCGTTCTCCTTTAAGGTCCGATGAGGATTTGACACGTGTTATACAATCTTTTGAAGAATCTCGTGTCATGAATACGGATGATTACTGAACAGTCAGCATAATGAATGTCACATCGAAATAATGTAAGTGTTTTTCGATCTTCTTTGGGGGGAAGAAGACAATATATTTTCATCAATTTATTAAATGAAAGAAATCAGTACAATAACCATCTTAAACTACAGAATATACAAACTAACGTTACAAATATACGCATGAACAAAAACATTATACTATACAACGAGTACGCACAATTGGAAAACGGATTTTTATCTGTCTGCATACCATTTCATCGTTTCGTCGAGTGTGACACGGGTCGAATAAATTTAAAAAATTTATAAATTCTTTATCACGTGACATATGCATGATAAATGAAATGCAGTACATTCCACAAGTATTACTAAAATATCCTTGTATACGAAACGGGTTCCATACAACTTCGGGAATATGTAATTGAGCGAGAAATTTTACAATAACAGAGTGACTCCAGGGTTGAGTACCGAGTGAATCAAAATAGTACAGGCGGTGTCTATTTTTAAAATAGACAGCTATCCAATGAATCCCTTCATTACCGATGACATATGTGTTCACAATAAGACTACCGCATTCTCGCGTACTTGGCAAACTCAATGTTTCATTCTTCGCAAACACGCCGATAAATTTGGAACGTGTGACTCGTTCACTATTCATTACTCTCTGAAGTGTATTAGCATCCATTTAAAAGTCAGTGATAACGCTCCTAAAACTTTCTACTTCTATTAGGGCTTGCGATTCGAGATATACTAGTACTACGCTGACCATACGTACCGTTTTGAACGGGACAGTACCGTTTTGTTTATATATCCTGGCCGTCCCGTCGTTTTAATAAAAATGTCAATTTTGTCCCGTTTTTAATAAAAACTATAAATATACTTTAATATTGGTCAATCATAAATTATTATTCATAACCTATAAGACTTTTGTAATATTTCTCAAGGAAATATGGTCAGCCTAACTAGTACACTAATAGGCGCGTCTATAGGCTTGGTGAATTCCAACCTCACTGAGATGTTTCCGCTCTGTTGTGGGCTTAAATGCGTATTTACGCTAGCAGATAAGTCAGGTGTAATGTCAAACGGATAAAGGTTAAATTGATCAATGAATTCTTTCTGCGTTACCCCATTACCAAGCTCATCACAATCACCTGCAATATGGGTCAGATTACTATAGGCTCTCGCGCAAAGAGGTAACACAGCGTCTGATGAATAGTCCGCATCCAATGTTCCACCCAAAGCAATGCCATTAACGTATAGAGTTATATTTTTAAGGCCGAAATTCTCGAATTTAAAGGCACTCTTTTTATATTTTCCATTCACCGATGCATGGTCCTGCATTCCGATTAATATCCTTTTAGGAAGATTTCCCAGGGCGATGTTTTCTATCTGCTTCGACGCCAACCCTACAGGCACCGTATATAGTTTGATTTGTACTCTGTTAATAGGGTATTTCACTGTGGTTTAGTAAATTTTTCTCAATTTCTAGTTGTTTTGGTGAACTTAATTTCACTCGCCGTACGCGGAGGTATCTGTCCATAATGTGAACCACAACGGGCTTTGCTCCCTTTTCTTGATCAGCATCCAGATTTAAGCAGATCTCAGGACGTGCGGCGGGTGAGCTTATTTTCATATCCACCCCGTTGACAAGCAACTTCTCCTGGAAAGTGAAATCTGTGTGCAGACGTCCAAAACACTCGTATATCTTCTTTTTAGAATTTTTAAATTTGTCCTTTATACTACTTTCGTCTTTAGTTTGATAATATCCCTTGGCACTTAAAAAGGTAGCCTTCGCTTCTTTGGAAAAGTTGAGGACATTTTCCAGATAGGCTCGTAGATGATAGTATCCCGTGCCTGACGATATGTTGGTCTGATTTAAATATACGTCACACTGGTTGAATATGGAGTGCAGAAAGTTTGTTTCAGGGTATACAGCATATTTGTCATCGCAGTCCGTTCCATCAGAATGGGCTATACGTAGCTTAGCGTACATGTGCACACAGCTTGGATAAAAAAAGTAAGGGCCTGAGCTGGGTATCACGAATTCTATAGGTGCACTCGGGGAACTAATTGTGTTTAAAGGTTAATTGCAATAAAATCACTGTGCTCAATAGAAACTTGAGTTGGAGGCATCTCAAAAAGGGACAGCTCCGATTTACAGCATTGTGAACTACATGGGTGGATGAAGCGTTCCATGACGAGTTAGAAATAGTGCCTCCTCTTGACAAGTAGTAAACAAACTATGATTCATGAGATCAATGTCCTTAGCTTATATCAGTCAAAAAAGTGGTCAACCATAGGTTTCATTCGCTTACAGCACTTCTTTTTTGATATCCTTTTATGTTTAATACCACGTGCCCCCTTCTTCCGGACAGCCCTCTTCTTCTTTCCACCACCACGCATTTTTCTCTTTGCATCTTTGATGATTTCGTCCCGTGTACGCTTTAAATGTTTTTTAGAGCTTCTTTAGGTTTAGCCCCAGCTAATATGTCTTCTGCAGTGTTAAGACCTGATTGTAGCGCTTTCCTTCCGAGGTATCTGGCTCTCCTCTTCAGCAAAGGAACAGCCGTACGTAGTATGGATGAAAAAATGGACCCAAGTCCATTACCACGCTGGTATCTCACCCCTCGATAGACGGTGAAAGGCTTTCTATCCATTATAACTCAGTGCGTCGAAAGTGTAGCTTCACTGTTAAGCTCTCGTTACCGAATGGGAAGTTTTCACCCTCAATCGTTCTTATACATATTGAGATATTGGTTATTAAATTAGTTGCGACATTCACATAATGGGGTCTGTCATATGTAATACTCAAACTCCTTCCTCTATGGTTGGGGATGTGGGCAATGCGCAGCAGGCGTGCCTGGGTATCCCCAACAAACTGGTGCTCCACTATATTACTGTAAATATAGCACATGTCTGGGGACTGAGAGCTTTCAGCCAATTTCTCCATCTTCAATTGATACATTAATCTGGACAATTCATGCTGTGCCTCGTGAAATGTGTCTCTTTGGATGGCTGCGCTATTTCGTCCGTTGGTTATAATTTTGAACACTCTTCGATCTTTAATACGTCTGTTAGTCTTTGATTTTAGGACTAGTGTATGTGCAGGGTTTCCTTTGTTTATGATTTCGTATACTAAATCATTCGTAAGGTTTGAGTTTCTTAAACTTACGTTTAAGTCTCTCACAACATCCTCGACCGAACCATAATGACCTGGTCCTAGTCTTACTTCTGTACTGTAATACCATGCAACTTTAGTCCGAGCGATGCGTATAGTTTCATCCATAGCTACCCCAGCTTTTTCACACTCGTCAATGTCTCTAAGAATCGTAAAAACGGATTCTTTATATTCAATATTTAAAAAGAGGGTGTCCAGCTGAATTTCGCATATCCCCACCTCATACGAATCACGACCCAATTCAATGGGCCCGTGGAGTTCTGTTACAAAGTTAGCTAGTGTGTTGTTAGGGTGTACAGACAGGGACGAGGAGGACGGGAGTGTGACGTAGAAATGGTTAGGAGCCATGTTGCATACTATTTAAGCTTCATTATTGCATCAGCTTTTATAAAGGTGTTGAAGCTTTCTGGGTACCCTAGCCATTTCACCAGGTACATTTTTCTCTCCTGAACCTTTGCTTCCTAAAATTTTCTCAATTTTAAACACATTTTTTCCTAAATTAAATACAACTTTCTGCAATTCCTCGCGGTAAAAGCCTCCTGAGATTTCTTCCCCATTCAAATCTTCAATGTAATACATCATTATCTCACCTCTAGGTCTCATAGCCCTAACTTTAAAAATCTCACGTGTCCATCCTTGCTCAAAACCCTTTGCGAATTTATTCCCCGAACGCGACAGCCTTACATAATCATTGATTTTGAAGCGCGCAGAGTGTGGTGGTGTTGGTGATCCATCTCTTCTCGGGAGCGTACCTCTTTCTAAAACTTCGTTAGGTGTTGTCCCAATCGTGCGATGGTGTGAGCGGTTGTAGGACGACGCCAATGATTCCAGAATGTCTAGAAATCTGTATGTGTTTTTATGTGTAAAATAGCGGTGCATGCGTTCCTTTATGGTACGTTGAATCTTTCAGCTAAAGAAGCCTTATGTATAGAATTGGTTGTGTAATAGCTGATATTAAACTCTGTCAACATGTTCTGAAAAGCACGGCCTATAAATTCCTTCCCCATATCCGTACAAAAATAGCCAGGAACCCTGTTTTCTTTTAACATTAGCGTTTTGGTGGCTTTAGCAACTGTTTCAGGTGATTTATTTTTCAGAGGAACTAGCCACAGATATCTGGAGAATACATCTATTATGAATAGAATGTAACGATAACCATCGTTATAAACAGAATATCTTTGCATGTCTGTTAAATCTGCTTGCCAAATAGAATCAATCGAGGAAGCCGTTGTCTTGGCTGTTTTAAACCTTTTTCTCACAGGCTTATGAAGCGTATAAGCGTCCTGCTCCCGCAAAAATCTTTCAACATCTTTTTTTCCTACTCCGTAAACACTTCTGTACAGTCTATCTACGCCGCCGTAGGAGGCTGGGTTAGAAATGTCATAATAGCGTTTACTTAATACGTTAGCCATTTGTGTATTTCAGAGGCACGTGGGTAGGGTTGACCGTTGTTTATCCTCTTCTTTCTCCTCTTCAAAGGCGTTACCGCTGGGGGTGACGGCGTCTTCAATTGTGCCACATGCGTTACATGTTCCAAGTCTTTTAACCTGTTCAGATTTCCTATCAACGTTTTAGGGACATTTATTTGTTGTAGTCTTGCTTTAATATGTTTCCATCCTGATGGTGATGGCCTATCCCACTTTCTCACCAGATCATGGACAATGTCTACGATATTCGACCCCTGTACCTTTGATCCTTCCACAATGATCTCACCTGTATCGGTCCATTTTATGGCTGGGTCCTCATTCAATAGATTATAAAGACTTAAACCTTTATTCCTCAATGTATGTGGGAGGGTGCTTTTTAATACATGCTCGATATGTTGTGTGGCTGATCCCTTAATTTTTAGTTAGTCAACTGTATCGTCGGGTACAGATCCTATGTCGCCATGTCCATCGTCCCCGTGCTGTGCCTAATAACCACACGAATCTCTGTCGGGTTCTTATAATTTTCGTACTCGTGAAGAAATTTCTGCAGAGCTTCTTGGTATAAGATTCTTTTCTTATCAGGTGTTTTTTCACTGTTTAATAGGGCTAGCAATTCGCTTTCCATTCTTTTAAGTCTGCTTTTACGCGGATCTAGATCCGTGTCTGGATTCCTTTGCAGTGAAGCGTACACCTCGTGTGGAATCACTACCACTTTCTTCATTATATTAATCTAGTCAGTAAAGGACCCAAAACTGAAAATAAGATGGGGAGAAATAACCCTCCTGTTTGTACAATAATTCGTTTTTTCTTCGCTACAGTTTGACTTTTACGAGCGAGTGCACGTATTATGTTCTTGTAACGGCGTAGGCGAGCCTTCTGAGATGGTTTCATTGATACATTGCAATTTATAACGTTAAGACAGATTTCACAGATGCATTTTAAAAAGTCGGGGTCGATATTTTTAATAAACATCTGTTGCATTGCGCGGGGCAGTCGATGATAGATTTTTATTAATTCACGGTATTTCTTTAGTCTCTTTGTCATTCTGGAATATACAACGTTTCAGGCTCGTTTGGAAATATATTCGTTCTTAGAAGCACCCTAAACGTGTTTCGCGGATGAAGGTCGCAAAGCAAATATCCGTAACGCGTGCTTGTAGCTTCTTTATAAACTTCCAAAAACTCCTTACGCTGATTCGGGAACATTTGATTGGCCAATACCCCAATTTGTGATACATCTCTACGTTGTGCGAATAAGACTAGATATTGTGTATTTAACGACACATCGCGCATGTATCTATTTTTGAAAAATAGATTCTGATTGATGAAGAACACGCTTATGTTAAGATGGTGGGAGAATACTGTAAATGTCTCGGCAAACGTTTTATCCATCTCCAACATGAGATCGTCAATTACAATAACTGTATGTTCATTTCCCTTTAACGAATTAACGTCATATACACCTTTGTGGAACAAAATATCATCTTGGTACTCGATGAACACTGATTGATACTACAAATAGCACCATATAACTTTATGCACAAATTTCGAGAACATCTCTCCCTTTTCTTTAATGATTTTAAGCATAAACACAGTTTTACCACATCCTGTAGGTCCAGATATAATACATGTGGATGGGCTCGTGAATCTGAATTTTTCTACAGAGTCCATTTCTAACACGTCACACTCCTAAGTGGATCATTTACAAAATATTACAAATTTTGAGTGCTGTTCCTTATATTTTGTTTTCTTCTCCCACAAAACCGTAAATGACGATGAGGTACAGCACCCCATCATCGACATTACGGATGACCCCGACGACAGTGTAGTTGTGATCACAGAATCCTCCCCTGCCGACGAACCCTCACCAGCGATACCGGTAGCACGTTCAAAGCGGAGGTATGATGAAGAGAACCCCACGTCACGTATAAAGCGACCGAAATACGCGCCTGTTGTTAGCCAACCACCACCAGTAATAGATCCCCAACCCTCAACCTCTTACGCAACAAGCCCCACAGCAGCACCTCCCGCTAATATATCCCCTTATTCATCCGCCACAGTTGCCCCCCGTTCTGTTGAGTCTACAATAATAGACTCCAGGCCCTCAACGTCTTACGCAGCCAATCCCACATCATCCAATATAAACTGTTGTTCATCCTCCACAGCGGTGACTCGTTCTGTTGAGGATGATATAACGTTTGAGTTGGTGCGCTCCGCAGCCTCCACCCCAGCCATGACTAGAAATCGGTATAGAGCCAGGGTCGACCCTAGAGCCATGTATAGCAATGGAATTGAGCGTGGGCTACGCCGGGTTGTACAGCGTATTGTAGAGTTTGCTCTTCAGAACCGCGACGAGCGTGAAGTCAGGACGAGCTGTCCTTCGGATTCGGGTCAGATGACGGTGATGTAGATGATTATTGGGTATTAGTGCCATTTAGACGTTTGGCGACTGAAGATGTAGAATATATATTAGGACGTATAATGCAGGCCTCTCAAAGTAGTGTAGCCTTCAATTCCGTGTTGCGGGTCATAGTGCCATACCGTATACTCTTAACCTCAATTCTCAAGCTATTTATAGACGGCATATAAACGTCGATCGTGGTTGCGGCTTTATAACAGTAATCTTGGCTCGCATGTTTACTATACAAAATACACGGACTAAAAAAATTTGGCTGCCTACGGTCGTGGAAGGTGCCCGTAAACTAGCTGTAGACTGTGAACTTGAATTTGACTGTAATATGGGCCCTGAAGAGCTGAGAATAGTAGAACAGGAAATGAATGTTCGTATAGTTGTGTTTGGACTGGATGATCATCGTAAGACTGTGTATGTTCTTAAAAGCTGTGTGAGAGATCGTACAAGGCCCCTACTTATCTTAGGTCTGCCAGGGGCAACGTATCTCCCCATCCGTAATATAAGGTGCCTTTACGCGAGTTACGATAAAAGTCGAAAATATGGACGGCATCATGATTTGTGTAAGGGATGCCTCGAGTTTGCGGATAATATAGTGAAACATTGTAAAGAATGTCACATGGTATGTGAACAGTGTAAAAGCTCCAAATGTGAAAGCCGTGTAGTTGAAGCTGAGAAGAGGGATTGTAATGTGTGTAGACGCACATTTTTCAATAATAGCTGTTTCGATCTCCATAAATCAATTGGCACGTGCAGGAAAATGAGAATCTGTGAATGTGGTATGTTTCACACAATGGATAATTGGGGAAAATTTAAGCACAAATGTGACGAAATTCACTGTCCTACATGCCAGGAGGAATATAAGGCGGATGGAGTAAAACATGTATGTTATATGAAAGACGCCAAGCCTAAAAACAAACCCTGTATAACTGTATACTACGATATAGAAACATATACGAATGCTGAAACCAAAGAGGTAATTCCACATTTACTTGTGAGCCAGACTATCTGCGATGAGTGTATGGAGATCGAATGTGACGAGTGCCCCAAATGCGGTAAACGGACAAACGTTTTTAAAACGAATGTCCACGATAGTCCTGTGAAACTATTTGTGTCCTATATTGTCAAGTTAGCCGACAAGTTCAAGAAAATGACTGTGTATATTCTCGCCCATAACGGTGCAAAGTTTGACACGCAGTTCCTTTATAAGGAGTTGCTTGAGCACGAATCCTCTGAGATATTTACAGGTGATCCATTGAAAAGAGGCAACAAATTAATACAGATGCAAATAAGAGGTAATGTACAATTTAAAGACACTTTATTATTCACACCTTGTAAATTAGCAAAGCTACCCAAGGTGATGGGCGTAGCAGCTGAAGTTTCAAAAGGATATTTCCCTTACACTTTCCTCACTAGCGAGACTTTAAACTACGTAGGCCCACCACCACCCAAACATTATTTTAACTATGATTGTATGAGTGTAGATGAACGTGAAGACTTTGATCGATACTACAACAGTTTTAATGAACGTAATCCTTATAATATAGCTGATGAATGTGAGCGTTATTGCGTGAATGATGTGCGAGTGCTTAGAGTATGTTTCCAGGCCTTTAGAAGGATGTACATAGGCCGTTTCAAATGCGATCCGCTGCAAGTCGCAACCACCATCGCGTCATTATGTTTTACGGTGTTCAAAATAACTTCATGCCTAAAGCCACCTTAGCCATTATTCACCGAAACAACCCCCGCAGTTACGGCCACAAGGCTATTTACTGGCTCATACACCTACAGCAACAGACAGGTGTATACATAAAGCACGCCCGCAACACGGGTGAAGTGCCCATTAAGATTAACGGTCGTGTTTTTTGGGTTGATGGGTTAAGTGAAAACCGTGTCACTGGTGTGAAGACTGTGTACTCCTTTAACGGATGCTGGTGGCATGGATGCCCCCGTCCTGAGTGCGGAATCGCCGGAGATATCCACGGTAGATCTCCTGCCGACTGTCTTGCATGGACCCGCACCCGCGATCAACTTATAGGATCCCAGTTCACTCACAAAGTCTTGTGGGAGCATGAATATGATGCACGGATGGAGACAGACGAGGTGTACCGTGAGGAAATAAACACGATCAAGCGTTCAATGGTGCTGGATCCTCTCAAATGTGGTGATAGCTTGTTTGGAGGACGTACAAATCCATTCAGGCTATACTTTCCACCTACGGAGGGTGTGAAGCTCCATTACTACGATTTCTGTTCTTTATACCCATACGTGATGAAGAACAATCCGTACCCCGTGGGCGCTCCTGAGAAACTGGTGGGACCTAACCTGCCCTCCATCAATGAATTTTCAAGAAATTTGAATGATCGTTACTTTGGGCTCTCTTTCGTAGACGTACTCCCCCCACGCAATTTATGGATGCCAATCTTACCCGTCGTTATCGACCACAAGCTCATGTTTCCCTGTGCGTGAAGTGCGCGGAAGAGAATAACGGTAATTGTAACCATATACCCCACCAGCGTAAGATCAGAGGCGTATATACAAGTCCAGAGCTGGCCCTAGCCGTACGCCATGGGTATAGAATACTGAAGATACATGAGGTGTGGAGGTTTCAGAAGCTACCCAACCTTTTCACACCATATATAAACGCATTTTTGAAGGATAAGGTTGAGGCATCAGGGTATCCGCGAGGAGTTGACACCGAAGATGAAAAGTCTGCCTATATTCAACGTTACCGCGACCGCGAAGGTATACAACTTGATCGTGCCCAAATTGCAAAGAATCCTGGCAAGCGCTTTAGTGCAAAGTTGTGTCTAAACAGTCTATGGGGAAAATTTGCACAGAATACCGGCAAAGGGAACATTCATTTGGCACAAAGTTATAGTGAAGTCTGGGATTATGCCAATGCTCCCGATAAAGAGGTCATGGAGATCGTGAATGTAGGTAATACTTACATAATAAAGTACAACACACTGAATTGGCCACAGATACCTCAAGGGTTACAAACATACCTGTGGCCAGCTTCACAACAGCCTACGCCCGCATAAAACTTTGGGGTCTATTGCATTCTCTTGGGCGGAGAGTATTGTATGCCGATACAGATAGCGTGATATTCACAGAGAGGGGGGTGAATACATGCCTGCTATTGGGGAGTTCCTCGGCGAGCTCACTGATGAGATCAAGGATGAGTATGGGGACAACGCATACGCCGACTCTTTTGTCTCAACAGGACCTAAAACTTATGGGGTACGGGTGAGGGTGGGGGAGGATATGAAATATATCGTGAAGGCAAAGGGTATTACGCTCAACCATGCGAATCGGCGGGTTGTTAACTTTGAATCGTTGAAGGATCTAGTGTGTTTGGACGATGAGAGCGATCGGCCTCCCCAACTAACTGTAGGCACCCACAATTTTCGGGCGCAGAAGCTGGGGGTGAAGGAACTTAGGGGAACGAAGGTGTGCCGTAACACCTATAGGAAACGTTACCAGTTACCTGGTACCTATGATACCGTACCCTTTGGATACCATAACCTTTGATGCGTCTATTGTTAACTTACTTATCACACGTATTTGTAAATATGTATGTCTTGTATATAATCTTTGTATCTATTGTTAACTTATTTATTACACGTATTTGTAAATATATATAACTTGAATATCTCGTTTATTAAATAAATCATGTTTCAATTAGCGTTTCACTTTCTCCTTTGTGTGTGTGTGTGTGTGTGCACAGGTGAAAGTTCTAAGCTCCGCCCACTGTAAGACCAGCAACGTGAGTCATGCTACTATCTGGGATTCCCTGCGTGGTCAGTTGACTGCAGTAAGCCCTTGAGCTCAGACGTGTATTCGCCCGCGTAGAAGAAAATGGCTACCTTTAATATTGCTTGTTCAACGTTTATGAAATGGTATTCAGCAAAGTGTCAAGATGTGGTGGATACCGAAAAACTTCCTATTCCCCCCTCCTTTGCCTCTTTTAAAACCACATTGGATCGTGCGAAGGAGCAAGATGTACAAATACTCTATGGTTATTCTGGTGAGACCGTTGTAGGCTTTCGTTGCACAGACGATGTATGAAGTATGCTGTAGAGCTAAGCTTTATAAAGTCTCACATATACCGTGAAGTAAAAGAAACAACGCGTGCAGAAGAGAAGCAGCAGATATGGATAATGAGTCTTGTGGATGGGTGTGACAAGCGGTATTATGTCATGTTACACCATGTCGATTACTCATACCCTACGACTGAAAATGTGAATCTCGTCATCATGGAGAATCTTAAGTATTTTTATCACTATATTAATGTATATCATGATGAGGTTCGTAGTGAGGTTGTGGCTAGTGCCCTGCGTGAGTTTTTAGCAGACTTTAGAGACGAGTATCGTTTGCTAGGCAAAAAGGAAAAATATGGCATATGTTCCTCTCAAATAGTGCGCCGGAGTGTGAAGATGTTTAGGAGAGATAAAACATTATAAAATGTGCCTAGTTCGTGAAAATTATCCTGAGGGAAACTGTCTGGTGCGTATTCTGGTAGTGATAAAACGTTAAAACCGAAATTAATTCTTGTACCGGAAAAAAACACCTACCCAATATAATGGGGTACAACAATTCGATCAGCGCCGCACACGTTTCATTAGATTATGGTGCGACTCGCACCTCACGGATCATACGAGTTCGAACAAACCCATTCACGTATCATCAGGGTGAGTCAACCGCCCATCGAACCGTTCCTGCCTACCTGCGTGCCTCACGCGGCTCATAGTTATCTCAGAGCTTGAACCGAGTGGACGTGCGCTCCTCGAATACGATGGAACTTCCTTTGAGCAGCATTCTCAACGCCTCGTACGATGTGTCCGTGACGAAATCGTTGCGCGTGTTCAGGCGTAAATCCGGTGCCGTTAGCTATGTACTGGAAACGGAATGTAGACAAACAAACAAACGGAATGTTGTTTATTTAAGTGTCGAGGAGATGAATAGAATCTTCGTGATAGTTGAGAAGTGGAGTGAAGATCGTTATAAAATACCTGCTAACGTAGGTACAAGAAGAGAGCAGATTAGTGACGCACCCTCATACGCCGTTGTATGTACGTTGTGTATAAATAACGATCGGCCATGCATTGATATACGGCTGATGTGGAAGAATGCTTCTGATAATAACGCTCTTGTTCCTACGCGAAACCGTTTCATCCTCGACAGAATGTTTGAAATCGTCGGATTCCGCAAGCTGAAACCTATATTAGACGCGCGTGTTACGGATATGCTTTATTTTGATACAGTACTTGAATACGCATACACCGCTCTGCTCGATGGGTTTACCGAGTGTAGGGCTGAACAAGGTGAGAATGGTCTAGAGCTGGACGTTTATTTAAAAAGTTTAGACTCTTTGAAATATCATGAACTTTGGTACAAAGCAATTGATCGGTACAAGGCTGAGCTCACCTACACGTTCACCCTGAAGAACTATTTCTTTATATAACGAGCAGTTGTCGTAACGACTTAGAAGATTATTTCAATTGCCGCTATGTTGAGTGAAGATGAGTTCACATTGAAAAGCTCGCGTCGGTAGAAATAAACCCTCGATTGGAAAGGCGTGTTTATAAACTTGTGTTTAATAATGTGCTAACGATGAACTCTTTGTGCGTGCTTTTGATTGTATTCTAGACGTATTTAAAGATAACTTACCAACCGGTTGTAAAGTGGGAACAAAAATAGTACTGAACGATATGAAGGCCCTTCATATCGAGTACAGGTTTCCCTATACTTTAAGCGGTGAAATATTATTAAACCGCGTATACTGCGTAATGCAGAGCAATAATGATGTAATTGTAGACTCGATTAAGTGCGAGTTTAGTATTTCGAAAAAAAAGTGAAATGTATTTATATATTTAACATATTTGTGTGTGTGTGTGTATGTAAAAAGTGAACAATGAACAATTCCTACACCATCATTATATGGATTCATTGTCTTCATGCAGTACTTATGTTCTTATAGTTTTATGTTTGAATGTTCATTTTTACATAAGAAACCAAAATCGCCTAAGCGAGTTTTGGATAGAATTTCGATTTATACTTCTTTATTCATTACTGTATTTCTCTAATTCATCTTTTCTAATAATGTCTTATACACTATGACGTCATAAAATAACTTTATTCTCTTTACGTTTCCCATACTTTGTACACTGAATCACGTTCTTAGTATTTGGACATCTTCCGTATTCAATGTATGGTAAATTCTTTAGTAATGAGGTTGTGGTGTTATGTAGTATAAACATTATTATTCAACCATATTCATCCATATGTCACGTTTTCCCCGTCATTAATTCCCCTTGATCATTATCCTATATAAATTTTATTAAATATTCATTTTTTCTCGTTCGTTCGAAAACGCAAAAATACGTTCTCGTATTATTTTTTTATTATTTTTTTTCAAGTGCGTTCACCCCTCAAGATATTCATAAATGCTTACTAAGATCGAATTCCGCTCACGACGACAGATTCGAACGCCTCAAAGATAAAATATCTCCGTTCGCTCTGATTTCAAATTTATAACATGTTAAACATATTATAACATATTATTTATATAAATCTATATCATGTGTGCCATGTACTTTGTATTATATTTCTAACATCTAAATTGTCTATTAATATGAAACACTGTAAAAAAAAAAAAAAAGTTATAGTAACTGTTTAATTGTAATTAACTGTAATACTTTAATTTAATATAACGTAATGTACTTTAATGAAACTGTAATTAATAATAACTTGTAATGTACTTCAATGAAACTATAATTAAATGTAATGATTTAATTTATAATGTAAGAATGTACTTTAATAAAACTGTAATGGACAATCATAAGCGAATGTGAAGTAATCCATAATTATAATCGTAATTGTAATGAACCAAAATTAATACGTACTCAGTCGTGTACTTAATTTGTACTTATGTGTGCTATTACGAAATGATATCGCCTTCAGAAATGAAGATTCGGCAAAAATATACGATTAGTTTTTATTTTTATTTTTTTTTTATTTTTAGTTGAAATTTTTCAAACCATCTGATCATGTGTTTAAAAGGGGGGAACTTAACCTTCAACTGTCGTCCCCCAACATTTAGGGTTATATTATACATGTACTTGTAAAATTACAGCACTTCTTCATTAGACTTCTTGATTAAGTCACTTCATATTAGCACTTCATTACGAGACTCCTTTGTTAGCAGCCTCGCTGCGGGGAGGGGGCAGAGGCCCCTTGCCTTCTTAATATTTTTAGATTCCGGCCTGAGCCATGGTCGAAAGAGGTCGAACCTCTACCCCTGTAAATTCAGAGCAGTACCTGTATATTTTTAAGAAGTAAATTACCGTAAGAGAAACTTTTTATTTTTCCCTTCGAGCCGTGCTCTCTTCAGAACTTAGTCAGAAAAGTCGATAATTTTAGTATCAGAGAAAGTATCAGAGTATTATAAAAAGAGAAGAATTAAAAATTGGCGACCCTTTGCCCAAATTAAGAGACAACCCAAGCACCATAGAAGATATTGGCATAACAGTCTGGCGAGTCTGTAGCCAAGAGTTTAACCAGAGGCGACCGAAAAGAATTAGAATGTTATAGAAGAAATATCCGTTGCTTGCTTCACAACAAGAACGCCTCGTCGATACGAGACACCCCAGAGGGACATAGAAGATGGAGGATAACAGTCTGGCGACCCTTTACCAGGATCTTAACAGATTTTAAGAAGATTATTTTAAGAAGAAGATTATTTTAAGAAGAAGATTATTTTAAGAAGATTATTTTAAGAAGAAGATTTTAACAAGAAGATTTTAACAAGAAGATTTTAACAAGAGGCCACTCTTTGGCCAAGATAGAAATTACCCTGCATCAGGATAAAACCAGTTGACCGGCGTGTCACGACTTCTAGTTCGTAACATCCACCCTTGAACTGGTGTGTCACGACTCCAAGTTCCCCACGCCTAGTTTTCATCCAAGAAGAAGTAGCCAGGAAGACGTCTTCAGGACACGTCTCTGAGGATTTCGCCCGTGGAAAATTTTTGTTAAGTACAGAGTTTGTTTTTTTAAGTAATTTATAAACACTTGAAAAGTCCGTATTATTAACAGTTAATATTTAGTATGGAGCCAGAATTTAACACAAAACACAGTGAACACTTCAGACACCAGTGATACATTTGTTTTTATTGAAACAGTAATTTCAAGAGAGTTAATTTCAAAGAGAGTTAATTTCAAAGAGAGTTAATTTCAAAGAGAGTTAATTTCAAGAGAGTTAATTTCAAGAGAGTTAATTTCAAGAGTTAATTTCAAGAGAGTTAATTTCAGAGTTAATTTCAAGAGAGTTATTTTCACTGTTATATTCAGTATAGAATAATTTTATTTTATGTACCTTCGTGTACATTCGAGTGAAATATTGTTTACATTTTATATTTTTGCTGCAAATTTTTTTCAAATTATTGAATTGAATTGACTTCCAAATTAAGAGAGAGATAGTTTACGGAGAGTTTATAGATTTAGAGAGATACTTGAAGTAATTTTGAAGTAATTTTTTTTAAGTCATTTTTGAAGTCATTTTTTGAAGTCAGTTTTTGAAGTCAGAAGGTTGCACCAAGAGGGTCAACCAAAACAGAGGTTAATCGTCTCCACTTGATAAAGATCAAGTGCAGTCATTTTCCATTTTCAGTTAATTTCAAGTTAGACAGTTTAAGTTATAGAGATACTTGATTGCATTTCAATTAAGTCGGTTGCACCGAGAGGGTCAACCAAAACAGAGGTTAATCGTCTCCACTTGAATAGAGATCAAGTGCAGTCATTTTCCATTTTCAGTTAATTTCAAGTTAGTTTCAGAATACTTGATAAGAAGTCAAGTCAGAAGGTTGCGCCAAGATGGACAACCGCCCCAGAGATTTATAGAAATACTTGATAGAGTTCAAGTCAGAGAGTTTTATTTGAAGTCAGAGAGTTTTATTTGAAGTTAGAGAGTTCAAGTCGAAGTTATTTTTCAAGTCGAAGTTATTTTTCAAGTCGAAGTTATTTTTCAAGTCGAAATTATTTTTCAAGTCGAAGTTATTTTTCAAGTCGAAGTTAGTTTTTAAGTCGAAGTTAGTTTTCAAGTCCCAAGTCATTTTTATTTCGAGTCCCAAGTTATTTCAATGCAGTCAATTGAATTCAACTTTTTCTTTGTAATTTAAGAGAATTTAATTTAAGAAAATGTAATTTAAGAATTTAATTCAACCTTTTTTTTTGTGTTGTAAAAGTGAATTAAATTCAACCAGAATTGACCGGTTTGCGTCTTTTTTTTGTTTGTGAGAAGGAAATTGACCGATTTGTCTTTTCTTTTTCATGCATTGTTACGTATATAAATATATAGTCATGTAATTTATTATTTGTCACAAAACCGTTTTTACAATTGTTTGTAATGACTTTGATAATCATTGTAATGTATACGTGATAATAATAGTTGTGTAATAATTAATTAATCGATCTTGTCCCAATGACTCCTTTTAAATTACTATGCTGAGGAACATGCCGTCCCTCCGTTTTGTTTCAACTTTTTTAATTTTTGTTCTAAGTAGTGTGACAAGCAATCTTTTTTTAAAGAGCAAAGTGCTCACGAAAGACTTATTGTCAATTTCAGACTTATATCCCCCGCACATACCCTAAATTTCAGTCATTTAATTTTTAATAAAACTTCTACACAATAAAACAGATGTATTTGTCTATATGCAAACAAGTTTTCAGATTAAAAAAAATCAAATAATTCAAATTCTATCAACATTCAACGAAAGAGTATAATTTTTCTACTTAACATGCAAAAATTATTAAACCTTTTTCATATTTTTTTTAGTATATAAAAATAATTTTTAATGTAAAATTTACTTGAAATTATTCAAAGAAAAGATTGTTCGAAATGCTTTCCTTCCATTTCAATATTAAAATAATTCAAATTCTATCAACATTCAACGAGAGTATAATTTTTCTACTTAACATGCAAAAATTATTAAACCTTTTTAATATTTTTTTTAGTATATAAAAATAATTTTTAATGTAAAATTTACCTGAAATTATTCAAAGAAAAGATTGTTCGAAATGCTTTCCTTCCATTTCAATAACTTTTTTATTCTTGGTCGAAATTCATCTATGGTTCGATTTACTTTTATTTTTAAGAATATCATAAAATTATGTTAGCTCATTAAAATGCATAATTGATCTCTATTCTTAATTTGTATTTTTAATTTTCTTTTGTTCAATTCATCGTGAGTAACTGTCCTTAAATTGTTATTGTACCATTTGTAAGGTATCAAACGAAAATTATAGTCAAATTGACATACTACTACAGTATATGGTTATGAATTTTAGTAGTCGAATTTAATTGTGTGTCGAAATTCAATTTTAAAACCGTGAGAGTTACTGTCATTACTCGTAAGGTCTTCTAAGTACGTCTTTTTTATTACCTTAATTCGTGTAACTGATTTAATTAAATACTTAAATACTACCTTGAACTTAAAGGATTTTATAATAATAATAATAACAATGATTGACTTAAACTTAAAATATTTTATAACCCTAAACCCATCTTAAATTATCATACATTATTTTTAAACTTTGTTCATTCAAAAACCTTCCAAATCCCTACACATACACACGCATGTATGCACACTATATATACTATATACATACAAACCTTATGCTAAAATCATTGAATATCACAATAAAACTATTTCATTACGTAAGTGCAAACTATGCTATTTAGTCTTAATCATTTTTGCTTTCTAATATATCTTGCTCATGCATTTATTCAGTTACTTGAACAATCCTATCAGCTAATCTGTCCCTCGAAATTGTAAAATACACACTTTGCACCTAATACACCCAAACACACACTTGACCACAGGTCTATACATCATCCATTACATAATTCTATTTTTACCTACAATAGTCAACAAAATTAGTTCATGAATTGTACTATCATGGAAGCCTTGAAAAATCCATGAACTTTAAAATTTATATTTTTGCCTTTTACCTATTCATTATGAATGTAATTTTCCCCACAGAAAAAAAATAAAATTTTGGTAAAAAATTTTAACCATATCAATGTTTGTCTAACTTAATTGTTTGTCTAAATTAAAGTTTTAACCTTTGAATTCTTTTATATTATATAATAACTCACTTGTTCTGCATAAAAATTTGTAATGTAAAGAAAAAAATTCATCATCATCTAATTTTAATTCGTTAGATGTTATTTTCTCAATTGTATTGTATTAATTGTATTATTATTGTATTAATACCATTTTAGGGGGGGAAATACTGTAAAAAGTGAACAATGAACAATTCCTACACCATCATTATATGGATTCATTGTCTTCATGCAGTACTTATGTTCTTATAGTTTTATGTTTGAATGTTCATTTTTACATAAGAAACCAAAATCGCCTAAGCGAGTTTTGGATAGAATTTCGATTTATACTTCTTTATTCATTACTGTATTTCTCTAATTCATCTTTTCTAATAATGTCTTATACACTATGACGTCATAAAATAACTTTATTCTCTTTACGTTTCCCATACTTTGTACACTGAATCACGTTCTTAGTATTTGGACATCTTCCGTATTCAATGTATGGTAAATTCTTTAGTAATGAGGTTGTGGTGTTATGTAGTATAAACATTATTATTCAACCATATTCATCCATACGTCACGTTTTCCCGGTCATTAATTCCCCTTGATCATTATCCTATATAAATTTTATTAAATATTCATTTTTTCTCGTTCGTTCGAAAACGCAAAAATACGTTCTCGTATTATTTTTTTTTATTTTTTTTCAAGTGCGTTCACCCCTCAAGATATTCATAAATGCTTACTAAGATCGAATTCCGCTCACGACGACAGATTCGAACGCCTCAAAGATAAAATATCTCCGTTCGCTCTGATTTCAAATTTATAACATGTTAAACATATTATAACATATTATTTATATAAATCTATATCATGTGTGCCATGTACTTTGTATTATATTTCTAACATCTAAATTGTCTATTAATATGAAACACTGTAAAAAAAAAAAAAAAGTTATAGTAACTGTTTAATTGTAATTAACTGTAATACTTTAATTTAATATAACGTAATGTACTTTAATGAAACTGTAATTAATAATAACTTGTAATGTACTTCAATGAAACTGTAATTAAATGTAATGATTTAATTTATAATGTAAGAATGTACTTTAATAAAACTGTAATGGACAATCATAAGCGAATGTGAAGTAATCCATAATTATAATCGTAATTGTAATGAACCAAAATTAATACGTACTCAGTCGTGTACTTAATTTGTACTTATGTGTGCTATTACGAAATGATATCGCCTTCAGAAATGAAGATTCGGCAAAAATATACGATTAGTTTTTATTTTTATTTTTTTTATTATTTTTAGTTGAAATTTTTCAAACCATCTGATCATGTGTTTAAAAGGGGGGGAACTTAACCTTCAACTGTCGTCCCCCAACATTTAGGGTTATATTATACATGTACTTGTAAAATTACAGCACTTCTTCATTAGACTTCTTGATTAAGTCACTTCATATTAGCACTTCATTACGAGACTCCTTTGTTAGCAGCCTCGCTGCGGGGAGGGGGCAGAGGCCCCTTGCCTTCTTAATATTTTTAGATTCCGGCCTGAGCCATGGTCGGAAGAGATCGAACCTCTACCCCTGTAAATTCAGAGCAGTACCTGTATATTTTTAAGAAGTAAATTACCGTAAGAAAAACTTTTTATTTTTCCCTTCGAGCCGTGCTCTCTTCAGAACTTAGTCAGAAAAGTCGATAATTTTAGTATCAGAGAAAGTATCAGAGTATTATAAAAAGAGAAGAATTAAAAATTGGCGACCCTTTGCCCAAATTAAGAGACAACCCAAGCACCATAGAAGATATTGGCATAACAGTCTGGCGAGTCTGTAGCCAGGAGTTTAACCAGAGGCGACCGAAAAGAATTAGAATGTTATAGAAGAAATATCCGTTGCTTGCCTCCTAACTAGAACCCCCGTCGATCCGAACCATCCCAGGGCCATAGACGGAGGGGTTAACATATATATATATATATATATTTCTGCTATATTGATGATTATACGATTTCTTATGTTGCGAGGGTAGAAGATAAAGTGTATGTATTTATTTGTTTAGTTGTGTGTATATATTTCTACTATGTTGATGGTTATATTTATTATTTTTTATTTTTGATCATTCCAATGTATATTTATTTTCTATATACAGTATCTCCGTAATTGCGTGTTATGTATATATATATATATGTTAACCCCTCCGTCTATGGCCCTGGGGTGGTTCGGATCGACGGGGGTTCTGGTTAGGAGGCAAGCAACGGATGTGTGACTTGAAGTGGTTTTCTTCTATGTTACTCTCCGAGTTCTTCTATAGTGGCTCGGAGGACTCTGGTAGATTTGCAATCTAAATGCTAAAGGTTCCGGATTCTTCTTATAGCGTATCTGGAAAGTTTTCTAAGTTTTTCTGAAGAGAGCAAGGCTCGAAGGGGACAATAAAAAGTTTCTCCAATTGTAACTTTACTGCTAAAAGATACAGGTAGTGCTCAGCCTCTGAATTAGCTTCTGAATGACAATGGAATAATTTTAATGGGTTTATATACCCAAAAACTGCTAACATTATTATTATTAAATGCTAAGAAGGCTGTATTATTTTTGCACAATATTTAAAAATAAGTAAATTTTTTAGCTGTGGTAAGGCTTGAACGAGTAAACAAAATATTTGAAGACGAAACCATATTTTTATCTTAAACCGCGACTTTTCAGATCTGATGTTATCATGATCTGCCAAGTTAACTAAAAGTGGAAATCGGACTATGCATCTTTACACTAAAATATGCATATGAGTGAAATTTTAAGGTTTAAGATGTACAATTTTAATGCTTAGGCAAGACATGATCTCATTGTTTATAACAAAAGAGAGTGTATACAAAATGTGAACATTGCAAAGCTTAAACAGGATTCCTTATTAAGCGAAATCTAAAAAAATGATTATGAGATTTTAAAAAACAACAGGTCACCAATTATTTAGCAAAGTAGAAAGCAAATCAAAAATTTTATCCAAACTCGCGTTGGGCGATTTTGGTCCTTATGTAAAAATGAATACACACACGTACATACATATGAGTATAGGCATTATATAAAGTTAAATATATAAGAATATACAGAATTATATAAATACATGAACCATATAACACATGAATTTTTAAAATGGATACTTTTTCTTACAATGGATACAGAGACTATATAAATGAATACAAGAATTACATGAAGGATAAGATAATATAGGAATATGGGAATTATTTATGGTTCATTTTTACACACACACATATATATATATATATATATATATATATATATATATATAATATATATATATATATATATATTATTTATTTCTTCTGTACTGTTATATTGACGGATATATTTTTTGATTATATGCATAATTTATTTATTTAGTTGTGTGTATATATTTCTGCTATGTTGATTATATTATTTCTTATTTTTGTTTTTTTGATCATTCCAATGTGTATTTATTTTTTATATATCTCCATAATTGCGTGTATATTATATATATATATATATATTATATATATATATATATATATTTCTCCTGTATTATATTGACGGATATATTTTTTGATTATACGCATATTCCTCGTTCATATTTCTTAAACTATTATTATTCTTAATTGGTCATTCAAATGTATATTTATTTTTTATATATATATTTATAATAACAGAATGATGTAATGTTGTTTTATTTAATTCTTTTGGTTGTAAACAAATATATCAAATGGTTGGTTACGCCTTCTAAACCTACTAGCGGAATTCTAAGCCAACTTTTAAGAATTAATTAAATAAATGGTACAATCTGGAAATTTAATAATGTATACCTGAACAATTAAAATGGTATCTGGCAACTCGCCATAATAATGCATACCTGAACAATTAAAATAAAAAGTGGTATCTGACAACTCAACCTGAACAAGCCATTTACGCCTTCTAAGCCAACTGGCTGATTAGGAATCTATAAGAGGACGGCGGGTCAGCTGAAGCGTTATTATGCACTTGGCTCCTGCCAGGTGAGCACCTCTCTTCCTTTCTCTCCTTCTCCTGTCTTTCTCTTGGGGGATAACGCCGCCTCCAAGTTTCATGACCCCTTGTTGCACCTGCAGCATCCCCCACCCCCCTTTGCAACATTGAGTTAGTGCACACCCCACCCCATTTGCAACATTGAGTTGTTGCAATCCCCTTTTGCAACATCAAGTTGTTGCATACCCACATCCATTTGCAACATTGCGTTGTTGCATACCCTCACCCCCTTGCAACATTTGATCATTATCTCTTGCACCATTCCTGCACTCTCCCTTTTCGCGGCTATACTACTGACGTCCTATCCAATGACCAGGGAATTGTTGGTACAGGTATTCCCTTACTTGGGTGCTGTAATGTGCAGGAGCGCCGTCTTGCTGGAACCATGTTGGGAAATTTCCTTCTTCGTTCAAGACACTGGGAAATGCTTCTTCCTTGAGCAAACGTAGGTAGGTGCCTCCAGTGACATGTTCATCGAAAAAGAGGGGCCTATAATGCGATCCTTCCAAATGCCATACCATACCATCACCCGAGATGCACCTTGTTCCTTTGAAGAGGTATACCAGTGAGGGTTGTTTTGAGACCAGTAGCGGGTGTTCTGTCGATTTACCTCACCATTTCCATAAAAAACAGCCTCGTCACTGAACAGAATGGTGGACGGGAAATTGGCATCCCGAACATAAGAAAAATATGAATTATGGTTTGTAGAAATAGAAAAATATGAAGTTCTCCTGTGATGCCGGACTTATGGGACACCCTATATATATATATATATATATATATATATATATATATATATATATTAGTGATGTAGGTCACATCCGCATCCGCGGAACATCCGCACATTTTCTCGCAGCCGCATCCGCACCCGCATCCGCACTTTGGACTGCGGATGTCGTGCGGATGTGGACCGTTGAGATAAAATGTCATTAATAAGCGGAAATTATCAAATTCTACTATATTAATAGAACTAGTTCATTGTGCGCAAAAGTGATGCAAGCGACAAGACGAGAGGCTGTTCTTGTATGAAGTTACTCTCTTGCAACCTACTTAGATCCACGTTACAAAGCTAAGTTATTTTCACCTAGTACATTAGAACGAGTTAAATCATCACTTGGCAAAGCAGTTGAAGAGCTTCAATCTCTTGAATCTGTCGCTTCGCCACCCACCAAAAGAATAAAAGTTTCAGTGACAGAACCAACACCTTCAACAAGCAAATCTATCACAGAATCTGTCTCTCAGTTTCTTGAGTCAAGCAGCAATGACGAGACCTACGCGATGTCAAAAGATGTAGTAAAAATGATCGAGAGCTATCACCAAGAAAAACGCCTGGCTGCATGTGACAATCCTATTAGTTGGTGGAAAAATACGCAGAATATCTATCCATACTTGAGTAAACTTGCAAGGAAACATTTAGCCTGTCCTCCAACAAACGTACCAAGCGAGAGATTATTTAGCAGTGCTGGATTAATATATGATGAAAAGAGAAACAGACTGGCAGCAGAAAAGGCAGAAAAATTAATGTTCCTTAAGCATAACCTTCCTATAATTAAGTTTGAACATTAAACGATGAACATCTTAGTTTACTTTATTTTAATTACTCATTTATAAATATGCCTAATAAAACTTTAAACTTAATATAAAGTTATCAAGCTAATTAAGATCTCTTTCTCTAAGGGTGGAGGTTGGGGAAAGAGGTCGGTGGGGTGCATTTGAGTTGGGTTCACGTCCCGCATCCTGGTAACACAATTATGGTTTCTAATTGTGGCTGAAACTCAACAAAATATAACGAATTTATTTGCAGACGAATTCACTAATTGATTTCTATATTAGTTAGATGCTTGATATTATTTTATATGTTCAGAGAAAAGTACAGCAATTATTGTACAATTAATCAATTATACTACATTATAGCTACAGCTCTCTCTATATAATAACTTATTATATACGTTAAACACAACAAATCTCGAATATATCCTAAAAAATAACGAAAATGTAGACATCCGCATCCGCGGATGTTGAAATCAAACATCCTCATCCGCGGATGTGAAAAAAATGACATCCGCTACATCACTAATATATATATATATATATATTTTTTTTTATTTTTTTTTTTTCACAATTAAACACATGAAATAAATAAATGGTGCATATCCGCAAGGATTAAGAGTTATGCAATTAAGAGCAAAAAGAGTTGTTAATTGTGAATTTTTAAATTGTGAGTTATGCAGTATAATGAACATTGGTATTAAAACTATGTTATCCTATTTCATTTTGGGGCCACCAGTTTGACCTTCGTGTGAAGAGAGACCAACGCACGGAACTGCAACGAGGTTAACGAGGTTAAAAATATCCTTAGACTTCCTTACCATGTAAAATTTAAACATCTTCCGACCTTACTTAAAACTATTGGAATTAATGTATCTTTAAGTATAAAAATACTGTTAAATCTCGCCTAATAAAAAACAGTCCAGATAATGCGGATCACTGAAAGAAAGCCACCCCCAAACGGGTCGGAGGCAGTGTTCCCTCTAAGGTGTGCGCGTGTGCGCGCGCACACGCGTTGTGAAACCCGCGCACACAGCAAAATAAAATGCGCACAGGCTCAAGCGTATCATGAGTCACGACAGTAAATGAAGTAATTTAAAAAGTATACCGTCACACAAGGTCTGACCATTTGCATCAACATACTCTATAGTCGTTCTTTTAAGTATTAACCCCTTCCGCCGGACTTCGCTGACGTCCGCGCAATTAAGCAATACGGATTTTTTTTACTCTATGTATTTGCATTTTTTCTTTTATACATTAACGCATTGAATATAAACCTTCTCTTTCTTATTTTTGCATAAAAACGAATAGTAATTATCTCATAATTCCTATTTTGTGAATGGATGAAATTATGTATTAATCTTGATAGTCTATTTTAAATTGCTAAATGCTAAAAATTGTTTTGAGAAATGATAACTAAAATAGTCATTTTCATTTAGTTATTTTTAATTTATTTATTTTGTTGAATTTTATTTTACTACTTTTTATTTTATTCAGATTTTAAGAATGGATAAAATGTTTTCTTTTTTAAGAATATATAATATTGTAAACAGTTTTTTAATATCCATTTAATAGTACCGTAATGATCAAGCTATTACCTTATGGAAATAATATTTATTAAGTATTTAATATTTATATATATTTAATTTTGAAGATAATAGCGCTCAGAAAAGTTTGCACAATTTTTCACCATGAATCTAAATGTATGCACAACGAAAATTTCTTGCGCACACGGACTAAAAAAAATTAGAGGGAACATTGGTCGGAGGTAGCTTTCTTTCATTGACACAATTCGGGGGTGAGTTTCTTTCATTGATATGTAAGTTATTTAAGTAGGTAGGTTATTTAGGTTAGGTCTTGTACGTTAGTTTAAATGTAAGATTTAGGTTTAGGTTATCTAAGCTATTGTATAAGTAGTGGTGGAGAGAGTGACTGTTAGTTCAGTGATCTTTTCATGTTTCTTCCGAAAACATCAGAGGTGTCCCCATGGCTCAAAATATTTTTAGAACTGTCGTATTGTCAATAATAAGTGCAGAAGATACTCTCACCTGAAGATCAGGGCTCCCAGCCTTCTTAGTTAGCTTTATAAGGCTAACTAACGAAAATATCACGACCTAACCTAATCAATCGTCAAGGGCGTACAGTTGACCTAACGATTGGTTAGGTTAGGTCGTGATATTTTCGTTTACTTGATCATTTTTTAGGGTGGCATTGTTTACTAGAAACTTTTGGGGGTGCTTTCTTTCATTGATCCGATAATGCTGCTGTCTGTATCTACTCGATTGTACGTACACACTGTAGTTCAGTTTATGTAGGTGAAACTGAAAAAACTTTAGACGTCGGAGTAAAACGGTACAAACACAGTATGCGCGCAGGACGACAAATAATTCTAATGCATTGTTTAACCATATGTGTACATATAATCAAAGTAGGAAAATTAATTGTGACAGTTCTAAAATTCTTGTTAAAAATAAAGACATAACTGAAAGGAACATTGTGCAATGTGCATTCATTTAGTTTAGAAATAACTAGTGGAGCGACCCGGGGTTGCCCGGGTGGAAGTTGAACGCTATATATATATATATTATATATATATATTATATATATATATATATATATATATATATATATGCCCGGTTAGGTTAATTTCACGGCCCTTGACGATTGGTTAGGTTAAGTCGTGATATTTTCGTTAGTTTTAACGAAAATATCACAACTTAACCTAACCAATCGTCAAGGGCGCACAGTTGACCTAACTAGGCATTCAATTAACCTAACCGGGCATTCAATAATTTTACTGTAGGTTTCGATATATATATATATATATATATGACCTCCGAGGCCAACGCCACATAGCCTATATATATATATATATATATATATATACATATGAAATAGGATCCCTCCTAAGGAGACGTAATTTTACATTTAGGATAAAAACGAAGACGTAGAGCAAGAAAGTCATTATATTTGGCTGCAGCCGACGTTTCGGGCAACTCTACCCATTTTCAAGGCCTAATAAAATAAAAAGCTAAAATTAATGCATGACAAAAAAAAAAAATATACGAATGTCAAAAACAAACTAATTCATAGCACAGAATAAACCACTTAAAGAATAAAAATTAAAAAGCGTAAAACAAGCATAAGCCAAAAACAAAAATTAAAAATTATATACATGACAAACAACACATGATAAAAGTAAAACTTTAAAACTAAAAACATTCAAACAAATTAGTTAAAAACTTCACTAATAAAAAGTTAAATGAAAAAACGCAAAAGTGCACGAAACATACCATGTTCACTTGACATCCTCAAACAACTGAGGCGAAAAGGAGACAGGGTCAAGGGGGAAAACAGAAAAATTTAGTTGGTAGGCATTCTAATTAATATAAAGGGGGTAACAGCTAGAATCAATATTTAAGCTGGAGTTCAGAAATTTAATGCACAAAGATTCATAAATACGGAGAGAGGACGGACATTTTAATGATTTAAGAATTTTAAAGTTATTAACGGAAATATCAACTTTACACTTAACAGAATGATTTCTAATGGCAGACTGTTCCTTTTTAGATAAAACTTTCCCTGTCCTATGGCTAATACCCATATGGGAGCAAAATCTTGCCTGCAAAGAACGAACTGTGCTGTATGATGTTCCTAAGAATTGTAAATATCTTGTTTTACCTGACCTCTACCAATTTAACACTTTTGTGAAAAAGCAATTGTTGAGTGTGGTGAGGAAATTTTATTTTCACACTGATTTTAAGGTTGCTTTTGTGAATAATAATACCCTTGAATGTTTTTTCCGTTGTAAGGACAAAATCCCCCCTGCGATGAACTGTTCTGTCGTTTATTTGTTTACCTGCCCTGGGTGTTCCCAGGGGAACTACGTTGGCAGCACAGTTCGTTCTTTGCAGGCAAGATTTTGCTCCCATATGGGTATTAGCCATAGGACAGGGAAAGTTTTATCTAAAAAGGAACAGTCTGCCATTAGAAATCATTCTGTTAAGTGTAAAGTTGATATTTCCGTTAATAACTTTAAAATTCTTAAATCATTAAAATGTCCGTCCTCTCTCCGTATTTATGAATCTTTGTGCATTAAATTTCTGAACTCCAGCTTAAATATTGATTCTAGCTGTTACCCCCTTTATATTAATTAGAATGCCTACCAACTAAATTTTTCTGTTTTCCCCCTTGACCCTGTCTCCTTTTCGCCTCAGTTGTTTGAGGATGTCAAGTGAGCATGGTATGTTTCGTGCACTTTTGCGTTTTTTCATTTAACTTTTTATTAGTGAAGTTTTTAACTAATTTGTTTGAATGTTTTTAGTTTTAAAGTTTTACTTTTATCATGTGTTATTTGTCATGTATATAATTTTTAATTTTTGTTTTTGGCTTATGCTTGTTTTACGCTTTTTAATTTTTATTCTTTAAGTGGTTTTATTCTGTGCTATGAATTAGTTTGTTTTTGACATTCGTATATTTTTTTTTTTTGTCATGCATTAATTTTAGCTTTTTATTTTATTAGGCCTTGAAAATGGGTAGAGTTGCCCGAAACGTCGGCTGCAGCCAAATATAATGACTTTCTTGCTCTACGTCTTCGTTTTTATCCTAAATATATATATATATATATATACACACCAGAATTAATTGGGAGAGTTAACCAAAGGTTATATATATATATATATATATATATATATATATATATATATATATACTGTATATAATTGGATGATCCCGGGTTCGATTCCTGGGAGGTACCTCATTTTTCATTTGTTCGTTCTCCCTCCTCATCTTGTGCGGAACGCTCTTCTACACAAGCGTCGTTCTTTACATGAATTATACTGTGTGTTGTTTGCAGTTAAAATGTATATATATATATATATATATATATATATATATATATATATATATATATGTTAACCCCTTTTTCTATGGCCCTGGGTGGTTCGGAATCGACGGGGGGTTCTGGTTAGGAGGCAGCAACGGATATTTCTTCTATAACATTCTAATTCTTTTCGGTCGCCTCTTGTTAAACTCTTGGCTACAGACTCGCCAGACTGTTATGCCAATATCTTCTATGGTGCTTGGGTTGTCTCTTTCTCTCGCTTTATGGGTCGATGATTATTAATTCTTCTCTTGCTATAATACTCTGATACTTTCTCTTGGTACTAAACTTATCGATTTTTCTTTTATAACTTATCGACTTAACTGACTAAGTTCTTCTGAAGATAGCCCAACTCGAGGGGAAAAATAAAAAAGTTTCTCTTACTCTAATTTACTTCTTAACAATTTACAGTTAGTGCTCTGAATTTACAGGGATAGAGGTTCGACCTCTTTCGACCATGGCTCAGGCCGGAATCTAAAAAAAGTTAAGGAGGCAAGGGGCCTCTGCCCCCTCCTCGCAGCAAGGCTGCTAACAAGGGAGGCTCGTAATGAAGTGCCGTAATGAAGTGCAATAATGAAGTACCGCAATGAAGTGACTTAATGAAGTGCCGTAATTTTACAAATACATGTATAATATAAACCTAAATATTTGGGGTAAGACAGTTGAAGGTTAAGTTTCCCCCTTTTTAAACACATGATCAGATGTTTGAAAGATTCCAAATAAAAATTTTAAAAATAAAAATAAAAACTAATCGTATATTTTTGCCGAGTCTTCATTTGTGAAGACGATATCATTTCGTAATAGTACATAGGTACAATTTAAGTACACCACTGAGCACATTTTCGTTTTGGTCTATTACAATTATGATTACAATTACCAATTAATTCATATTCACTTATTGTTTAATTACACTTCCATTTAAAGTACATTCTTACATTACCGTATATATTAAATCATTACATTTAATTACAGTTTCAATGAAGTACATTACAAGTTATTATTAATTACAGTTTCATTAAAGTACATTACGTTATATTAAATTAAAGTATTACAGTTAATTACAATTAAACAGTTACTATAACTTTGTTTTGTTTTTTACAGTGTTTCATATTAATAGACAATTAAGATGTTAGAAATATAATACAAAGTACATGGGCACATACGGTATGGATTTATATACAACATATGTTATAATATATTATAAATTTGAAATCAGAGGGACAGGAGGTTTCACGTTTTCAGATGTTTGATTTATGCTGATTTGCGAATTGCGTACACTTGCATAAGCGTTTATGAATATCTTGCGAGGGGTGAACGCACTTGAAAAAAAAATAATAATAATAAAAAAAAATGAGAACGTATTTGAGCGTTTTCGAACGAATGCAAAAGTTTTGCGTTTCATAGATTGACACGAGTAAAAATGAATATTTAATAAAATTTATATAGGATAATGATCAAGGGAAATTAATGACGGGAAAATGTGACGTATGGATGAATATGGTTGAATAATAATGTTTATACTACATAACACCACAACATTATTATTAAAGAATTTACCATACATTGCATACGGAAGATGTCCATATACTAAGCACGTGATTTAGTGTAGAAGGTATGGGAAACGTAAAGAGAATTAAGTTATTTTATGACGTCATAGTGTATAAGTCATTATTAGAAAGATTTACATGAACGAATTAGAGACAGAGTGGGTATCAATGACTAAGAAGTACAACTGCGGGTTCCAATCCTGTTACATGCAATGTGTATGCATAATCTAGGGTCGAGGGTGAGATGGAAGACAATCATAATTAATTATAATAAATTCTATAACAATGAAAAATGGAAAATAGATACGACTAAACCACAGAAATGGTAGATCATAGGGTTGTGACAAACAAAAATAGGAAGCTACAAATAAAATTTTTATCCAAAACTCGCTTAGGCAATTTTGGTTTCTTATGTAAAAATGAATATGGATTATTCATTGTTCATTTTTACAGTGTTTCCCCCTCTAAAATGGTATTAATACAATAATATAATACAATTAATGCAATATAATAAAATTGAGAAAATAACATCTAACGAATTCATATTAGATGATGACATTCTTTTTTACAATACAAGTTTTATACAGAACGAGTTCGGGTAGTTGAGTACAATGCAGAGTATCAAATCTTTAAAATGACACTTGCTTACAAAATATAAAAAAAATTCAAAGATTAATACTTTAATTTAGACATACAATGATATGGTTAAAATTTTTTTACAAAATTTTATTTTTCTGTGGGACAAATTACATACATAATGAATAGTAGATAAAAGGGAAAAACGTAAATCGTACAATCTATAAACTAATTTTTATTGACTAGTGTAGGTAAAAATAGAATTACGTAATGGATGATGTATAGACCTGTGGTCTAGTGTGTATTTGGGTGTATTAGGTACAAAGTGTGTATCTTACAATTTCGAGGGACAGATTAGCTGAGAGGATTGTTAAATTAACTGAATAAATGCATAAGCAAGATATATTAGAAAGCAAAAATGATTAAGACTAAATTACATAGTTAGCACTTACACGTAATGAAATAGTTTATTGTGATATCCAATGATTTTAGCATAAGGTTTGTATATATAGTATATATAGTGTGCATACATGCGTTTTTATTGACTGTTGTAGGTACAATCGAATTACGTAGTGGATGATGTATAGACCTGTGGTCAAATGTATATTTGTGTGTATTAGGTACAAAGTGTGTATCTTATAATTTCGAGAGACAGATTAGCTGAGAGGATTGTTAAATTAACTGAATAAATGCATGAGCGAGAATTTATATATAGTAAGCAATAATTATGATGTATTATAATGATGATGTTTGCATACGAGTTTTAATGCAAAAGTGACTGGAGGGAAGGAACGTAAATGAATTCGAATATGTGTCAAAAGTAATAAAATTCAATTAGGATTATAGATTTTACATAATTAATCAGTTACACGTATAAGGTAATTAAAAAACGTACTTAGAAGAACTTACAATTAATGAAAGTAAATCTCACGGTTTTAAAATTGAATTTTGACACACAATTAATTAAATTCGACTCCGACAATTACTCAGTATTAATCGAATTAAAAAAATATAAAAAATATAAAGTTTGAAAATAGAAATCAATTATAAACTATAATGAACTAAACATATAATATTCTTAAAAATAAAAAAAACAACCTAAATTGAGGTTATGTTCCATAGTATCAAAGAGGAATTAAGTATGGTTGAACCATTTCTCTGGTTGACACAGTTCAACTGGGGTTGGGGGTGTTAAAATAAAATAAAATAAAAAGACAAAGTTTGGAGCACGACATTCGGGGGAATTGAGTGACTAAGCGGGGGGTATAAGTCTGAAATTGACAATACGTCTTTCGTGAGCACTTTGCTCTTTAAAAAAAGATTGCTTGTCACACTACTTAGAACAAAAAATTAAAAGAGTTCAACAAACGGAGGGACGGCATGTTCCTCATATACATTACAATAATTACCAAAATCGTTACAACCTTTGTAAAAACGGTTTTGTTACAAACAATAAAATGTCATGTTACCTATATATTTATATATGCAACAATGGCATGAAAAAGAAAAGACAAATCGGTCCATTTCCTTCTTACAACAAAACAAAGAAAGGTTAACTAAAGACGCAACCCGGTCAATTCAGGTTGAATTAAATTCTCTTTTACAACACAAAAAAAGGTTGAATTAAATTCTTAGATTACATTTTCTTAAATTAAATTTTCTTAAACTAAAAAGAAAAAGTTGAATTCAATTGACTGCATTGAAATGAATGGGGATTTGAAACTAACAGAGACTGACTTAAAACAAAACTCTCTGACTTCAAATAAAACTCTCTGACTTCAAATAAAACTGTCTGACTTGAACTCTATCAAGTATTCTTGAAACTAACTTGCTCTATCAAGTATTCTTGAAACTAACTTGCTCTATCAAGTATTCTTGAAACTAACTTGAACTCTATCAAGTATTCTTGAAACTAACTTGAACTCTATCAAGTATTCTTGAAACTAACTTGAACTCTATCAAGTATTCTTGAAACTAACTTGAACTCTATCAAGTATTCTTGAAACTAACTTGAACTCCATCAAGTATTCTTGAAACTAACTTGAACTCTATCAAGTATTCTTGAAACTAACTTGAACTCTATCAAGTATTCTTGAAACTAACTTGAACTCTATCAAGTATTCTTGAAACTAACTTGAACTCTATCAAGTATTCTTGAAACTAACTTGAACTCTATCAAGTATTCTTGAAACTAACTTGAACTCTATCAAGTATTCTTGAAACTAACTTGAACTCTATCAAGTATTCTTGAAACTAACTTGAACTCTATCAAGTATTCTGAAACTGTCTGACTTGGACGTTTGTCAAGTATCTTGAAACTTAAACTGTCTAACTTGAACGCTTGTCAAGTATCTTGAAACTTAAACTGTCTAACTTGAACGCTTGTCAAGTATCTTGAAACTTAAACTGTCTAACTTGAACGCTTGTCAAGTATCTTGAAACTTAAACTGTCTAACTTGAACGCTTGTCAAGTATCTTGAAACTTAAACTGTCTAACTTGAACGCTTGTCAAGTATCTTGAAACTTAAACTGTCTAACTTGAACTCTTATCAAGTATTTCTATAAATCTCTGGGGCGGTTGTCCCTTTTGGCGCAACCTTCTGACTTCAAAACTGACTTCAAAAAATGACTTCAAAATTACTTCAAGTATCTCTCTAAATCTATAAACTCTATAAACTCTCTGTAAACTCTCTCTTTCTTAATTTGCAAGTCAATTCAATTCAATAATTTGAAAAAATTTGCAAACAAAAATAAAAAATGTAAACAACATTTCATCTCCAATGTACGCGAAGGTACGATACTATTATGTTTGGTACATAAAATAAAATTATTCTATACTGACTATAACAGTGAAATTAACTCTGAAATTAACTCTCTGAAATTAACTCTCTGAAATTAACTCTCTGAAATTAACTTCTGTGACTTTTAACTTCTGTAACTTTTAACTTCTGTGACTTTTAACTTCTGTGACTTTTAACTGTGACTTTTAACTTCTGTGACTTTTAACTTCTGTGACATTTAACTTCTGTGAAAATTAGTTTCACTAAAAAAAATTGTATCACTGGTGTATGGAATGTTCACTGTTTCTTGTAAATTCTGACTTGATACTCATTATTAACTGTTAATAATACTGACTTTTCAAGTGTTTATAAATTTCTTAAAAAAAAAAAAAACTATACTTAACAAAATTTTCTATGGCGAAATCCTTAGAGACGTGTCCTGAAGACGTCTTGCTGGCTACTTCTTCTTGGATGAAAACTAGGCATGGAGAACTTGGAGTCGTGACACACCGGTTCAAGGGTGGATGTTACGAACAAGAAGTCGTGACACGCCGGTCAACTGGTTTTATCCTGATGCAGGGTAATTTCTATCTTGGCCAACGAGTGGCCACTTGTTAAAATCCTCTTCTTAAAATCTTCTTCTTAAAATCTTCTTCTTAAAATCTTCTTCTTCTTAAAATATTCTTCTTCTTAAAATATTCTTCTTAAAATATTCTTCTTAAAATAATCTTCTTAAAATCTTCTTCTTATCCTGGGGCAGGGTCGCCACAATGTTAACCCCTTTTTCTATGGCCCTGGGTGGTTCGGAATCGACGGGGGGTTCTGGTTAGGAGGCAGCAACGGATATTTCTTCTATAACATTCTAATTCTTTTCGGTCGCCTCTTGTTAAACTCTTGGCTACAGACTCGCCAGACTGTTATGCCAATATCTTCTATGGTGCTTGGGTTGTCTCTTTCTCTCGCTTTATGGGTCGACGATTATTAATTCTTCTCTTGCTATAATACTCTGATACTTTCTCTTGGTACTAAACTTATCGATTTTTCTTTTATAACTTATCGACTTAACTGACTAAGTTCTTCTGAAGATAGCCCAACTCGAGGGGAAAAATAAAAAAGTTTCTCTTACTCTAATTTACTTCTTAACAATTTACAGTTAGTGCTCTGAATTTACAGGGGTAGAGGTTCGACCTCTTTCGACCATGGCTCAGGCCGGAATCTAAAAAAAGTTAAGGAGGCAAGGGGCCTCTGCCCCCTCCTCGCAGCAAGGCTGCTAACAAGGGAGGCTCGTAATGAAGTGCCGTAATGAAGTGCAATAATGAAGTACCGCAATGAAGTGACTTAATGAAGTGCCGTAATTTTACAAATACATGTATAATATAAACCTAAATGTTTGGGGGAAGACAGTTGAAGGTTAAGTTCCCCCCTTTTTAAACACATGATCAGATGTTTGAAAGATTCCAAATAAAAATTTAAAAGAATAAAAATAAAAACTAATCGTATATTTTTGCCGAGTCTTCATTTGTGAAGACGATATCATTTCGTAATAGTACATAGGTACAATTTAAGTACACCACTGAGCACATTTTCGTTTTGGTCTATTACAATTATGATTACAATTACCAATTAATTCATATTCACTTATTGTTTAATTACACTTCCATTTAAAGTACATTCTTACATTACCGTATATATTAAATCATTACATTTAATTACAGTTTCAATGAAGTACATTACAAGTTATTATTAATTACAGTTTCATTAAAGTACATTACGTTATATTAAATTAAAGTATTACAGTTAATTACAATTAAACAGTTACTATAACTTTGTTTTGTTTTTTTACAGTGTTTCATATTAATAGACAATTAAGATGTTAGAAATATAATACAAAGTACATGGGCACATACGGTATGGATTTATATACAACATATGTTATAATATGTTATAAATTTGAAATCAGAGGGACAGGAGGTTTCACGTTTTCAGATGTTTGATTTATGCTGATTTGCGAATTGCGTACACTTGCATAAGCGTTTATGAATATCTTGCGAGGGGTGAACGCACTTGAAAAAAAATAATAATAAAAAAACAATACGAGAACGTATTTGAGCGTTTTCGAACGAATGCAAAAAATTTGCGTTTCATAGATTGACACGAGTAAAAATGAATATTTAATAAAATTTATATAGGATAATGATCAAGGGAAATTAATGACGGGAAAATATGACGTATGGATGAATATGGTTGAATAATAATGTTTATACTACATAACACCACAATATTATTATTAAAGAATTTACCATACATTGCATACGGAAGATGTCCATATACTAAGCACGTGATTTAGTGCAGAAGGTATGGGAAACGTAAAGAGAATTAAGTTATTTTATGACGTCATAGTGTATAAGTCATTATTAGAAAGATTTACATGAACGAATTAGAGACAGAGTGGGTATCAATGACTAAGAAGTACAACTGCGGGTTCCAATCCTGTTACATGCAATGTGTATGCATAATCTAGGGTCGAGGGTGAGATGGAAGACAATCATAATTAATTATAATAAATTCTATAACAATGAAAAATGGAAAATAGATACGACTAAACCACAGAAATGGTAGATCATAGGGTTGTGACACAAACAAAAATAGGAAGCTACAAATAAAAATTTTATCCAAAACTCGCTTAGGCAATTTTGGTTTCTTATGTAAAAATGAATATGGATTATTCATTGTTCATTTTATATATATATATATATATATGACCTCGGAGGCCGACGCCACATAGCCTATGTTCATATACCTTATGAACCTTATGTTGTTTCGTGCATTGGTCTCTCTTCACACGGAGGTCAAGCTGGTGGCCCCGCCTCTAGGTCTGGCCTGGTGGAGGAGCGAGTTGTTTTCTTGCGCTCTCCACCGTACATAGCCAGGCACGCCCGGCTCATCTGGTACTGTCCTGAGCCAGGCATCCAGTCTTTTCTTGAAGACTTCAACTTTGACCACCGTTACGTTTCTGAGGTCCTTAGGAAGCTGGTTGAAAAGTCTTGGCCCCCTGACAACCAAGCTATTTTCCTTCAGGGTTGAGGAGGTCCCTTTTCGGGCCTTTAATTTGGGAACACTACACATTCTGCCTTTCCTATTTTCCAGTGTTGTTTGAATGGTAATTGGGTTTAGTTTTAGGTTTGGTACCAGTTTTTCGATCATTTTCCATATGTAGATTATGATGTACCTCTCTCTTCTTCTTTCCAGTAAGTACAGATTTAGTTTACGTAGTCTTTCCCAGTAGTTGAGTTCTTTGCAGCCATCAATCTTGGCTGTGAAATGCCTTTGTGTTTCTTCTAGTTTATTAGTTTCTTCCTTTTTATATGGGGACGTCAAAACTGAGCAGTATTCAAGTTTTGGTATAATCAGTGTTTTTAGTAGGGGAATCATTACTGTCCTGTCCCTTCTCTTGAACGTTCTTAGAACCTGTCCGGCGACTCTTTTTGCTTTATTTATCGCTATCTGATTTTGTGTTTCGAATTTCGCATCATCTGTCATTATTATCCCGAGATCAATCGCTTTCACGCTTCTCTGAATTTCCTGTCTATCTGGAACATAATATGCAGTCTGTTTAAGTTCTTCTTTTCTACCATATCTCAAGAGCTGAAATTTCTCGGCGTTGAATGACATGTTGTTGTCTTCTGACCATTTGTATATTTTGTTCGTGTCCCTCTGCAAGGCCTCCACGCCATGTACATCGCTGATTTTTCTGCTGATCTTTGTATCGTCTGCAAAGGATGCTACTATACTATTGCTGTTTACTCCGCTGTCTATGTCTGTTAGCATGATAATGAACAGGAGTGGGGCCAGTACTGTCCCTTGTGGTACTGAGCTGCGTACTTCCGATTCTGATGATGATACCTTGAATTTTGACGACCTGCAGACGATCACTAAGGAAGTTGTAGATCCATTTTCCCACTTTGCTGCTGTTATTCCCATGTCTTTAATTTTATGTGCTATTATACCATGGTCACATTTATCGAAAGCTTTAGAAAAATCTGTGTATATAACATCGTAGTTGTCATTGCCTTCCAATGCATCTAGGATATTGTTGTAGTGCTCTATTAGTTGTGATAGGCATGATCTACCTGATCGGAATCCATGCTGATTTTCGTTGAATCTTTCCTGTGTCTCCAGGAAATCATAAATTTTCTCTCTAACTATTCTTTCAAATACTTTGGTGAGGTGGGACGTCAATGACACTGGTCTATAGTTCTTTGCTTGAGATCTGTCCCCTCCTTTTATACAGGGACAATGTTTGCTCTTTTCAAGATGCTCGGTATTTCCCCAGTGTCTAGGGATCTTCTCCATATCCAGTATAAAGGTGTAGCTATTTCATTTTTACAGTTTTTAATCAATAATGCGTTCCAATTGTCCGGACCTGCAGCTGAATGTAGTTTCATTTGTCCTATAGCTCTCGCTACATCTTCTGGTGTAAAATCAAAGTCTGTTATATACTCTCCTTGCAATTCCTCTTCAAAGAATGCATTTATGTCAGGTATCGCTTTGTCACTTTTTGGGGTACTGAAAACTGATTCATATTGAGCTCTCAATGTATCAGATATTCTTTTGGATCGTCGGTTAGTTCATTATTTCCCGTCCTTAAGGGCCCAATAGCGGCGCGCGTTTTTGTTTTCCTTTTTGCATAGCTATAGAAGTATTTTGGATTTTCCTTTATTGCTTCTACCGCCTTTTCCTCTTCCCTCTCTGTATGGTCCTTAATCAGGGCTTGTATTTCCCTATCGATACCCTCCAGTTTTTCTTTTATTGTTTTCCTGTCATTATCTCCGCAGTTTCCTAACTTCGCCTCCACTCTCTTTCTTTTGCGGAATAGTCTTCTCTTTTGCCTTTCTAGCCAGCTCCTCTTTCCTTTTGGCTGTGATTTCGGAGCATATTTTTCTAAAATTCTCAGCGTTTTTTCCTCCAAGGTTGTTAGCATTTCTTCAGTTGTTTTATTCTCGAAAATTGTTCTCCATTCTATTTGGGCCATGTGCGATCTGATTGCTTCCCAATTTATAGTCTTCGAGTTTAAGTTAAAGGCCCCGAATTTACTTCTTTCCACAATATGTGTATTGTCTTCTAATGCTGCCGTCATATTTGTTGATATCTCGATTAAGTTGTGGTCTGAGATAATGGTTGGGGTTATTTTTATATCAGCAATCAAGTTCGTGTTATTCGTGAATACCAGATCCAGGCAGTTATTTTTTCTGGTATTTTCTGTTATCTCCTGTGTCAGCATAAACTCGTTTGTGAGAGCCATCAACATTTTTGCTTGTTCCTGATCTTCTCTTGTGCCCCCCTTGTCCTGGTGAATATATATATTCCTATTCACCTTTTTGTATTTTATAAATGGGAAGTTAAAGTCTCCGCAGATCATTATATTGGGGGATGGAGGGTTTATGGCCTTTATTAGCTTTCTAATGTCATCAATGGCCTCCGAGAATTTTTCGGTTGGGGTGCTTGGAGGTCTATAGATGACTATTACTATCAAGTTTAGTTTTTCTATTTTCACTGCTAGGAGTTCCACATAGCTGTTTGATTTACTTATTATCGTCTCTGTCATATGACCTTCCTGTACATATATAGCACAGCCACCTTTCCGTCTCGTCGTTCTATCCGCTCTTAGTAAGTTGAAGCCCTCTATATTTATCTCTTTCTTATCAATACAATGTTCGCAGTTTTCACAATTTCCTTGGCAATCTTTAAGATGAGTTTCTGTGAGGCATGCGATGTCCGCCCTTGTTTCGTCCATAAATCCTTTCAGGTACGAAACCTTATTGAGTGATTGGTTTGGTCTTATTCCTTGAATATTAGCCAGGACAATTTTTATGTTCTCTGTTTTTCGTTGCCCCTTGTGCATTTCAAGTTCGTTTTCCTTCGATATCGCTTGATTCGTTGCTCTATGATCCTCCGAAAGAGATCCGTTTCCTCCTACTTGTATTGGTAGCTTCTTGCCCGGTAGCGATTTGGCTCGGGGGTTTCCAGCTGTGTCAACTGCATGTGGATGACATTTAGCATTCGTAAGGTGTCTGAGATGTTGAAAAAATTTTCTTGTTCGCTTATTGTGTTCCTATTGTTGTTCCTATTGTTATTTTTATTCCTATTGTCATTTAAACTTTTTCCTTTGTTCGTTGAGTCCGTCGGGAGATGTTGATAGTAGCATTTATTCCCGAATTTGCAGGTTCCATATTTTGCGTAAGTTCTGCAAATGTCCGGGTGGTAGAATTTACATCCGTCTCCAAATTTACAATGACCATTATTATAGAAGAAATTGCATATTGGGGGATGTTCATATATACATTGTCCTCTTTTAAATCTGCAATTATCTTTTATATAATACCTGCATATAATTCCTTCCCCATATTTACTCTTGGCTTTTGTTTTTTGCTCCTTATTGGGGGACAGTTTTACTTCGTTTACTTGACTGCCCTCTTGTCTTGTCCTATTTGTGCTATTTGTGCTAGTTGTGTTTGTGTCCTTCGTTGCCCTTATGCTGTGTGTTGTCTTTACACTCTTTGTCGCCTGTGTTTTCGGCCTCGTTTTGTGACGGTATTTGAATTTTTTCTATTTCGCCTTTCTCCGTTTTTATATATATATATTATATATATATATATATATATATATATATATATATATATATATATATATATATAATATATATATGCTAGAGCTCCGCCCATTTTATGTCACTATCTTTTATGACATGTCTATGATGTTACTATCTTTCAACCAATCTGGAATATGTTCTTCCCCGGCTTCAGTTACCCCTATCTCCCAAGTCTCATCCAAATCTGGCCAGTGGATTGACCGGCCATAAGAGACAAAGAAATAAAGAAAGTTCACATGCAGTTCGACCGTCACAATTATTCGTATACTGTAGATTTTAATAACAGTTCGGGAATGTATAAAATGGACCGCATCTTGTTTCAATACTTTTTGCCCTTAATTAGTACTTTCTAATTTTTTGCTAATTCCTCCTAACTATTTTGTTTACGCTGCACAAAGATATATATTTTTGGCTTCTTTTCCTATCGCTTCATATCTTCAGTCCCTGAAGAGGTGTACTGTTGAATACACGAAAGGTCTTGGAATCCTTTTTCATTCATTTATCCTTGTGGTGTGCATCATTACCGTATATACAGTGTGTGTGTGTGTATATATATATATATATATATATATATATAGAGAGAGAGAGAGAGAGAGAGAGAGAGAGAGAGAGAGAGAGAGAGAGAGAGAGGAAAAATAAAAACTCCCAAGAAAATATAAAATAAGATCTGAATAACGTTTTCAGCCCCTATAATGGGTCCTTTTTCAATATTTTTAATTGTATTGTTATTTTGAATGTCGTTATTGAAAATACCAATAAATTAATTCAAAATATAATTCGACCACATATTACTAAAAGTATTAAATCCCAAGATACCGTAATTTATGCACTTCCTTGTAATAACTGTCCTATAAAATATATTGGAGAAAGTGTTGACATTGACAGGCGGATTTACGAACTTAAGTACTCTGTGCGTAAAGCTGAACTTGAGAATCCAGCATTTAATCATGTTCAGTCCGCAAAACATAATATTAACTTTAATGATGACAAAATTCTTGCACATATTAATGACGATGAAAATAGAAAAACAGTGGAATCGTTCTCTATTAGAAACACTGATAATTTTAATGGTAATAGAGTATCTTTTGACTTAGATCATTTTATGATTAATATTTTAAAGTGTGTTCCTTGGCTGATGGGTAACAACCAGCCACCTCACTTTGTTGGTTGTATTTTTAAAAAATGTTATCGTTTTTATTGTTACTTCATTCAGTTTTAGTTCGACCAGCGACCATTTTGTTTTGTTGTTGTTTACTTTCTGAATTGAAAAAGGGCCCATTATAGTGGCTGAAAACGTTATTCGGATCTTATTTTAGATAGGGTTTTTAGCTCTGATGATAGTTTTCATGGTTTTTCATGGTCTTATTTTAAGGAACTTTTAGAATTGGTTTTTAAGCAATGTTATTTTACTTTCAATAATAAGGTTTACCAACAAATTGATGGTGTTGGGATGGGATCACCCGTCGGACCTTTATCAGCTGATTTTTTTATGACTCATTTAGAAAGTGTAATTTTTAGACAATCTCCCACCCATTGTAAACCAATTTTCTATCGACGCTTCGTTGATGACTCGATAGCTGTTTTTGATAATGCTGTACAAGCGCAACAATTTTTTAACTTCTTAAATTCTCTGTACCCCAATATAACTTATACAATGGAAACTGAGAAAAATGGCTCCCTTCCCTTTTTAGATCTTTTAATTTCGAAAAAAGGTGATTCTATTACTACATCAGTTTACAGGAAACCCACTTTTACTGGTTTGGGCATGAATTTCTTTAGTTTTACTGATTTTAACTATAAGATGTCGTGTATTAAAACTCTCTTGTTCAGAGGATATAATTTGACCTCTAGTTTTACCTTACTAAACGATGAATTTAATAATTTAAGATCATATTTTACCAATAATAGTTTCCTGTTCAATATGTAGATAAACTAATAAGATCTTTCTTAAATAATGTTTATAGCCCTCAACTTCCCTGTATTTCAGTGCCTAAAGATATAAAATATTTCCTGGTACCTGAAATGGGTCCCATGAATAAAGAATTTAAACTTAAATTTACAAAGTTGTTAAGAAAAAATTTTTATCATACTGATTTTCGCATTATATTTATTAACAAAATGTCTTTAGGTAGCTTTTTCTCAGCGAAGGATCGAACTCCTGATTCTTGCGTAGCGGTGTTGTATATTTATTTACCTGCCCAAGGTGTCTCCTTGGTACTTATATTGGCAGCACCGTGCGCTCCCTCAGGGCTAGATTTTATTCGCATATGGGAATAAGTTGCCGAACAGGTAAAATTTTAAATAAAAAAGAAGCCTCTAGTATTCGGGAACATAGTATAAAATGTAAAACTGATGTCACTTCAGATAATTTTAAAATTCTCGGTTGTAATTCTTGTCCTAACTCACTTAGAATTTTGGAATCTCTTTATATTAAAACATTGACCCCTTCTCTAAACGTGGATTCCTCAGCTGTCCCTCTAAATTTTTTATAATCCCCCCTCCCCAACTCCCCTCCCCCCTCCCCCCTCCCCAATGTTTTATAATCCCCCCTCCCCTAACTTATAACTCTCCAACCGCCCAACCCATAGCTTGTTTCCTGTTTTGTTTTGTTTTAAATTACTCGTGCCTCGGAACCAGCATTGAAAGGTTCGTAGTGTTAATTATTCCATTGTATTAGTGTTAATTATTCCAGTGTACTAATTTCAAATTTACTATATGTAATTTAAAAATAGCTTTTTAAATTTCTTGTAATTTTATATGTAAATTTTTATAACTTTGAATTTAACCCTCTTCTTTTAGTCTTTTTAAAATTTGCTTTTAATGAATAGGTTTTATAGAAATTATTTTGTCTTGTTCACATTTATTTATTGATTCTAATTTCATATTGTTATTATCTAGCCTGATGATGAGCGTATTGCTCGAAACGTTGCGCATTAAAGAAGACTTTTCATGGCATTTACATTCCTCCTTGTCATTGGATTTCTCCTAAATATTATATATATATATATATATAATATATATATATTTTTTTTTTTTTTAACTGCAAACAACACAGTATAATTAATGTAAAGAACGACGCTTGTGTAGAAGAAACGTCCGCACAAGATGGGGAGAGAGAACGAGCAAATGAAAAATGAGGCACCTCCCAGGAATCGAACCCGGGATCATCCAATTGCCGGACGGATATGCTAACCACTACACCAAGGTCCCCGATCAGTCACAACTCGTAATTCTCCTACATACGAGCGGAATCAAATGCCCTGAGGGGGCACCTTCTCATGCCGTACATATATACATTTTTAACTCCAAACAACACAGTATAATTGTAGGATAGTATAGTATGTAGGAGAATTACGAGTTGTGACTGATCGGGGACCTTGGTGCAGTGGTTAGCATATCCGACCGGCAATTAGATGATCCCGGGTTCGATTCCTGGGAGGTGCCTCATTTTTCATTTGCTCGTTCTCTCTCCCCATCTTGTGCGGACGTTTCTTCTACACAAGCGTCGTTCTTTACAGATATATATATATATATATATATTCAGAAAGAACACATTACATAAGATATACATCACATCCATATAGGCTTACACAATGTTGATATTAACGTTTAATTTTGCATTTTTAGTAGCAAGTAGTCTAATTACAGCATTCTTATCTGAATATGCCGTTGGGAAGCATGACAATTTTTCAGGCAAAATCGTTGAGATTCATTTCTGTTTTTACAAAGGAAAATAAGAAATATAAATAGAATTAGTGGAAAATAAAATAAAGTTGCATTTAGTTAATTCTGTCATTGCAAATGAAAATTCAAATAATCTTCGAACTAGCAGAAAAAGAAGTCTTTCAACCTTTCAAATCGTCACTGTTTTCACAAACCAGCGAATATACAATTTTGGCCAAATTGAGATGTTGCCACTTGGCTAGTAACCAGATTTGGATCTTTAACAGTGCAAATGCAATGGAATGTAAGGGAACTCTTCAAAAATGATTTTCTCAAAACTGAAAAATTGCAGAAATGTTCCGTGCGATGATTCCTCATTTCACGAAGGTCAAGCTTGTTGCCCCTCCTCTCGAGTTGGCCTGGTGCAGTAGAGAGTTGGTTTCTTGTGCTCTCCACTTCACATAGCCAGGTACGCCCGATTCATCTGGAATTGTTCTGAGCCAAGCGTCGTCTTATTTTGGAGATACCCACCGCAACATCACTCGTGTGCCTTAGTTCCTTGGGCAGCTGGTTAAACAGTCTTGGTCCTCTCACAACAAAATTATTTTCTTTCAGGGTTGAGGATGTTCCCTGTCTCGCCTTTAATTTGGGAACACGACAAATTCTTCCTTTTCTACTTTCCACTGTTGTTTGAGTGGTTATAGGGTCAACTTCAAAGTAAGATTCCAACTTGGGTATGATCACTGTTTTCAATCGAGGACTCAATTAGGTATGACCGCAAAGTGGGAGAGTGCAAGAACATTGCAATGTTGCAAAGGGGGGATGTTGCAAGAGGTTATGCACTAAATGGGGGAAGGGGGTTATGCAACACAGGGAGGGGTTATCCCCCAAGCTGCAATGAAGGGGGGTTATGCAACAAATCAATGCTGCAAAGGGGGAAGGGTTATGCAACAAGTTAATGCTGCAAAGGGGGGAGGGGAGGGAGCTTTGGGAGGAGAAGGGAGGATGACCTCCGCCCAAAGGAGTAACCTTAACCTAAGAGAGGAAGAGAAAGGAGAAGGAGGAGGGTCTTTGGGGAGAAGGTGGGATGTCCTCACCCCCCAAAGGGAAACCCTAACCTAAGCCCTAATCTAAGAAGGACAGAGGAGAGCGTTCTTTATTCCACCGGAGTCCGTCGCATAATGAGAGTCCAAGGGCCCAGTATCTGTTATGTAGAGGGTCTGGAGTTGCCAGTTACCACTTATTTATTTATTTATTTCTGTAAGGAGAGTTGGCAGATATCACCATTTATTTTAATTTATTTAATTGAGTTGCCACTTATTTATTTATTTATATATTAAAGGCAAGAGTGATTTTCTAATTAAATTTGTTCAGCAAGAGAACTATTTAAACGAATCCCAATATTAACAATAAAAGAAATACAATTAAACCGAATTAAATAAAACACCATAACATCATTCTGTTTATTTAGACGAATTATTGGAGTGAATTTCATGAAATATATAGAAAATAAATATACAATCCTATACAAACGATGGATATATATGATCAAAATAAAATAAAAAATAATAATAGTATAAGAAATACGAACGAGGAATATATATATAATATAAAAAATTACTCTAAAGCCAAACCGAAAGTGTCTATTTACTTTTGACAATCCTTTCTATATATCTTCTATAATTTTTATAAACAAAAATCCGCGAAATCAAGAAGAGGATTCCTTTATTCATTTATTTTCAATTAAAATTAATTTATACCTTCACGCTAGTATATTTAATTAACAACAAAAGAAAAATGCACACAAAATAACACTACACAAATCGCGCGATATTATTGTTCTTTATAAATCATTAGTTAGACCCCATTTGGAGTACGCGGTCCAATTTTGGAATCTGCATATGCGAAAAGATATAGACAAAATCGAAAGAGTTCAAAGACGAGCAATTAAGATGATTCCATCGCTTAGGTCGGTCATACGAAGATAGGCTTAAGGAATTAAAATTGACTACACTCGAGACTAGGAGGCTAAGGGGTGATCTAATTCAAGTTTTCAAAATTAAGAATGGGTTCGATAACGTAGATAGAGATAGCTTTTTCGAAATATCTTAATATAATAGCACTAAAAATAACGGGTGTAAGTTGACAAGTAAAAGGTTCGAGACAGCAGTTACCAAAAACTATTTTACGCATAGAATAGTAAATAGGTGGAATAGTTTGCCGGTAGAAGTAATTAGTAGCACGTCTATAAACATGTTTAAAAATCGATTAGACGCATATGTTGATAGATTGGGTATAATTTAAGGTAGTAAAATTAAGGCTTTGTGGTTCGGAACCCACGTAAAATTGTAGGTCCTCTCCGCCACCACGGAGTACATGCACAATACACAATTACGAACACAGTTAGGTAGACCAGCCATGAGTAGATCCTAGGGTCTTTGTTGGTCTGAAATATTATAACATTATAACATTATTTATATATATATATATATATATATATATATATATATATATATCAGAGCTGGGCAGTATTTAAATACATTTGTATTTAAATACGTATTTAAATACATTTGTGTATTTAGAACTGTATTTATAAATACATTGTTTTTCATGTATTTAAATATAGTATTTAAATACTTTAATGAGTATTTAAATACAATGTATTTAAATACTCAAAATATAAAAATGTAAATACTTTTACTGGTTTAATACACGTTCTGTACTAGCACAGTACGACGCGTCGACAGTGTAGTACAGCATGGTTCATGTTTCAACGTGTCAGTTCAATCAGTTGTGTGCCACTCTTAGTCGAAAGCGGTTGATTTCTTTATCGTGTGCGTGTCATGGCTTCAACAAGCAAATCCTGTGAATCAAACAGTGATATATCTGCAGATAACAATTTAGCACCCTCTGTTTGATGGAAAATACTTTAAAATTCAATCTAAAAACGGTAATAAGGTAAAGTGCACTAAAGTAGAAATTTATCAAAACATGAATTAGTGAATGTATATGTTAAAATTTGTATGTATTTAAAATGTATTTACAAATGTATTTAAATACAATTGATGTATTTTGTATTTAGTATTTAAATACATTCGTAAAATGTATTTAGTATTTAGTATTTAAATACATTTCTCCCATGTATTTAGTATTTAGTATTTAAATACATTCAATGTATTTATTGCCCAGCTCTGATATATATATATATATATATATATATATATATATATATATATATATCTTATTCATGATGTAATGAACTTGTACATTTAAAAGAAAAATCTTAGAAACATACTGAATAATCATTTAAAAACTAAAAATTTTAATCCATACATTTTAAATCTCTAAACTTGTCCGCGATCCTTTCTTTGAAAACAGCTTTTTTTTATTCCAAGAAAGAAGAATGTAGCAGTATAACACACGAAACACAGGTGAAGCGTCGGTCAAAAAAGTTAACCGGAAAGGTTCCACGTGACCTACATCTCGTCTCAAAACCGGATTCCGTCTCACTTCATTTCAAATATTGTTCTGATTATTGCCATTATTATTGAAGTTAGAAACAACTTAAATTACAGTAGTAATAAAAAGCTAAATCGGTTTTCTTTCTCCCCGAATTGTTCATTTTGACTAAGAACAAGCTTGTCACCCGCCTTAGACCTACAGTTTAACGTTGAATCCGAACTACGCTCCAGCACGGGCGGGCAGAAATTACAATGTCATCGTCCGGACTCGATTTCTCAACCTCCGATCAGCAACCCAGCATCTTAACCACTAGGATGCCGAGGGTGCCCATTTATCTACCACCCCAACCAGACATTCACTTTCACGAACTAAACACATTTTAATCACACTCCTACGCGAGAGAAACATATGCTCAGTAGAAAGTCAAGTCGAATATATGTACCCAAAACTCGAAAGCCGAGAATAGTATGACCGCAAAAATAATAATAATACAAAATATTGTCGTGGTAGAGATTGCAAGTGGCAACACACACACACACACACACACACACACACACACACACATCGGGAGTACTAAAAAATTGGAATTGAATCAAATATATATATAATTAACGTAAAGAACGACGCTTGTATAGGAGAATATACCGCGCAAGATGAGGAGGGAGAACGAAACAAATGAAAAAATGAGGTAACCACCCGGGAATCGAACCCGGGATCTTCCGATTGCCGGTCAGATATGGTAACCATTACACCATGGGCCTCACTAGATCAAATGCCGTAATTCTCCTACATACGCGCAGAAACCAATGCCCCAAGGGGGCACCTCCCGCATGCCGTACATTATATACATTTTAACTGCAAACACGCAGTATAATTAACGTAAAGAACGACGCTTGTATAGGAGAATATTCCGTTCTTTACGTTAATTATACTGCGTGTTTGCAGTTAAAATGTATATAATGTACGGCATGCGGAGGTGCCCCCTTGGGGCATTGGTTTCTGCGCGTATGTAGGAGAATTACGGCATTTGATCTAGTGAGGCCCATGGTGTAATGGTTATCATATCTGACCGGCAATCGGAAGATCCCGGGTTCGATTCCCGGGTGGTTACCTCATTTTTTCATTTGTTTCGTTCTCCCTCCTCATCTTGGGCGGAATATTCTCCTATACAAGCGTCGTTCTTTACGTTAATTATACTGCGTGTTTACAGTTAAAATGTATATATATATATATATATATATATATATATATATACACAGGGAGAGAGAGAGCGAGAGAGAGAGAATTTTGTCAGAGAAAGTGAGGACGAGACACACACACACACACACACACACACACACACACATTATTGATTTTAAATCCCTGTTAAAAATAATAATTATCAGAAATCAACTTAAAGGGTTTGCATCAGACAACCGGTCAGACGCAGCGCTCAACCCAAATGATGCATATAATTGTCCTAACTCTTGTATTATTGTTGTTATTATTATTATTATTATTACATGCGGTTATTTCACGAAGGTCAAGCTTATCCCCCCCTCCTCTCGAGTTGGCCTGGTGAAGTAGTGAGTTGACTTCATTTACTCTCCACTTCACAAAAGTATACCCAACTCATCGGGGCTTGTTCTGTACCATGCGTCTAATATTCTTTTACACTCCATAGATTTTAGTTCCTATTTTTTTCCGTACCGTAACAGTTGAAATTTCTCAGTGTTAAACTTCATATAAAAACCAAGCGACTTTTCCTAAAACTTACTACATTATTATCCCTGTCCCATCCTTCATGCATTAAAAAAGTTCTACTTTATTGGTAACCTTCGATTAGGAATATTGCATGAAGGAGTGGGTTCCAAAATGGGAAACCCGGGAATAGTATGGGCGAAAATAATATTGCAAATATTTGAAACCATCATGGTAGAATTGCAAGTGGCAATTCATTCATACACCTTGAGATGTGAGCATTAAATCTACGGAGAGAAGGTAAAGACACCATTAGTCGACCAATCAGGACACCCAAAGCGTGGATCCGTTATATCGGTGTTACGATTGGTACACAAATTTAACATAGTCCCGCCCAGTTACAATGACAACCAATCAGCAAACTTACGAACCGCCTATTAGTCTTTTTGGGGTGGTGCTTGGGGATCATGCATATAAAAGGAAATATTTTCAGCTGGGAGTCACAGTATTTATTTTCACCAGTGAATAAACATTCCCTCCGCTATGAATTAAGAACTTTACAGTTTACCGGATTTATATCAAGATGGAGACACTGCAGCGGTGTCTACAATTAATCTTTTTAACGCAGCCGACTGGGACGCATTATTTCCAACGCAAACCGTTGAAGATATTTGCAACGACGCTCCTTACGATCCGACGCAAGGGACTGCCGTAGAAATGTAAGTAGTTATGTGCCTGTAATTTTATTTTTTGTAGAAAATTATTCGCGAACTTGTTATTTATTTAGTGTGTCTGTCATTAGGAGAAAGAGCACTGCTCTGGATTATTTCTTCATATATATGGAGGGTTGTAGTAATTCATCTCATCACATTTAAAATGCAGCAACGGATTTGTTACTTGCAGTAGTTTCTTCTATACTACTCTCCGAGTTCTTCTATAGTGGATCGGAGGATTCCGAGAGGCTTACTAAATTCTCTGAAGATTCCCTGATTCTTCTTATAACGTATCAGGAAATTTTAATGACTAAGTTCTCTGAAAAGAGCAAGGCTCGAAGGAGAAGATAAAGACTTTTTCTTACTGTAATTTACTGCTAAAATGTACAGGTAGTGCTCAGCCTTTGAGTCTAATTCTGAATGAACATGGAAGAATTTTTGTGGGTTTATATACCCATAAATAGCTAACATCATTATTATTAAATGTTGAAAAGGCTGCATTATTTTTGCACAATATTTGAAAATAAAGTAAATCTTTTAGCTGTGGTAATGTTTAAACGAATAAACAAGATATTTGAAGATGAAGCCGTATTTTTATCTCAAACCGCGTATTTTCAGATCTGATGTTACCATGATCTGCCAAGTTAACTAAAAGTGGAAATTGAACTATGCATCTTTACACTAAAATATGCATATGAGTAAAACTTAAAGGTTTAAGATTTACAATCAAATGCTTAGGCAAGACATGACTTCATCTTTTATAACAGGTGTCAAAAAATCGTAAAAGTGGGCGGTGAACAAAAAAAAGGTTGGCGACCCTGTTTTATAACAAAGAGAGAATGTATACAAAACATGAACATTTTAGAACTTAAGCAGGATTCATTATTAAGCTATATAAATCTAAAAAAAATTATTAAGAAATTTTAAAAAGAACAAGTCACCACTTATTTGGCAAAGTAGAAAGCAAATCAAAAATTTTATCCAAACGCGCGCTAGGCGATTTTGGTACTTATGTAAAAATGAATACATACACATACATACATATTAATTAATATAGGTATTATATAAAGTTAAATATATATGTAAAAAGTGAACAATGAACAATTCCTACACCATCATTATATGAATTCATTGTCCATTTTTACATAAGAAACCAAAAATCACATAAGCGAGTTTTGGATAGAATTTCGATTTGTACGTCTTTATTCATTCCTGTATTTTTCTAATTCATCTTTCTAATAATGACTTATACACTATGACGTCATAAAATAACTTTATTCTCTTTACGTTTCCCACTCTGTCTCTAATTTGTTCTTGTAAATCTTCCTAATAATGATTTGTACTATACTTAAAAATTCAATAACTATGACGTCACATTTTCCCTTCATCATATATCTAGTATCCAATGTATGAAAATTCTTTAACATTATGCTAAGGACGAAACACTCTATAGAAGTCATTATTTATATGTTATGTAGCATAAACATTATTATTGAACCATACTCATTCTTACATTAATGTTCTTTCTTGACCGCTATCCTTTATTAATTTTATTAATTATTCATTCATCTACCTATTGTCTACTTATGCCCTATCAACTTATCAGTCTATGTTTACTCGTGTCAATTTGTGACGCGTGAAACTTTGGGCGTTCGTTCGAGAACGCGAAAAAACGTTCTCGTATTATTTTTTTCATTTTTATTTTTAATTATATTGACCTCCCTAGGTGAACTCAAAAAAATGCTTAGTAACATCGAATTCCACTCACGACGACAGAATCGAGCGCCTCCAAGATAAAATACCTCCGTTCGCTCTGATTTCAAATTCATAACATATTATAGCATATTATTTCGTAAATAAATTATCTCGTAAGTGCCATGTACGTTGTATTATATTTAAACATCTTAATTGTCTATTAATAAGAAACACTGTAAAAACAAAACAAAGTTATAGTAACTGTTTAATTGTAATTAACTGTAATTAACAATAACTTGTAATGTACTTCAGTGAAACTGTAATTAAATGTAATGATTTAATTTATAATGTAAGAATGTACTTTAATAGAAGTGTAATTAAACAACAAGTGAATATGAATTAATTGGTAATTGTAATCGTAATTGTAATGAACCAAAATTAATACGTACTCAGTCATGTACTAAATTTGTACTTGTGTACTATTACGAAATGATATCGCCTTCATAAATATAGACTCGGCGAAAAATACAAATTAGTTTTTATTTTTTATTTTTTTAAATTCTTATTTGCAATCATTCAAAAACATCTGATGTGTTTAAAAAAAGGGGGGGAAACTTAACCTTCGACTGTCCTCCCCAAAACATTTAAGCTATATTATACATGTACTTGAAAAATTAGGGACCACTTCATTTGCCACTTCATTTAAGGCTCTTCTTCATTGCACTTCTTCATATTAGCACCTCATTAGGAGGGGGCAGAGGCCCCTTGCCTCCTTAACTTAACTTTTTTTAGATTCCGGCCTGAGCCATGGTCGAAAGAGGTCGAACCTCTACCCTTGTAAATTCAGAGAACTAACTGTTCATTTTTAGAAGTAAACTAAATGTAAGAGAAAGTTTTTATCTTTTCCTTCGAGCCGTGCTCTCTTCAGAACTTAGTCAAGTCGACAAGTTATAAAAGAAAAGTCGATAATTTTAGTATAAGAGAAAGGATCAGAGAATTATAAAAAGAGAAGAATTAATAAGCGAGAGAAAGAGACAACCCAAGCACCATAGAAGATATTGGCATAACAGTCTGGCGAGTCTGTAGCCAAGGGTTTAACAGAGTGGCGACCCACCATTTAAGGCGACCGAAAAGAATTATAGAATGTTATAGAAGAAACATCCGTTGCTTGCCTCCTAACTAGAACCCCCGTCGAATCCGAACCGACTCAGGGCCATAAAGGGGGGTTAACATATACGAATATATAGGATTATATAAATACATGAACCATATAAACATGAATTTTACAAATGGATACAAGAACTATATAAATTAATATAAGAATTACAAGAGAGAATAACATAGTATAGGAATATAGGAATTATTCATGGTTCATTTTCACAGGGCTCTACCCTCTAGAATGATATTAATACAATAATATAACATCCTAACTAATGCTAACTAGATAATAACTATGGTTTTTGTAATACAGATTTATATACACAACATAAGTCGGGTAGGTAAGTCTAGTTCACGTGGTCTGGGTACGCACTCTTGGTCGTGCATAAATAGTTTCACGTTGATCGGTGTCTCTTGTTTTCCATTGTTCCCAGAACGATCTTTTCACCACAAATATACCAAGGACAATAGCACATACAATAATGATACTAACGGCAGATGTTGAAAAAATTGTTACAGGTTGTAGTATTTGTAAGAGGTTATTCTGGTTATCATCTGAAATTTTAAAACGACTCAATTGATCATTCCATTTAGGAGCATGGAGTTCGGGTAGGATGGTTACAGGTTTCATAGAGAGATTTAAGATTTCTACAACGGGTTTAAATTTAATTTGTGACGGGAAGGGGTACGAGTCATTAATGGTAACCTTGTAAGTGTTGTATATTTGGAAGGTTTTTGAACGCAAAGAACAGCCAATTGGTAGCCGAATAACCATAGGTATTGTGATGAAGGAATAATTTGACGGGCACTCGAAGGTAGCGGTAGTCCTTTTCGCAAAAGAAACCCAGATGTCTGGTCCAATTCGAAGTTCGACGGTTTTAGGGGAATTAAATTTTGTAAACGAACATAACGGGGCATGACGGTCACGAATTAAGTCAATAAATCAAGACCTAGTAGTTGGAAGAATGACTGGTTTGAGTGGAGGGCAAACGAGTTGTTTATTTGTTTGCGGGAATCGGCAATGCCGGACGTCGCTATCTGACATCATAGAATATGCTGACATGTCTTTGGTGAGGAAAAGATAAGGTGGTACTGTGGGTAGATAAAATCGATAGACATTATAATTGTTTTGGTAGGGTGTTGGGAAAGGGTGAAATTTATATACGTCATAAGTGAGGACATCGAAACATGGTACACTTATGAGGTACGTGTAGGGGCGTGGTCCATGTACAGTCCATGTACAGTCCAGGTGCATTCTAGAAATTGGGGTTAATTAGTATGGTTGAGTGGGAATACGGGTGATAATTTTAATTGTGTCTGGGCGGTGTGAATCAAGGACTGAAGTGTATCCCATGGTATTAGTGTGGAAAGAGTGATTTTTCTATGGGCTAGCTGAGTTGCACGCAAAACCTTGGAATAAATCGTAATTATTTGCTGTAAATATTTATCGATTAGGGTTAATTGTAGGTTAATTATTTCTATTAATTCTAGATATCGTTTGTGTTCTTTGTATTTTGCTAAAAGGGATTCAAGATATGTGAATCTGTCCGAAAGGTCGTGGAGGAAGCGATTGTTTTCGTGTAGTGACCTAATAGTTTGTTCTAACATGTGTTCATTATATTGCCAATTTCGCGCGAAGAGATTCAATTTGAGTTCAATTCTTTTAATATCTTCTTTGATTGCTAATCCGAATAAACCCTTGAATATTTTTCCTCCTATATCTATCAGTCCCCTTTTATTTCTTTGATTAAATTTTTCCGAGTTTTGAGTTCCAGTTTGTATCCATGGTAATGCTAATATTTCTGATAGGGTGCGTGCTGTAGTTCGAATATTTTCGAAGGTATTTTCTAACAGAACGCGACTAATCTGATCTGTTCCCGGGACATTTTTAACAGAACCCTGAACTTTACTTTCAAACGTTTTTAATTGGGTTTGTATCTGAAGGAGATTGATCTTGATTCTAGCAGGGGGTTGCAAATTGATAAAAAGTTCCGCGTGTCCTTTCAAAAATTTACCTTCTGCAAGCTTTTCTATAACAACTCCGGTAGAAATTTTAATGCTAGGGCTACAAGAGTAAATAATTTGGAAAATTATAAGGGGGACAATTTTATTCATTTCTACGTCTTAGATTATACGGAGCTGGGGGTGGCCGTGTGGATACTTGTGTTTGTGGGCGAAGGGTCGGCCTCGTTTTGGTGGCAATGGGGGTCGACCGTTAAGCTCGGATTCTGAGCGGGTTCGTTTCTTATGTGAAGGTTCTAGTTCACGTGGTTGATGCATTTGCGGGCGGTATGTAGGGTCCGTGCGTCGATCATCAATCGGTGAGGGTGGTGACAGAGGAGATGGTGGAGTTGGAGGAGATGGTGGAGTTCCACTGAGTGATCCTCTCGAAGGGGTTTCTCCAGGGTCTGGGTCCGATGGGACTCTTGGTTCTGGGGCCTCCTCTTGTTCAGAGATTGGCTCGAGTACTGGTGGTATTACGAGGTACCAATCTTCGTCACGGGTAGTGGTTCCCGCGGTGACCACTTCAGTTTTTTTATCCCTGCTCGATTTGTTAATACCTTGACCTTTCGAAGGATAGGCGGCTCGAACGCCTGGCATGTTTTTTGGGAAGGTGTTGTTCGGCAGCTATCTTCAAATTATCAGCGTGAATGATCTTTAGTTTGGAATGATCCCGGAGGTCGAGGATTTCGTAACGGTTTTTCCGAGGTTTTTCATAATCCTATATGGGCCATCCCATTTTGGGTATAATTTGCGATGAGCACTTGGCGGTTTCACGCTCTTAGATAACATCGCATACCGACGATTATAGTCCGTTGACGGGGATGACGCCTATGTTGCTCTTGCTCCATCTGTTGGTTTCGTTGGTCTAGGGCATAGCGGATTATGTCAAAAATTTGAAAGATCGTTCAGCTAGTTGCTGATTGCTTCTGCCATCTCGGAAGATGTTAGAACTGCCGGGTCGATTTGGTCGGGCAAATCAAAAGGTAGACGCTTGTCGTAGTGATATAGGACGAAATGAGGGGTGTCCCCGATAGACACGTTATAGCCATTGTTGATGGCTGTTTGTACCATGGGAAGGGAATCATCCCATGTACGGGAGGATGCATCGACAACGTGGCGAAGGGCTTCTAAGATCTTTCGATTGTGCCTTTCCACTAAGCCGTTTGCCTGCGGATGGTATGCCACAATGTGTGTGTTTTTAATTTTACACATGTTACAGAGTGACTCGAACAGTTTGGAGTGAAACTAAGGGCGTTATCCGAAATTAGGATGGAAGGAGTAGTATGATTTGGATGACGCGTTCCACTAGGGCTCTTGCCACAGTTTCCGAGGTCTGGTTGGAATGGCAGCTACTTCGCTGTAACGCGAGAAGTGGTCCGTAAACACAATGATGTACTGGTTTCCCTTTGATGTTTTGGGGAATGGTCCCAGTATCCATTCCAGTTCTTTGCCAGGGCCTTTGGCATACTGGATATTTATGCATGGAGCTGTGGACGGTACGTTGCCTTTGTGTTTTAAACAAGACGGACATTCAGCGATGTATTCATGTACCTTTCTGTTCATTTCGGGAAAATGGTATCGCTCCAAAAGACTCTTGATGGTGCGATCCGGCCCCATGTGGCCATACAAAGGTGAGTCGTGACAAAGTCCAATGGCTATATCGACGAGATCCTTTGGTATTTCCACGAGGTCGTTTCCATCTTCGTTCCTAAAATGTACGAGCCCATCTTTGAGGTTGTACTGTTCTTTTACCTTCGATGGTTCCTTTTGTTCCAGGCGCGCCCGAAGGTTCTGGGTGTGTTGGTCCTGTTGTTGGGAGTATTGCAGACATTCGTAGTCGAACACAGGAAGAATTCCTATTTTATTCACTTGGGTGTCGGGCTTGAGTCTCGACAATCCGTCTGGAATAACTTGAAGTTTTCCCGGTTTGTATACGATTTTTGCCGCAAAGTCCTGAATCAACAGAGCCCATCTACTCAACCGTCCTTCAAGTAGCTTGTCCTTGAAGAGATACGTGAGTGGCTTATGGTCAGTTTTGATGGTTACATCGTAGCCATAGACGATATTTCGGAATTTTTTCAAAGCCCAATATACCGCTAGGGCCTCTCGGTCCGTAGTGGAATAATTCCGTTGAGGTGCAGAGAGAAGTTGACTGGCATAAGCAATGGGTAATTCCACACCATCTACGTCCTGTAATAGGACGGCTCCTAGTCCATAGGAGGAAGCATCTGTGGCTATGACAAAGGGTTTGTGTAATCAGGATATTGGAGGATGGGATGACAGGTTAGTTTAATTAAAGTTTCAAAGGCATGTTGGTGATCAGATTCCCAGTTAAATTTAGCATTTTTCTGGAACAAATTAGTAATGGGTTTAGCAATATTTGAAAATTGGGGATAAAATTCCGATAGAATCCGACAAAACCAATAAATGCACGAGCGTCGTCGATGGTTTTGGGTACAGGGTACCTTTCCAGTGCTTCGAGTTTGGCTGGATCAGGTTTAATTCCTGTGGATGATAGTAGAAATCCTAGGTATACCAGGGACTCTTGTAAAAAGTTGCACTTTGCAAGTTTCAGTTTAAGGTGTGCTTTTCTCAAGCGTGATAGCACATTCTGAAGACGTTGAAAGTGTGTTTTTATGTCCGAACTGTAAACGATAATATCGTCAAGATACGAGAGCTTCAACACCTAATAGGTCGGAAAGGACTATATTCATCAACCTAGAGAAATTAGCAGGCCCATTTCGGACTCCGAAAGGTAAAACCTGGAATTCGTAATGGCCTCGGTTAGTGGAGAAAGCAGTCAATGCCCGAGATTCGGGACTGACCTCCATTTGCCAATAACCGGATGCTAAATCGAGGGATGAAAAGAAGTTAGCTTTCCCTACGTTCAGAATTGTTTCCTGCATGTTTGGAATCGGGAAACGGTCTGGGATGGTAATGTTGTTCAGGCGTCTAAAATCTATACAAGGGCGAGATGTTCCGTCCTTTTTGGAGACAAGAATCATAAGAGCGGACCAGGGACTAGCTGAAGGCTAAATGACATCCTGCTCCAACATGTCCGTGATGTGTTCCTCAATAGTGACTAATTGGGAATGTGGAACCCTAATTTGAAATTAATTCGGCCCAGAGGATCTCCTTTTAGGGCAATCACATCTCTATTTCTTATCAGGAAATTGAGAAGCGATTCCAGTAGTTTGGGATCCTGTAAGTCTGGTGACTCCTGAAGGGAGTGCTCCAGACATTTCTTATATTCTTCTTTTAATACTGAAGGGTTTAACTCTAAGGAACTGGAAACACGATTTATAGTACTGGTGGGGAAATCTGAATTTATTTCTACTGTGGAAACAGTTCCTATTTTCTGACTTGAAGTTAATTCGATAGGGCTTTTTCCTTTGTTTAAACAAAGAACAGGGATAGCTGAATTCTGACTCTGACTAAGGACTTGGGCAATAAGAACATCTCTTTTGAAATTAGCTAGGAAACAAATCTTCTCATAGGGAGCTACTGTTATATGCTCTGTAGGGCATATGAAAAATTGTGAATCTGACTCTGGTTCGGTGACTAAAATTTGCCTTATTGGCTGAACTGAAGCTGGCTGAACTGAAACTGGCTGAACTGAAACTGGCTGACTGGAAACTGACTGACTGAAAACTGACTGTGTTGATCCAACTGAATTCAACAACTGGAACTGATTACTCTGGGGGCTGATTTCTGGAGCGGTTGTCCCTCTGGATGAAACCGACTGACTTGAACTGCTATCAAGTGGAGTGGGTTTCCTATTTCTTTCGGAAATCCGAACTGAACTAATTCTATTAGCATTAAGCTGTCTTTTATTCTCATGGAGAGGGTGTGTCCTATTTCGACACTTCACTAATTTTCCGGCTGGGTAAATCTCCCATTGATTCCGGTTGAAAAAAATCCGTACCTAGTAGGATATCTGTCTGAAAGGTGGTGTTAAAAAAAAGTTGATGTGTAGAAATAACCACATATATTTCCAGATAAAATATAAACAAAACAAATATTTACCACAATATAAATTTAGAATAAAAAAATAACCCTTGTTTCTAACGAACCAGCTGGTGAAGATGGGTTTCCCTAATTAACAAAAAGAAGAAAGAAAAAGTTTGAGACTCAAAAACTCAGCTCTTTGGAATTCGTTCAAAAAATTTTGACTGCTGAATCAAGTGGGCTAGTTTTTTTATAAAAAAATTCTTGTAGTTCCTCAACTCACTGGGGAACTTAAAGTCAACCTTTAAATCTCAATATTAACCACTGCAATTAAACTAAAAATTAAACCCTGTTTAACTAAATAGTGGCCTATCAGAACTAGGTGTAAGTAGCTTAATCAAAATACTTAACTAAGGTAAGAGATTGAAACTAGGTACCTAGAAGAAACTCGAACCGAGCCACAACAGCCCTAACTAAATAATTAAATGGCTGGAATAGCCCCTATTAAAACTTAAGGGCAATATAGCCCTAACTTAACTTAAGTAAAAACCTTCAAAACATTTAACCTTTAAAAACAAAAACTTAAGGGCAATACAGCCCTAGCCTAACTTAAACTGCAAAACCTAGGTCTGGGAAATAGCCCCTCTGAATAAATAACTTAGCAGTGTGCCGAATAGTGACTTAACAAATAAAATTTAAAATCTGGAAACTAAATGAAACTTATGGACTAGTTAGAAACAGAAAGGGTAACGTTCAACTAGCAACTTCATTTGTGGTAAGTCTAAATTAATTTTAATGAATTTAGCTTGACCATAGTTAGTAATCTGGCTGCCGACCAAATTTTAACCTTAAAACCACTGCATCCTACAGTGAAGAAGTCTGTAGCTATGTTGACAGTCTAAATGGGCCATTATTATTTCTATAATTACTGTGCCTATTTAAAGTAAATTTAGCCTTAATATTGCACCTAAATAAAAATAATCTCTCATAAATAATTTTTCAATAATTTTTCTGTAGGTGGCAACTGTGTCCACTATACAACATTTCACGGGGTATACCGCGTTTCCAACTTCTAAATATAACTCAATTTCTCCGGATGTAGGTATGGGTGTGCCTGTAACTCCTCTGAGTTGACAGGAGGGTGCCTTAATTTCATATTTGTAATCTGTACTCTCTAGTAACCCATCTACACATTGTTTCTTAATTAACGTCGCGTGTGCCCCTGTATCTAGGAGAGCGGTTAAATCTTGGTTATCAGTGCTACAATTTATTATTAAATCTAGGAGGTCCGCACCTGTTATCCTGATGGGGAGTTTGTGTGTGTATCTGGGTTCATTACTGTTACTTAGGAGGGAGGAGGTTGAACTGCTGTCTCCAAAGTAGGGTCTAAAAAAGGGCTCGAATTGTCTTCTATGGGAGGACCTGGGTCATATTCTATGGGATTACCATACCCTGGAGGGTGTTCTTGAAAACTGTACTCTGGGGAAAATGATTCCTCCGCGGGTACTTCTACGTACCGAACTATCCGACCTTGCTAATTGTACTGGGGTTTGTACATTGAGTAATAGTGTGATTGACCCTGTGGTCGTAATCTATTTGGTTGGTGGTTCGATTGAGGCTGGAAATGGCCTGGTTTCTGGGGATTGGAGGACTTTTGGGAAAGTTGGTGGTTCGATTTCTGGAAGTGGGGCCTATACCCTGCAGGGGCTTTATCAGCACATTTTTGGCGATCGCCACGGCGATGACCATGTTCGTGACAGTGGGAGCAATAAGGGGGATAAATGCACTGACTTATCATGTGCCCAAAGCTATCGCAGTTAAAACACTGTGGAGGAGGGCGTGTATTCTGAGTTTGGGGGGCTTGTTTCTGGGGTGGTGTTCCCTGCATCGGCCTCGATTTATAGTGTTGTTGTTGTTGCTGCTGGTGTTGTGGTTGCTGCTGCTGAATGTAATGTATGGGGTTTTCTCTACCCTTTCGGTAGTTCTGGTTTGCTAAATCTGGGTAATGTTCCCGTGTTTTATTTATGGCTACACTTACTGGTTTGTCAACATTTAGAAACTCTTGAAACTGTTTTTAGGTGCTCTGGGTAGGTTTTGGTAAGTGGTCGTTGCTACTATTAGGTTTCTTTGTTTTGAAGTAAAAGTAATGCCACACGCATTTTCTGCGGCTCGGAGGGCTTCTCCTACGAGTTTGTGTTAGTGTAATAAAATTATTTAAATCTTCATGTTTCTCTTTCTTCCATTTAGCTTGGAAGACTGCTTCTAACGTGGCTAAGGGTTGTGCAAGTGTTATTTCCTTAAAAAATTCTAATAAGTTTTGTTTAAAATTGTCCCATGTTGTAGCTTCGCTAATCGATGGGACGTAGGTGACTGTATCACGAGCATTCCCTTCTTTAGGGTCGATAAACCTTTTTGCTTCCCTAATCTTTATATCATCATCGGTGATGTTTTCGCATAAGAAATGTTGTTCTAAAGACTCAATCCAAGGTCTTACGCGTGGTTCAACAAAGTGATTATCTTTGGTCCCCTTAAAAATTAAGACAGTATGGGGAAGGTTTACTAGTCTCCCTAAGTCAATGTATGCTAGGGCGGTGGTTTGAGACATATTGGCTTGTTCTTGGTCTGAAGTTTGTGTGTTTGGAAATATGTTTGAAGGGCGCGGGGTAGGTGGAAAAATGGGTGTAGGGAAATTTTCGATGTCAGAAAGCGCACCGTCTGAATCGCTCATATGTGAAGGTACTGTTAATGCAGGCCGCTTCTAGCCATTAGAGGGCCCTAAGCAGTATACCCATATGAGGCCCCACCCCTCCATCCATGGCTGTGTTAATAAAAAACAATTATGAAACAATTTTAATGAAACATTGATGTCCAAAACAACAAATATGTACTTTCAGAAGACAAACAGAAAAAAAATCTTCATGATATTCCTGAAAATTAGCTTATACATTATTTAGAATAAATGACAGAACTATGTATAAAAAAATAATGCAGTTATCAACTACCAAACAATTACTAACTCTACGATACAATCGTGTAATAGCTAGCAGTTATACAGAACAGTTTGTATCTTCAAAATTTTTGCTTCCTAGATTTTTTATGGGCGAAATCATCAATAACATCATCATATGAAATCTCCCTGCCAACGTCCTGGTTGATGCTTATGATGCCAAGGCCACTGAGGTGATCCTGCCCCATTGATGATCTGAGGTAGTTCTTGATTAGCTTCATCTTAGAGAAGCTCCTCTCGGCTGACGCTACTGTCACAGGTAGAGTGCAGATAATTCTTAGTGCAACCCAGAGATTGGGGTATAGTTCCTCCAGTTGCTTCTGATGAATGAAGGAGAGAAGCTCCAATGCAGTCATGTTGTGTGAAGGTAAAGTCGGCAAGTTCTTAATTTCGAGGGCTAGTTCTCTTCCATCAATGTCAGAGTCAGCTCCAGAGCTCAGGATCTTAGAGAGCTTTTCAAACTTGCAGGACAAGTCTTCCTTGTTGTTCATTGTGGTGAAGTTTAGGAGAACCCCAAATATGTCCCTCACATCATCTAATGTTTAGAATCTCTCATTTATTGACCCGATGGCACAATCAACCACCACAATGAAAAATTTTACTTCCAGCCTCTTTAAGGCTTCTGTAAATGGTTCGTCAGGAGCTTCGTAAGCAAAGTGCTTTTTTGTGGATCTGAGCCTCTTCTCCTTCAGCACAGCCTCCATATTCATTTCCTCACATTTGTTCCTAGCTACGACTTGTGCTGCAACAAAACCTGCGTTTCTGTAGCTGGTGAGTGAGTCTTTTGTTTTTGTGAGGAGGTTGACTGCCATATCAAACTTCATTGTAGGAGACTGCAGAAGTTTGCTCACATGGTTAACTGCATGAAGAATGTCATACCATACTACTGTGCAAATCTGAAAGCGATAAGACCCTACCTCCTCTGCAAGTGCTTGTGCTTCAGTCCTGGCTATGGCATCTGTGGCATTGTTTCTGACTTCCAACAGGGCCTCTCTGATGTTGTGGCTCTGGTATCGCATAGCCTCAATGCTCTTAAGCCGGCTCTCCCACCTGGTTTCACTCCAAGACTTGAGTGTTATGCTCACGTGCTTCTTTAGGATTGTCCATCTCTGTGTAGCTGCTGCAAAAAGGTTGTACAATTTTTGTACGTTGCCAAAGAAGCTGATGGCATCTGTGGAAGCTTTAGCTGCATCAGCCACTACAAGATTCAGACTGTGAGCCCCACATGGAACATAGAGTGCACGACAGTCTTCTCTAATAACCTTGCCTGAACACCTTTGTTCTTGCCCTTCATGTTCGCTCCGTTGTCATATGACTGTCCTCTGCAGCCATCAAAGTGAATATTCAGTTCATCTAGTCTCTTCAGAATCAGAACTGATAAACCCAGGCCTGTACTTTCTGAAGCCTCAAGAAAGCCCAAGAAGTATTCTTTTATTTCTGATACTTCACCCATTTTAACAGTGCTGATAACACTAGGCAACAAAGATTTTGTTACAGAAGACCAAATAGGTGCTCCTAGCTAATTTCGGTATGCTGATTTCAAATCTATAATTAGATTTTTTCTATCAGGTCTAGATTTTGTGTAAAATGCAAATCACTTTTAGTAAAATTTTCTACCACGTCCAGATTTTGGTTTTAATCGGCTTAATGCCAGTAATATGAAACTTGCTTTTCAAGGTTAAAGCAATTTTTTTGCCAACTATATACAAATTCGAACAATTTTGATAAATAAAATTTATCCCGAGTTGGCAACACTGAGTCAAGAGCATAGTAACGGGCAACGGCCCAACGGTTAGTCGCTACGTGACAGTCAAGCAGAACGGTTGTTGAAGCTCTCTGCTGATGAGCAAGTGACAGGTTGTGGTGACTTGTGTGTTTTTATAGCATTTGTTTTGTACTACGGTGTGTATTTCTTTTTATTTTGCACATCGTAATAATTACTTTCTACGTTTTTTCAGATATTGTATGGTAATTCAAAATGGCATCAAATAGACGTGCTTGTGTAAATCACCCAGACAACTTCTGCTTTGTCTGTGGACAATATACACCTAAGCCACAACGTAGAAACATAACAACAAAGATTAAACTTGCCTACAAGTGTTATTTTGACTGTAAGTTAGGAGACCAACAGAGGGACTGGGCACCACATATTTGCTGTGCACAGTGCAATGCAATGTTAATAGCTTGGATGAATGGTAAAAGAAAAGCTATGCCGTTCTCAGTCCCCATGGTTTGGCGTGAGCCGAAAAATCACTTCAATGATTGTTATTTTTGTTTGACAAAGATTGCTGGTTTCACAAAGAAAAACAAATCAAAGATCACGTACCCAAACTGCGAATCAGCAATGAAACCAGTACCACATGATGAAACAAATCCACCACCAGTTCCACCAGCAACGATAACAGACAGCAGTTCATCTGAAGATTCTGCTAGTGATATAGAAACAGGGAAAGATGGCATATATGTTCCAGATGCAAATATTTCCCCACATTTGTTAAGTCAAGCGGAGTTAAATGACTTAGTGCGCGATTTGGAATTACCAAAAGAAAAGGCAGAGTTGCTTGGTTCAAGACTTCAAGAATTTAATCTTCTCCAACCAAACACCAAAGTTTCCCATTTCCGCCATCGCCATTTGCAGTTTTCATCATTTTACTTACAGGAAGAAAACGTTTGTTTCTGCCACGATATCAGTGGTCTGATGCAAGGGATTGGCTGTCGCTATGATCCAAAAGAATGGAGACTGTTCATTGACTCTAGTAAAGCTAGCCTTAAAGCTGTATTACTGCACAACGGCAATGAAAAACCTTCAATACCTATAGCACATGCCACTGGCCTTAATGAGACTTATGAATCGATGAAACTGCTGCTAAGACTCATCAAATATAAGGACCACACATGGAATATTTGTGGCGACCTTAAAGTTGTATCATTACTTCTTGGGTTACAGTTGGGCTACACAAAGCATATGTGCTTTTTGTGTCTATGGAACAGCAGAGATGACAAGAACCACTACAAAAAACATGATTGGCCATCTAGAACTGAACATGTTGTTGGTAAATACAATGTGAAACACCCAGCACTTATTGACCCTCAGAAAGTACATCTTCCACCACTTCACATTAAACTTGGCCTTATGAAAAATTTCGTGAAGGGTATGGATCATCAAGGTAGTGGTTTCCAATATTTAAAGGATAAATTCAAAGGAATATTGACAGATGCTAAGCTAGAAGCTGGAGTTTTTACTGGACCACAGATCCGCAGTGTCATCCACTCCTCATCGTTTCCATCTAACCTAAATGAGAATGAACTAGGAGCATGGACATCTTTCGTTGAAGTTGTCAAAAATTTTCTTGGAAACCACAAAGCTGAAAACCACCGTAAACTCGTAGAAAACATGCTTAAATCTTATGAAATAATGGGATGCAGAATGTCTTTGAAAATTCATTTTTTACATTCTCATCTTGACTTCTTCCCGGCCAACCTTGGGGCTGTAAGTGACGAGCATGGTGAGCGCTTCCACCAACAGATCTCAGTTATGGAAAACAGATACCAAGGTAATTTCAACCCAAATATGATGGGAGATTATTGTTGGTTCCTGCAGAAGGAGAGTTCGTCATCCTACAAGCGACAAAGGAAGAGGACACACCAAAGTTTCACTTAAGAACAGGAATTTGCCTTTCAGTAGTAACAACAAAATACTAACGCGCTTTGGGTGGATGGTTGGGCGCAGGGGTGGTAACTCCGCCAGCGGAATTCCGCTGTCTGTCTTAAGCAAGAATAAAGGAGGAAAGACATCCCTGTTCACTAATTATTTAAGTATGCTTAACATAAAACGTGGCACGGAAAAGTAGCTTAGACGGCTTTCGTAATAGAAGCGGGTGAGAAAAAAAATGAAAAATAGGGGTTTTCGGTTACACAAAATCTGGACGTGATAGAGAAATTTTGATATCAGATCTGAAATCAGCATCAGCGCTTTAGTAGGAATCAGTAGTTCACGTGTCTGTAACAAAAAAAAAGTTGAAATTTGTTGCCTAGTGTAATAATCGACATCTGTTCTTGGTGGCTTATGTCTGGAGTGCAGTCTAAAATGAGTGAGTAATATTTAGCTTGTTTTATTTCTGCAACAATGGCATCCAAGATCTTCCCACTAATGGACCCAATGAGCTCATTTTGAATGATGTTTCCTCGGTAACTTGAATGACTATATTGGTCACTTTCGACTCTGCTGATGTGTTGTTTCATCACTGGATCAAATTTGGCAAGCAGCTCAACCTCCTTCAAGAAGTTGCCATTGTCTTGATTTGTACAATGTAGAGGAAGACCTCCTGAAAGCAAGGTTTCTCTCTGCCAGTGATTGGATTATACTTACAAGACGTGTGAGAACATCTCGCCAGCGTCTTCGCTCTACCTCCATTAATGACATTTCAGTTTGGTCAATGGTCTTCCCAGTTTTTAGCCGCAGTTCCAGATCCTTCCATGTTGCCATGTTATCTGCATGTTCTGAACTATTTTCATGGCCTTTCAGAAGCGAACCAACGTTTGTCCAGTATGAAAGTCCATCCATAATTAGTTTGTACGACTTCCTTGAAAACAACTTGCAGCAGAAGCAATAAAGAGCATCATTCCTTCTAGAGTACATCAGCCAGCTTCGCTTTATTTTTCACTCCATTAATTAATGTTCTGTACATGTAATTGTGATGAACGCTTCTACCGTCCTCTCTTTTAGGGAATGTGAAATCTGGACTGATTTGAAATGGTCCTCAAGACACCAGATCTGTCTTCAAGGCATCTGACAGGACAACTGGCCAGTCATACGGATCAAGCGGTGGAGCAGATCTTGGTTCTTGTTGCTCAGTACGTTGATCAGTACGTTTTGTTGCTCAGTACGTTGAAGTTGAACAGAAGATGGGCCACTTGTTGGTTCATCAGGCTCTACTTCTACTAGTGTTTGAGGTTGCATAGAGGATGGTCCTGCTGTTGGCTCGTGATGCTCATCAGGCTTTGCTGAGGATGGCTTTTCCAAATATTTCAGTAGTGCTCCTGAGAAGAACATAACATTACATATTTTGTTAATTTTTGCTAAATCACTCTTTCTTATCTTGTTTGATAATTGATCTGTGTGAACAAAATTTGAGGAGATGTGATCCATTAAATTTCACATTTCGTAATATTATAAATATTACAGAGACTAGCTTACTCTACACGATTCCTGAGCACTTGCCTAGCTTGGTGGTCTACCTAACCTAGTTGCCTGAACTGTAATCATAAGAATATACATGTGGCACATCTCAACTGTGCTACTGGAAAGCTTCTCCTCCTCTATTTTCTTTTTCCGTTTTTCAGCTCCTGATGGATAATGTCGTTTCATTTTCCAAGATGCACGAAGTCACATCTAGTTAACCACAACTAATCTGCTAAATAAAAATAATCACGATAATAATGATGATGATAATAATAATAATAATAATAATAATAATAATAATAATTGTTATAATTGTAGCGTTAATCAAATACATTCAAATAATCAGACCATTTAGGTTTTAACCAACAAAATTCACATTATCTGAAAAAGATGAGAAAAGAATTAATAAACTTGAAAACATAACGAAAATAATCCTAGGTTTTAAAGTGTTACAAAATTTTTTAATAATTAGTAAATTAGTAAAATAATGTTTCACAATACTAGAAAAATTAAGCATTTAGGAAAGTATAAGCATATAGTAAGAATAAAGTTAAATAATATAGAAATAAGATCTCACAATAGTTATTTACAGATAACGACCAAAACGTTTCGTTTGTCTCCGTTTTATCACATTTGTCTCATACAAAAACTGTATTTAATACAAAAATAATATTAATAATAATAATAATAATAATAATAATAATAATAATAATTATAATGTAATAATAATAATAACAATAATATTAATAATAACTTCAGCAATATTCCTATTCTTGCCCACTGATCTATGACCTGGGAGCCTGTCTAGGGGCCCCCTAGTAGCAGCGGGGCCCTAAGCGGCCGCTTAGTCTGCTTATGCCAGGAAACGGCCCTATGTTAATGTGTTCTAATTTGGTCTGCTTGACCGATCTTAATTTATGAAATGATCACTTGAGGGTTTTTCTAATTACTCTATCTAAACAATACACATTAAATAAATGCACAACAATTTGCCTAACTAGGTAACTAGGGGAAACTTTGAAAAGATTGTAAACAAAATAATAAAAAATGTAAACAAGATTTCACTCAAATGTACGTGAAGGTACGGTAATATTATGATTTGTACATTAAATAAAATTATACTATACTAACTATAATAGTGGAAGTAACTCGGTTTAAAAAAAATGAAATGTATCACTGGTGTATGGAATGTTCACTGTTTTTTGTTAATTCTGGCTTGATACTAATTGTTAATAATACTGATACTCAAATGTTTAGAGATTTAAAAAATGAGATCTGTACTTAATAAAATTCCTACGGCGAAGTTCTTGGAGACGTGTCCTGAAGACGTGCCTTTCTGGCCACTTGTTCTTGGATGAAAACTAGGCGTGGAGAACTTGGAGTCGTGACACACCGGTTCAAGGGTGGAAGTCGACGGGGGTTCTAGTTCGTTGGCAGCAACGGATTTGTTACTTGCAGTAGTTTCTTCTATACTGCTTTCCGAGTTCTTCTATAGTGGATCGGAGGATTCTGGGAGGCTTACTAAATTCTCTGATGATTCCCTGATTCTTCTTATAACGTATCAGGAAATTTTAATGACTAAGTTCTCTGAAGAGAGCAAGGCTCGAAGGAGAAGATAAAGACTTTTTCTTACTGTAATTTACTGCTAAACTGTACAGGTAGTGCTCAGCCTTTGAGTCTAATTCTGAATGAACATGGAAGAATTTTTGTGGGTTTATATACCCATAATCTGCTAACATCATTATTATTAAATGTTGAAAAGGCTGCATTATTTTTGCACAATATTTGAAAATAAAGTAAATTTTTTTAGATGTGGTAATGTTTAAACGAATAAACAAGATATTTGAAGATGAAGCCATATTTTTATCTTAAACCGCGTATTTTCACATCTGTTGTTATCATGATCTGCCAAGTTAACTAAAATTGGAAATTGAACTATGCATCTTTACACTAAAATATGCATATGAGTAAAAATTAAAGGTTTAAGATTTACAATTAAATGCTTAGGCAAGACATGACTTCATCTTTTATAACGAAGAGAGAATGTATACAAAACATGAACATTGCAGAACTTAAGCAGGATTCATTATTAAGCTAAATATAAAAAAAATTATTAAGAAATTTTAAAAAGAACAAGTCACCAATTATTTGGCAAATTAGAAAGCAAACAAAAATTTTATCCAAACTCGCGTTAGGCGATTTTGGTCCTTATGTAAAAATTAATGCATACACGTACATACATATAAATATAGGCATTATATAAAGTTAAATATATACGAATATATAGGATTATATAAATACATGAATCATATAAACACATGAATTTTACAAATGGATACAAGAACTATATAACTGAATATAAAAATTACACGAAAGAATAAGATAGTATAGGAATATAGGAATTATTCATGGTTCATTTTTACATATACACACGAACAAATCATCATACTATACAACGAGTACGCACAATCGGAAAACGGCTTTTTATCTGTCTGCATATCATTTCGTCGTTTCGTTGAGTGTGACACGGGTTGAATAATTTTTAAAAAATTTTAAATTCCGTACCATGTGACATATGCATGAGAAATGAAAGGCAGTACATCCCACAAGTATTATTAAAATATCCTTGTAGACGGAAGGGATTCCATACAATTTCAGGGATATGCAGCTGCTCGAGAAATTTTACAACAACAGGGTCACTCCAGGGTTGAATGCCGAGTGAATCAAAATAGTACATGCGGTCCCTATTTTTAAAATAGATTGCAAACTATTGAATCCCTTCACTATCAATAACATCTGTGTTCACAATAAGACTACCGCAATCTCTCGTAGTTGGCAATTTCAATGTTTGATTCATCGCAAACACACCGATAAATTTGGAACGTGTGATTCGTTCACTATTCATTACCCTCTGAAGTGTATTCGCGTCTATTTTAAAAGTCAGTGACAACGCCCCTAAATCTGTCTACTTATATTAGGGTTTTTGACTCGGGGTATACTAGTACACTAATAGGCGCGTCTATCGGCTTGGAGAATTCCAATCTGACTGAGATGTTTCCACTCTGTTGTGGACTTAAGTGTGTATTTACACTAGCAGAGAAGTCAGGTATGAGGTCAAACGGATAAAGGTTAAAATGATCGATGAATTCTTTCTGCGTTACCCCAATCCCGAGTTCAGCACAATCACCTGCAATATGGGCCAGATTACTATATGCTCTCGCGCAAAGCGAGAACACGGCGTCTGATGAGTAGTCCGTATCCAATATTCCTCTCAACGCAATGCCATTAACGTATAGGATTAATTTTTAAGGCCGAAATTCTAGAATTTAAAGGCATTCTTTTTATATTTTCTATTCACCGAATTGTGTTCCTGCATTCCAATTGATATCCTTTTAGGTAGATTTCTCAGGGCGATGTTTTCTATCTTTCGATGCCAACCCTGCTGGCACCGTGTACCATGTTAATTGGGTATTTTAATGTGGTGTGTAGTAAATTTTCTCAATTTCTATTTGTTTTGGTGAACTTAATTTCACTCGCCGTACGCAGAGGTATGTCTCCATAATGTGAATCACAACGAGTTTTGATCCCTCTTCTTGATCAGCATCCAGATTTAAACAGATCTCAGGATTCGTGCGGGTGAGCTTTATTTTCATATCCTCCCCATTCACAAGCAACTTCTGGAATGTGAAGTCTGTATGCAGGCGTCCAAAACACTCATATATCTTCTTTTTAGAATTTTTAAATTTGTCCTTTCTACTACTTTCGTCTTTAGCTTGATAATAGCCCTCGGCACTTAAAAAGGTATCCTGCGCTTCTTTAGAAAAGTTCAGCACATTTTCCAGATAGGCTCGTAGGTGACAGTACCCCGTTCCTGCCGATATGTTGACCGGATTTAAATATACATCACACTGGTTGAATATGGCGTGCAGAAAGTTTGTTTCAGGGTATACAGCATATTTGTCATCGCAGTCCGTTCCATTAGAATGGGCTATACGTAGTTTAGCGTACATGTGCACACAGCTTGGGTAAAAAAAGTAAGGACCTGAGCTGGGTATCACGAATTCTATAGGGGCACTCGGGGAACTAATTGTGTTTAAAGGGTTAATTGTAATAAAGTCACTGTGTTCAATAGAAACTTGAGTTGGGGGCATGTCAAAGAGGGACAGCTCCGATTTACAACATTGTGAACTACACGGATGGATGAACCGTGCCATGACGAGTTAGAAATAGGGCCTCTTCTCTCGACAAGTGGTAAACAAACTATGATTCATGAGATCAATGTCCTTAGCTGATATCAGTCAAAAAATGGTCAACCATAGGTTTCATTCGCTTAGAACACTTCTTCGATATCCTTTTACGTTTAATGCCATGTGGTGGTAATCCCTTCTTCCGGACAGCCCTCTTCTTCTTCCCACCACCACGCATTTTTCTCTTTGCATCTTTGACGATTTCGTCCCGTGTACGCTTTAAGTGTTTTTTTAGCGCTTCTATGGGTTTAGCCCCAGCCAAAATGTCTTCTGCCGTGTTAAGACCTGATTGTAGCGCTTAACTCCCGAGGTATCTGGCACCCTCTTCAGCAAAGGGACAGCCGTAAGTAGTATGGTGGAAAAAATGGATCCAAGTCTACTACCACGCTGGTATCTCACACGGTTCTAGGTCATTTGACTCCCGGTCATTTGACTCCGGTCAATTGACTCCCGGTCATTTGACTTCCGGTCATTTGACTCCCTGGCAATTTGACTCCCGGTCATTTCACTCCCATTTTAATAATATGTTGGATATTTTACTTTAAAAAAAAGATTTTACTTTGACTAAATAAAAAAATTATTCATTTAAAAAAAATTAAATTTAATATAAGAAAATTAAAATTAATTTAAAGCAAAAAGTCGTGCAGAATTATACATTTAAAAAAAAATTAATTTAATTTAAAAAAATCAAAATTAATTTAAAACAAAAAGTCGTGCCATAAAATCTCTAATAATGATTTTAACAATATGTTGGATATTTTACATTTAAAAAAGATTTTACTTTGACTCCCGGTTACTTAACTAGAATCGATATGTCTGATAATTTTACATTTAAAAAAATTATACATTTAAAAAAAAATTTAATTTAATTTAAAAAAAATAAAATTAATTTAAAACAAAAAGTCGTGCCATAAATTCTCTAATAATAATGGAGATTGAAAGCAATTGCCCGTAAAAACTCTACTTTGCTTTCAGGATTGTAACGTGAGAGAATATTCTTGAGGCGCTTGTTTATATCCTTGTATGTCTTCTTTTCGGTTACGTTCTCGCCGCGTTCAAATTCAACTTTCTTCAGTTGCGCCAAGCCTTCTTCTTTTTTTAAGGTTTCAATCAATTTCCAAATGTTAGGGTGGATGCAGGAGACTGATTTTTTAAGTGCATTATGGTAGCCTTCTAAGTTGTTATTAGTACGAGGCATATCCTCTTCCGTTCTCTTGTGAACACTCCAACTTTCAATAGGGAATATGGGATTTACTCTTCATCGACGATTGCCTCTTCCCCTTTCGCAGCCAATATAGTAGGTTTCAAAGTAAGAGACTAATTCTTGCGGGAGGCTCTCGTCATCTACAAGCTCTTCAAAACCATCCATTACATCATCAGGAGGAAGAAAAGCAAGAGCTGAAAAGCATCTGATTTTCAAGCTGAATTCACTGTCTTGATGATATTTTTCTTTCAAACCAATTTCAACTATCTTCCGATAAATATTTTGAGAAAGGTGAAACAGACAAGATGAAACACGCATTTGGAAAGATCGATTTGAAACTGTTAATATGGGCTTTTTCAAAATCCATCATAAGAGATTCAGGGCTCATTTCAGGACGTAGATCAAGTAGCTTTGAAAATAGGCTCGTCGGTAGGCACTGCGGAACTGCAGCACCCCCATGATCTTATGATCTTTATATTTAAATATTTAAAATAGCCTCTCTGATTGTTTTTTTCAATGAACTTTGAGTTTTTAAATCAGATTATATCCGTTTTTCCTTAAACTATTTCAATGCCGAACGAATGAATCACGAAAGTAGCTGCAGTCTTCCCGTGGAACTGCGTACTTAACAGTTCCAGATTTTGTTCGAAACGCTTGAAACCTCGGTGGCGGACGTACGAAGAGCGAGTCAGAATCGCGGGTTTAAGAGGATCCAAAGCACTGTGGACAGAGCAGTGCCCATTTGTTTGTTTGACGTGGTAGTTGTGTTGCTGTATCACTTGCTAATTCGAAATTAAATTTCCGAATTACATTTTTCAATGATTCGTTATCATTTATTTTTTGTCGTGAGATTGAAGTTAATTATACTGGGTGATCCAGATAAATGGGACCCATAAAAAAAAAAGCCAAATATTCTTAATATTTAATTCCTTTCATAAAAACTATATATCATTCGAAAGAGTAGAGTTACAAGTTTATTATGAAATATTTATTTTTTAAAAATGACTCCTTTCAAATGTGCTCCATTAGTTGCCAAGCATTCCAGTGTTCTCGCTTGTAAGTTCTGCATCACTTTTGCAAGAGTGTGCGGTGGTATGGCCTGTATCTCATTTGTGATGGCGGCCTTCAATTCTTGCAAGGTCGTTGGGTTATTTCTGTAGACCCTACTCTTTAAATATCCCCAGAGATAATAATCTAAGGGAGAAAAATCCGGAGACCTTGCGGGCCATTCAACGTCTCCAAATCTTGAGATTAACTCGCCTGGAAACGTTTGACGCAAAACTGCCATGCAGTTCCTCGTGGTATGGCAGGTAGCTCCGTCTTGTTGGAACCAGTGGTTTTCTAGACAAAGATCTCTTAATTTAGGAATAAGGAAATCGGTCAACATTTTTTTGTAGCGATCACCATTTACAGTGACCGTGTTTCCGGTGGAATCCTCGAAAAGTACGGCCCTATGATCTGAGATGCAGTAAGACCACACCAAACAGTTACACGCTGACTATGCAACGGGACTTCGGTAATATTCAATGGATTTTCTGTTGCCCAGAAACGACAATTTTGTTTGTTTACAGTTCCATTCAAGTGAAAATGGGCTTCGTCTGACATAATCAAAGTTGCTAGAAAATTGGTGGTGTCATTTACCTTCTGTTGGATTCATTGACAGAATTGTCGTCTTCGTGCGAAATCTCCATCGTTTAGTTGTTGCACTGTTTGAATTTTATATGGAAAGAGCATTAAATTTTGCTTGAATATACGGTGTGTTGTTCCATATCCAACTCCTAACAGCTAAGAAGCACGTCTGATGCTTATGTTAGGATTATCCTGTACAATTTCATGAGTTCTGTTAATGATCTCGTCTATCCTTGCTGTGCGCACTCTTCCAGTTGGTTTTCTTTTTCCAATGCTGCCAGTTAGGGAAAAATTTCTGACACACCGACGGATTACTTTCTTAGAAGGTGATTTTGACATCTGAAAATTTGTCTTGAAAGATCTTTGAGCTGAAACTACACTGCTTCCATGCTCATAATATTGCTCAGTTATGAAACGCAGCTGTTCCACAGTCCATGCAGTCATCTTGAAGGGTTAGTTTTAACTAATACTTTTATTTTGTTTTGTATCTTATCTTGTCTTGTATTGTCAAAACCTATACAATCCTGTACAAACTTGTAACTATCCTCTTTCGAATGATGCGTATGATTTTATAAAAGGACTTATACTTTAAGAGTTACAGGGGTTTCTTTTGGGTCCCATTTCTCTGGATCACCCTTTATAATAATTGGATTATTTACAATATATAGCTTTCATTTCTTAGAATATTTTTTCGCTCAGAATAAAAACAGAAAAATGGAATTTGTTTATAAATAAAATTTTTGGCAAATTCGAAATACCCGTTAAGCGTAAGTACCCTATAATTGATTTTATGATACTATTTTACTTATTTTTATGACTGAGTAGTGAGTAGTTATCTATTTATCTATTCGACTTTCTCTCTCTCTCATATATATATTATATATATATATATATATAATCGACACAATTGTTCGCAATTTCTGAGGCAGCACCCCCATAACTGAAAGTCACGAGCCGCCACTGCAAGTTGTGTCTTGTTTGGAAGAAGGGCAAATACTCTTGGAGCACTTAATTTTCCAACCTGAATATGAAGGGTGTACAATTGATAATATATAGTTGAGCAGCATTTAAAAGTTCCATCGCCGGCCCATTGTTTCACATGCACCAAGTCATCCAGACCCTTGTCCGTAGCAAAAATTAGCATTCTATTTGCGTCATTTTCACCACTATCACATTGCAGGAAGAGATCTCCATTATCTAATGATTTGTATTTGTCAGGAATTTTATAGCCAGTCCGATCTTGGGGAATTGGAGGGGCACTCGCCTTTTTTTGACGCCACCTTCTTATATTGCGACTCAAGCATGAAGTGGATGGTAATTCTGTCATTTCCTGTACTTGCAAGTTTGCACTAGCAGTTGCAATAAGCGGACGTGAACACTCCTGGGAAGATATTGCAGCAGCTTTCATGTCAGTTAAACTTTGACGAACTTTAGATTTTACTGCCCAAGCACTATGATGGTGTTCCCCAACACGATTAATTATGCCGTAATCTGCATCCTGTGTCAGAGTGTGGACTCGTGCTCTGCAAGACTTTATTTCGCACTTCCAATAAGTCTTTGATCCATCAGCATTTCTTCTCCGTGCTTCATAAATGTAATTCAAATCGTCTACAAGTTTCTTCCTTCCTCGGCTGCTGTTAATGACGTGCAGCATCGTAGAATGGTATGCGATGAAAACTTTTTGACCCTGGCTTCTGTTGTTAACTATTTAATATTAAGCTTCAGCGCTTAAACCTCACCACTGCCCTGGTGGCGCCCTCTTCTGGATTTTTAACTCCTTAAAAAATCAAAATTACATCCGTTAAAACATTCATTAAAAAATAAACGTAAATTAAATATTCATTTTTTTACAATATAAATTTTACATAAAAATATTGTGCTAATTTTATTACGTTATTCAACATTACCAAAAAAATATTGGTACAATAAACTTGATTTTTTATATTTTTAATTTTTAAAGAGGGAGTGTAATGACCGGGAGTCAAATTGCCCGGGAGTTAAATGACCGGAAGTCAAATGACCGGGAGTCAATTGACTGGAGTCAATTGACCGGGAGTTAATTGACCGGTCACCATCTCACACCTCGATAGACTGTGAAAGACTTTCTGTCCATTATAACTCAGTGCGTCGAACATGCAGCTTCACTGTTAACCTCCCATCACCGAATGGGAAATTTTTTCCCTCAATCGTTCTTATATATCATATATTGGTTATTAGATTAGTTGCGACATTCACATAATGGGGCCTGTCATATATAATACTCAAACTCTTCCCTCTATGGTTGGGGATGTGCGCTATGCGCAGCAGGCGTGCCTGGGTATCCCCAACAAACTGGTGCCCCACTATATTACTGTAAATATAGCACATGTCTGGGGGTTTATAGCCATCAACCATTTTCTCCAATTTCAACTGATACATTAGACGACAAATCACGTTGTACCTCGTGAAAGGTATCTCTTTGGAAGGCTGATCGATATCACCCCTACGTTATAATTTCGAACAGCCCTTTGTCTTTAATATTTTTAGCCTTTGATTTTAGGATTAGAGTATGTGCAGGGTTTTCTTTGTTTACGATTTCGTATACTGAATCAGCCGTAAGATTTGAGTTTTTTAAACTTACGTTTAAGTCTCTCACAACATCCTCAGTCGCACCATAACGGCCCGGACTTAGTGTTACTACTGTACTGTAATACCGTGCATCCTCAGTCCGGGCGATACGTATAGTTCATCCCGAGTTACCCTAGCTTTTTCATGGAACTTCGTTTGAGAAGCATTCTCAATGCCGTGTACGATGTGTCCGTGACGAAGTCATTGCGCGTGTTCAGACGTGAAACCGGTGCCATTAACTCTGTACTGGAAACGACTTGTAAAAAAAAACTCTGGTAAACGGAATGTTGTTTATTTAAGTGTTGAGGAGATGAATAGAATCTTCATGGTAGTTGAGAAGTGAAGTGAGGATTGTTATAAAATTCCTGCAGATATAGGTACAAGAAGAGAGCAGATTAGTGATACCCCCTCATATGCCATCGTTTGCACGTTGTGTATAAATAACGATCAGCCATACATTGATATACGACTGATGTGGAAGAATGCTTCTGATAATAACATTCTTGTCCCTAAGCGAAACCGTTTCATCCTCGACAGAATGTTTGAAATCGTCGGTTTCCTATATTAGACGCGCGTATTATGGATATGCTTTATTTTGATACGGTTCTTGAATACGCATACACCGCTCTGTTCGACGGGTTTACCGAGTGTAGGACTGAACAAGGCGAGAGTAGTCTAGAGTTGGATGCTTATTTAAAAGGTTTAGACTCTTTGAAATATCATGAACTTTGATACAAAGCATTTGAGCGGTACAGGGCTGAGCTCACCTACACCGTTCACCCAGAACTATTTTTTTATATAATGAGCAGCTGTCGTTACGACTTAGAAGATTATTTCAACTGCCGCTATGCAGTGTGAAGAAGAGTTCACGATCGAAAAGCTCGGGTCAATAAGAATAAACCCTCGATTGGAAAGAAGTGTTTATAAACTCATATTTAATAATGATGTTGTGGCTACCGATGACCTCTGTGCGTGCTTTTGAATGTATTCTAGCCGTGTTTAAAGATAACTTGCCAACCGAATGTAAAGTGTGCACAAAAATAATATTGGACGATATGAAGGCCATTTATATCAAGTATAGGTATCCCTATAACTTGAGCGGTGAAATAATGTTAAATCTTATTTACTGCGTAGTGCAAAGCAATAATGATGTGACTGTAGACTCGATTATGTGCGAGTTGTGTTTTAGTTAAGCGCAGTAGAAGAGAAAGTGTATGTATTTTGATGTATGGTATATTTATTTTCAATATATTTAATTATGTAATAAGCACACCGGACAAAAAATTAGTCACCCCTCTCAGAATGTACCTAATAACGTGTGACGGCGCCTCTGGCCTTGATAACCGCACGAATCCGGCGAGGCAGAGACTCCACGAGGTTGTGCATGTACTGAACATAGATTTGCTGCCACTCGTTCATCAGCCGGTCCCGAAGTTCCGCCAGAGTCCGTGGGTGTCTATTCCTGCGCTTCACATTCTGTTCCAAATAATCTCACAGATTTTCAATAGGATTTAAATCAGGGGATTTGGTGGGCCATTCGAGGTGAGACAGTGTTGCAGAATGTTCGTCGTGCCACTCAGACACACTTCTCGCCCTGTGCACACGGCAATTGTCGTCTTGGAAGACAGGAGTGGCAATGTGATGCTGCTCCTGGAGATGTAGGGCAAAGGGTACCAATTCATCATTTAGTATGCGGAGGTACGCCTGCTGGTTCAAATTCATCGTCACTGGAACGAGAGGGCCCATTTCGTGGTAAGAAAAACATCCCCAGAACATCACGGAACCACCTCCAGCCTGAACAACACCTTCGACGCATTCAGCATTAAAGGCTTCATTGGACCTGCGATGTACTCGTCGCCTCCCATCATTGAAGAACAAACAAAAACGGGACTCATCGGACCAAATTACACGTTTCCAATCTGCCGCAGTCCAGTTTTTGTGCCTTGAGCCCATTTATAACGTGCCAATTTGTGACCTGCTGTTAACAGCGGCCTCTTCCGTGGTACCCTGCTCCAGATGTCCATCGCATGCAGTTCTCGTCGCAATGTCCGTTCGGAAATTGGTCGCTGGAGAACCTCATTGGTTTCTTGGAGCAATTGTTCTCTGGTTTGAAAACGATTTGCAGTTACTAGACGAGAAACATGGCGGCGGTCCCTATTGTCGAGAATTGTTTTCCGGCCACAGTTACGCCGTCGATTTTCAGTTGATTGCGAACTACACCACTCTTTGTAAACTCGCTGGACAGTACGCGTTGACACACCAACAAATTGGGCTACTTCAGACATTTTGTGTCCGTGGGCTCTGCCAAACACGATGGCTCCTTTTTGCCACTGAGTAACGTCTGCCTCACGACCCATTTTGCAGACTATATCCAACACACACTTTGTTCTTCACCACCTCACGAAACAGATCTGATCCTGTGTGCTACGTCACCGCTACTTGTCACTTACCAATGCTACATCAGCGCCCTCTGTGTGACCTTGAACTTCCTACTATCGGTGCTATTAGGGGTGACTAATTTTTTGTCCGGTGTGCTTATATATATATATATATATATATATATATATATATATACAGGGGTTAGACGAAATAATATGAACACTTTGATAAATGGCGGTTTTTATTCTTAATATGGAGTTGGTCCTCCTTTAGCGGCAATAACAGCTGCAATGCGTCGGGGAATTGATTCATACAGCTTTTGGACAGTGGCTAGAGGAATCCTGAGCCATTCTTCGAGCAAACCCTGCTCCAGTTCCTCCAAAGACGCCGGCGGTGGGAATCGGCTTCTGACCTGCTGCTCCAACTGACACCACAGATGCTCGATAATGTTAAGATCCGGGGATTGTGGAGGCCAATCCAAGCGTTCTACTTCACTAACATGCTCTTCAAATCAGGTTTTAACGACCGCAGCGGTGTGGATTGGTGCATTATCATCCTGGAAGACGGCGCCGCCATTGGGAAACAGCGTTTGGACCATGGGATGGACCTGGCCAGCCAATATTGACAGATAGACCTGGGCGTTAACCCTACCATGCAGAACTACAGCTGGGCCAAGAGTATTCCACGATATTGCTGCCCAAACCATCACAGATCCGCCTCCATGCTTAACGGTTGGAGTCAGGCAGTCGGGGTCATAAGCATCTTTAGGCTGTCTCCAGACGTAAACTCGACCGGAACATGGAAATAGCGTAAAGGAGGATTCGTCGGAGTAGACTACATTCTTCCACCGGTCCATTGACCAATTCTTATGGGCATTACACCATTTTATGCGCCGCTCAATGTTGATGTGCGAAAGGAAGGGTTTGGCAATTGCAGTCCTCCCATGGTATCCAGCTCCATGGAGCTCGCGACGTACAGTTCTGGTCGATACCGGGCTTGAAAGATGCTGGTTAAGCTCTGCAGTCACTTTTGGAGCTGTGGTCTTATGGTTCTTTGTCACAATGCGCTTTAGCACCCGGCGGTCTCGATCACACAGCTTCTTCTTGCGTCCACTATTGCATTTGTCGGTGCTTGTCTTTCCATGTTTTTGGTATGCAGACATGACCATAGAGACAGTTCCTCTGGATACATTGAACATCTGAGCGGTTTTCGTCACCGATGCACCAGCCATCCGCGCTCCGACAATTTGCCCTCTTTGGAAGTCTGACAGGTCTTTCATAACTGCTAATTCATAATTCACTCAGATCTATAAAAACAACGTGAGGGTTATAACATGACGTATACACTCTCTGTTACGCATTTAAATAGGTTTGCCAGTCATTTGACCGTTTACTTTGTGTCTGAGCAGTCCGTAAAGATAACCGGTGAAATCAGCGGGTGTTCATATTGTTTTGTCTAACCCCTGTATATATTTCTCCTGTACTGTTATATTGATGGTTATATTCCATCGTTTTGTATTTCTTATGTTATCTTTCATTTTATTTTTTGATTTATATATTATTTTTTATATTATTAATTTTTATTGCATATATTCCTCGTTTGTATAGGATTATGTATTTATTTTCTATATATTTCGTGAAATTGATTCCAATAATTCGTCTAAATAAAAAGAATGATGTAATGGTGTTTTATTTAATTCTTTTGGTTGTATATATAAACGATATTATTTAATTATATGTATACCAAATGGCTGGTTACGCCTTCGAAACCGACTGACGGATTTCTAAGCCAACTGTTAAGAATATCTGAATAGCGCAATCTGGCAGTTGAAAAGTTAATTAATATATATATATATATATATATATATATATACACCTGCCTTCTAGGTCTTCTATGTCAACTGGCGGGTTAAGCCACCTCACGGATTATGCCAACTGGTGGATTATGCCAACTGGCGGAATTCTAAGCCAACTGTCAAGAATATATGCTTTAATTAAATAAATAGCGCAATCTGGCAACTCAACCCTAATAATGTACACCTGAACATAATTAAAATAAAAAACAATAATTGACAATTCATCTAAATAAAAATTAAATTAAATGGTGCAAGCTGGCAACTCACCCTAATAAGGTACACCTAAACATAATTAAAATAAAAGTGGTATCTGGCAACTCACAGCCCTCGATATAACGGATGCTGGGCCCCTGGACTCATTGTGCGACGGACTCCGGTGGAATAAACAACTCTCTCCTCTCTCCTCTCTCCTTCTTAGATTAGGGCTTAGGTTAGGGTTCCCCTTTGGGGGGTGAGGACACCCCACCTCCTCCCCCAAAGACCCTGCTCTTTCTCCTTTCTCTTTCTCTCTTAGGTTAAGGTGCCCCTTTGGGCGGAGGTCATCCTCCCTTCTCCCCCCAAAGCTCCCTCCCCCTCCCCCCTTTGCAGCATTAACTTGTTGCATAACCCTTCCCCCTTTGCAGCATTGATTTGTTGCATAACCCCCCCTTCATTGCGGCTTCGGGTATAACCCATCCCCGTGTTGCATAACTCCCATTTGTTGCATAACCCTTTGTAACATCCTCTCCCCTTTGCAACATTGATCAACATATGAACCATTGCAACATTCTTGCACTCTCCCATTTTGCGATCATACTACTGATTCATTATATTCTTTTCCCTTCGTTTAAAGGTTCTCAGTATCTACCCAGTTATTCTTTTTGCTCTGTTTACTGTTATCTTATTTTGTGTTTCAAATTTCGCGTCATCAGTCGTTACAACATCTAAATCTTTTGCTTTAGAATTTCTCTGAATTTCCTGTCTATTTGAGGTATAGAATTACATGCATTTTAGGTCCTCCCTTACCGTACCTTAACAGTTGAAATTTCTGTGTTAAATTTCATGTTGTCTTCCGACCACTTGTAGATTCTGTTCATGTCTGTTTGTAGAGATCCTATATCCTTTGGGTTTCTTATTTTTCTACTAATTTTTGTGTCATTGGTAAAGGATGTTACTGTGCTGGCACTGGTACCTTCCTCATCTATATCAGTTAGTATGGTTATGAAGAGTAATGGAGTTAATACTGCTTCTTGTGGTACTGAGCTAAGTATCTCTTACTCTGATGAAGATATTCCTTGTATTGTAACGACTTGCTGCCGCTCACTAAGGAAATTATATATTCATTTCCCTACTTTTCCTGTTATTCCCATATATTTCAGTTTATGTATTATGATTCCATGGTTACAGTTGTCGAACGGCTTGGCAAAGTTTGTGTATGTTACATCATAGTTTTTATTACTTTCAAGTGCATCAATAATGTTGTTATAGTGTTCCATTAGTTGTGATAGGCATGATCTTCCTGACCGGAATCCATGTTGGTTATCATTTAATTTTTTCTGAGTTTCCAAAAAGACAGATTTTTTTTCTAACTATTCGTTCACATATTTTGCTGAGATGGGATGTAATCGACACTGGCCTATAGCTTTTGGCCTCGGATCAATCTCCTCATTTATATATTGGAACTATGTTCGTTCTCTTTAGGATGCTCAGCGTTTCTCCCGAGTTAGCGATCGTCTCCATATCCAATAGAGGGACTTAGCGATTTCGTTCTTGCAGTTTTTGATCAGTGTGGCATTAAATTTGCCCGGTCTTGCCGCCGAGTGTGTTTTTAGTTCTCCTGTAACTTCTGTAATATCATCTGCTGTAAAGTCGAAGTACGTTATACTTTCCCCTAAAAAATATATTTGTTTCCATTTTTCAAAAGTCCGATAGTCGCGTGATTTTTCGACTTCCTTTTTATAAAATTATAGAAGTACTTTGAGTTAACTTTTATCGCTTCTATAGCGTCCTCCTCTTCTTTCTCTGAATGCTTCTCAATTAGATCCTGCATGAGAGTTCATGATGCAATCTATACTCTGCAGTTTATCATTTAATATTTTTCTGATGTTGTTGTCTTTGCAGTTACTTAATTTTGCAGTCACTCTTTTTCTCTTGCGGAACATTGACCTCTTTTGTTTCTCGAACCTGCTTCTCTTTCCTCTTTGTTGCATTTTTGGGACATGTCTTTCCACAATTTCCAGCGTCTTCTCCTCTAAGGTAATTAGCATCTCTTCCGTTGCCTTGGCGTTAAAGATGGTTTTCCAGTCTATTGCTTCCTTGTTGGATGCAATACCTTCCCAGTTTATAGCTTTGGAGTGAAAATTAAAAGTTTTCAATTTGCTTCTTTCTATAGCGCGTGTTTTTTCTTTCCTGTTGCTTTTACATTTGTTGTTATTTCAATAATGTTGTGATCTGATACTATAGTTGGAGATATTTCCATGTTATCAATTGGGTTGCTGTTATTTGTGAATACCAACTCTAGGCAGTTGTTTTTTCTTGTATTTTCCGTTATTTCTTGTGTTAACATAAATTCATCGGCTAGAGCTAGGAGCATTTTTGCCTGCTCCTGGTCTTCTCGTTTGCCCACTTCTCTTGGTGTATACATATATTTTTTCCTACCCTTTTGTATTTCATAAATGGAAAATTAAAATCACCATAGAAAAAAAATATTTTGGGTTGGAGCGTGTAGATCTTTCATCCAGTTCCTGACCTCTGTAATGAGAATTTTGAAGTTGGCGTGTTAGGGGTCTATATATTACAATTAGTACCATATTTAATATTTCAACTTTTGCTGCTACAAATTCTACGTAGTTGTGTAGTTGTTTGGAGTACTTAATGGTAAACAATACGGTTTAATAATAAAAATACTAATAGAAATAATAGAAAATAATAGAAAAGAACAAATGATAAACAAAATGGTAAACAGAACATGTTGAAATACCAATAATGATAAATTTCTATTATTACAAATGAGAAATGATGTTACCATCTTAAAGATATAAAAATACAGACAAAGGAGGCACATTATAAATATGGCGTAATATAATGGAAACTTTCAACATATAATTTATCTAACTTCTGATTGTACCCGATTTAAGACTGAATTTTGCATATACAGTATAATAGGTGATTTTCTTTGTTTAGTAATATTTACAAGTTGCAATATATATATATATATATATATATATATATATATATATATATATATATATATAATATATATATAAATTATTTCACGAAAGTAACACGTGAAAAATATTTATGATGACTAAAACCACGAAGGAAAGGAAACACAAAATGGTGTTTCCTTTCCTTCGTGGTTTTATTCATCATATATATATATATATATATATATATATATATATATATATATATATATGTGATCAGTCTTTTCTCAGTTGTGATCAGTCTTTCCTTGTGAACAGACGTGTTTTATCGAGTGTCCAGTGTTACCATTTGAATAAGTGGTTTTCGTTGAAGTGTTTAAAAAAAAATAGTGTTGGTGCATTCTTAACTAAATTACATCGTGTTACTAATCATTCATTAACGAATAGATTTCATTTATTGACTTTATTCATTATTATATTATTTGATTAAACCAAATCTATTGCATGTGGCTTGCCTTGCCTGTTTCCTGAATCTATTACTAACCGAGGTTTCATAAGGTTGAAATTCCCTTGTTTTGCCTTTATTGTTTTTCAAATCTATCAGAAAACGTGCTTTCATAAGGTTGAAATTCCCTTGTTTTGCCTTTTTTTTTCAAATCTATCAGAAAACGTGCTTTCATAAGGTTCATTTTCCTTTCCTTCAGGGGATTAAGTAGAGTGTGGTCACCCACCGTGGGAAAAATGAAAAACGGAAAGAAAACAGTCGGTCGAATAGCGGACAGATAAGTTTTAGTAGTACTTTTTCATTTACAGAGCTTTCGTCGGTAGCTTAATTATATATTCATTTAGTATAAATTTGTGTTACAAGAACCTGTTTCTGCGTTTCAGGAACATTTTTGCGGGTTTGCGCAGGTGACGGCACAATAAGCACGCGGTAGACCTACGTTGTAATTTAGTAATTTCCAAACGCTCGTTTTTTTTTGTTTTTTTTGTTTTTTGTTTTTTAATTTGTTTTTTTTTTGTTTTTTAACTAATTAAGTGCATGACACCCCCGTCAAGTACTTGCAGTCGCTGTGAAGGGAAATTTGCTGCTTACGCGTTTACAATGGCTAATAATAATGAACAGTTAGTTTGCAGGTGGTGCTCAAGCATGGAAGTCCTGAGGAACGAGTTAGAACGTGAGAGGGAGGCCAGAGTGAGGCTTGAAGAAAGCGTGATGCTCCTGACGGCAAAATTGGAATCCCTTGAGACTCCAGTTACGACCGCTCCTGCCTCAGTTTCTACTAATAATATAAATAGTACTAATAGCCCTCTCTCTTCCCCTAGTTCCCAACCCTTCGTTCGAGTGCGTAATGGAGCCCCATTGAGGAAACATAAGACTTGTCTATCAGTAATAACAAACAATATGTTTTCTGTTTTAGGTTTCGAAGATGCTGATGAACCGGAAACATGACTCGTTGGTGATTCCATTGTTCGAGGGCAGCTCGAGGAATTCTGTGGGAGAAACCCTCGTCGTAGGCGCCGTTACTGCTACCCTGGTGCAAGGGTGGAGGATATAACTAATAGTGTTGACCATTTCACAGACGGTACCGCCGAGGACACAACTTATGTTATACATGTCGGTACTAATAACGTTTTAAATTCTAGATCGGAAGAACTGCTGGCTAGGTACAGGGACTTACTAGAACGACTAAAGGAAAAAACTAATAAGATTGTTTTAACTTCCTCGAATTATCCAACGTAACGATTTCTACAGCAAGGCGACCTATATTAACAATAATCTAAAGTCTCTTTGTCAACAGGAAGGAGTGCATTTTGCGAATTTTTGTAACAGTTTCTACGGCAGGAGGGACTTGTTCCTCGGAGATGGACTTCATCTTAATGACGTTGGAGCTGCGCGTTCAGGAAGACTATTTCTTAATACTGTCTCTTCTTTTCAGGCTGCCGTAACTCGAACGGTCCCAGCGTAAATTCCATAAATTTCCCCTGCGCTCGCGAAGGTGTAGCAATTACAAACAATTTGAAGGTTCTATTCTTAAATGCTCGTAGCTTACGAAATAAAATAAACAAATTTTTTTCTTTAATTGCTTGTAAAGACTATGATTTAATTGCGATAAATGAATCGTGGCTTAGCACTGAAACACGTGACTTTGTAGGGGAGTATCAAATTAGAGGTTATAGACTTTTTGTTAAAAACAGAATAGGTAGGCGAGGAGGCGGGTGTTATGTTGTATATCAAAGATAAATATTGCGAATGTTATAGAATGTTAAAGCACACCACATTCCAGAACCAATAGATTCGACTATAGTAGACTTAAATTGAATGATTTCAAACTTCTTGTGCGGTTATATATAGGCCCCCTAATCAAACGGCTGATACGGACGAAGCGTTATATCGTGAACTAAAGAGAATAATCGGTAGTGAGCAGGCTTTAGTTATGGGTGACTTTAATTGCGCCAACGTGAATTACGATACAATGCAGGGAGACGCGGAAGGTAATCGTTTAGTTAATTTCTCGAGGATAGCTTTCTTATTCAAAAGGTTGGGGAACCTACGAGGTTGACAGTATTTTAGGATTTAGTAATAACTACGGATGATAGGCTAATTACTAATCTTCAAGTAATAGAACGGTTAAGCAATAGCGATCAGAATATGGTAGAGTTTGTCCTCTCAGTAAGTCACTCGAAACCAGCTAACTCGACTAAAATTTCTAACTTCCAGCAAGCAGACTTTTGTAAATTTCGAATAAAATTTGTCACGCGTCAATTGGGAAACGTAATGGGGAACTCCAACGCAAAACTAATGTGGGAATCGTTGAAACAGTATTTAAGACTATAAATGAGGAATGTGTACCATACAAAATTAAGCGTGCGAAAGTAATAACAAGCCCTTGTGGTTTACTTCTAGAGTAGGAGACATTATAAAGAGTAGAGATAGGGCTTATAGGCTACATAAGTGCGATAAAGACAATTTGTGGTTACGAAACAACTACATATCTCTAAGGCGTGAAGCGAAAAGTGTAATAAAAAAGTTCAAGCGCGAATTTGAAATCTCATAGCTCGTGACGGTAAAGAAAACCCCAAGCGATTCTTTCCCATACGTCAACAATAGAAATCCAGTAAAAAGTGTCTTGGGGCCGTTGAAAAATGTTAACGGAGATCTAGTTTCTGAAAACAAGAAATGCTACCTTGCTAACGAATTCTTTACGTCAGTTTTTACTGTAGAAGATGTAACGAATATCCCTACGATCATAGCCATAATACCTTTTGATAATGGTAATATTTTGGATAATATTGTGGTTAGTGAAGGGGAGGGAATGCGCTATATTGATAAAATGAAAACGCGTAAATCACCGGGGCCGGATTCCATATATCCCATACAACTAAAAGAATTAAAAGATAGCATTGTTGTGCCGCTAACAAAGATTTTTAATGCGTCTGTTTCTGAGGGGTGCGTCCCAGATAATTTCAAGTTAGCAAACGTAACACCTATCTTCAAGAATGGCGATAAAGGCGCGGCGGGAAATTATAGGCCAATCAGTTTAATGTTTGTTGTAGGTAAGCTACTGGAATCAATAATTAGGGATCGTATAGTCGAACACTTAGAATTGCATAACTTAGTTAGAAATACGCAGCACGGTTTTAGGCGAAACAAATCTTGCTTAACTAATCTTTTAGAATTTTTTCAAAGCGTGGTTGACGTTTACGATAGTCATCGGGCGGTTGATGTAGTGTATTTAGATTTTCAAAAAGCGTTTGACACCGTACCGCACAAAAGACTCATTGAGAAAACTAAGGCTCATGGAATCAGGGGTGTAGTAATAAATTGGATAGAAGAGTGGTTGCGAGGTAGGAAACAGAGGGTGGTCGTTGATGGAGCGGAGTCGTGTTGGGCTAATGTAGCGAGTGGCGTTCCTCAGGGTTCTGTATTGGGCCCCTTGCTTTTTCTTATATATATATTAACGATTTAGATGTCGGCCTAGTCAGTACAGTTTCAAAGTTTGCGGATGACACGAAGCTGGGTGGTAGGGCGATTAATGACGAAGATAGAGGTAAAATCCAGAATGATCTGAATAAAATCGTTGATTGGTCAGTCACATGGCAAATGAGATTTAACGTCGATAAGTGCAAAATTTTACATATAGGTTCGCGTAACGGTAATTTTGCGTATAGTATGTCAGGGAAAGAGTTGATAAGCGTAGAGCAGGAAAAAGATTTAGGAGTTATAGTCACTGGTGATTTAAAAGTAGCGAAACAAAGTACAGCAGCGGTCAATAAAGCGAACAAAGTGTTAGGTTTTATAGCTCGGAATTTTGAGTACAAATCGCGCGATATTATAGTTCCTCTTTATAAATCATTAGTTAGACCCCATTTGGAGTACGCGATCCAATTTTGGAATCCGCATATGCGCAAAGATATAGAAAATCGAAAGAGTTCAAAGACGAGCAACTAAGATGATTCCGTCGCTTAGGTCAAAGTCGTACGAGGATAGGCTTAAAGAGTTAAAATTGACTACACTCGAGACTAGGAGGCTAAGGGGTGATCTAATCCAGGTTTTCAAAATTATGAATGGGTTCGATAACGTAGATAGAGATAGCTTTTTCGAAATATCTCAATATAATAGGACTAGAAATAACGGGTGTAAGTTGACAAGTAGAAGGTTCGAGACAGCAGTTGCCAAAAACTTTTTTACGCATAGAATAGTAAATAGCTGGAATAGTTTGCCGGTAGAAGTAATTAGTAGCACGTCTATAAACATGTTTAAAAATCGATTAGACGCATATGTTGATAGATTGGGTATAGTTTAAGGTAGTAAAATTAAGGGTTGGATAAGATAGATTTTGATTCTCTTTTCATTAAAGATCACAATAACCAGACTAGAGGTCATAGTATGAAATTATTTAAGCCAAGATGTAGAACAAATTTAAGAAAACATAGTTTTACAAACAGAGTAATTAAGTTTTGGAACAGTCTGACAGAAGAAGTGGTGACTTCAGATACAATTGATTCTTTCAAAAGAAGGTTGGATAGTTTGATGTCTGCAAGGGACATCTGGTGATAGTGTTTAAGCCCATTTTTATTGCATGAATGGTACTAGTTTATTTCATATATATTATGTACATTTAGGTGATAGATCCCACAGCTCAACACAAGTGTTGTGGGATATAGGGAGGCAGCATCTTGGGTTAGGGGATACTCTCTGTCCTTACACACCCCATTTAAAGAGATTCCTCTGCCGAGCGGTGCCCCCATAGTACTGTGAGGTATTGAAAAACTCATGATCTTCACTTGCCCCACAAACACCTTTAAATGGGAGACCCAAAATGGGTGCACACACATTTCTACATTACTGTACAGTCTTTACAGCCACACCTACACTTTTCCTCCTAAGTATATATATTGTAATGTATATGGTTGTAAATTGTGACTTGGTCCGCAATTGATATGGACCGTGACTTATTTTTGGTTGGCAAGGTACTGGTATTGATGGATACCGTAATGAAATTGACTGGATTCTTTGGATCTGATATATTTGCATGTCAGTTATAAATAGATATAGAGTGTAACATATTTGTGGATAGTAGTCTATTATGACTTGATCCTCTGGATCCAGAGATTCTATCTTTAGTTTTAAATTGATAATTATTTAGTTTTGTAAAAATTAGTTGTTTCCAATGTACAGGCAGTTTTTACATAGTGGAGCCACCTCGATGGGCCGAAGTGGCCCCTAGTGTGCCCACTACAAAAATTTCTTATGTTCTTATGTTCTTTGTGGTTCGGAACCCACGTAAAATTGTAGGTCCCCTCCGCCACCACGGAGGACATGCACAATACACAATTACGAGCACAGTTAGGTAGACCAGCCATGAGTGGGTCCTAGGGTCTTTGTTGGTCTGAAACATTATAACATTATAATATATATATATATATATATATGACTGAATATAGATAAAATCTGCATTGGAACGTGTGTGTGTGTGTGTGTGTGTGTGTGTGTGTGTATATATATATATATATATATATATATATATATATATATACACGTTAGTTGTGAGATACAAGATACCTGCTTAAAGGGTATGATATAAGCGGATAAACTAAAGGATAAAGGATGCAGTACGATGATAAAGCCCAATAAAACATGTTTAGGGCCTACATTTCCAAGTTTAATCATTATAGCTACGTTCCTTGAAATCTTTTCAGCGTTTTTTATTTACATGAGCATTCCAATGCAGATTCTTATCAAGCATTACACCAAGAAAATTTATTAATTTATATGTATTTGGGTAAATTAGATTGCTTTGTGAATTAAAAAGCCTGATGCTTGACTTTTTATAAAAAGACAATACCTACTACCCCCTCATGAGGTGGTGGTGTTTTAAAATAAATAGTTAAATTTATGAACATCAAAAATATAGGCCTATGGTAAACATGGTAAAAAAAATTATAGTGGGCACACAAGGGGCCCTTCGGCCAATCTGGGTGGCTCCACTGTTAATATAAACAAACCACAAATACAGTTACATGCAAAATTAAGATACAATTGATCTCTGCACCTTGCAGATTGTCACTCATCTACTAGCTGTACATTAACTTTAAATTTTTGGAACCTGTGGATCATTCTTCAATGCCACTGCCGTACTAATTTTAAACAACATATGATTATCTCATCTCAGAATGTTTTACATGGATCTAAAGGATCTTAGTCGCTGCTTGTCAACTACTTATATACAGTATACAGTACCTTACAATAGTTTTGCAGACCCGAAGGATCAAGTTGTCTACTTTCTCATAAGACTATATGTATATAGCTATGTATATATAACCTGAATAATACAAGTTCTACAATTAAGAGAAAAGGAGTAGGTGGGACTGTAAAGACTGTATAAGGTATTTGAATGTACACCAATTCAGGGTCTCCCCTTTAAAGGTGTCTATGAGGCAAGTGACCATACTGAGTCTTTCATACATCACAGTGCTATGGGGTGGGGGCACCGCTCGGCAGAGAAATCTCTTTAAATGGGGGGGTATAAAGACAGAGTATCCCCTAACCCAAGATGCTGCCTCCCTACATCCCATCACTCTGTGTGGGTGATGAGATTTACCCAAATAAAAAATAAACTATATATATATATATATATATATATATATATATATATATATATATATATATATATATATATATATATATATATGTGTGTGTGTGTGTGTGTGTGTGTGTGTGTATGTGGAGGGGCTTCACAAACCTCTTCTCCACACCGTTCCAAGTTCCAGCAAAACGTCATTACCATAATTAGGGCGGGTCGTACTCAGGTGACAACATGAATCTGAAGGAAATCCTACCATCAGGGGTGTCTAAATTATGTGTTTTTACATGGGGAATTCAAATATGAGCTTCTTTTTTGGATAGGATAACTCTAACCTACATCATTTTGTATTTCTAAATTGCCAATTTTACCCTTTTGAACCCCTTTATAATATATTAAAAGATATAAGGTAAATCATTTATATTGACAAGGCCAAATCAACTTTACATATATTTATTAATAGGTGAACTGCATGTATATCACTGGATATAATTACAAAGATCATTCTCCTGACATCTTGAACTTTGCCAGGTTGCACAAATCCTGCTTTGACTCAGACTTGGACATCAGCTTCCTGCTGGTCTCCTGAGCCCTGATCCCTCCATCCCTCTTTTCCTGTGAGAAGTACTTAGCAGAAGCCTCAGTCACCATTTTAACAACCCTCTCAATGCTTTGTGTGTGGCAAGGCCAGTTGCGCACCTCCATGGGGGTGTTGATGAAGTTTTTCACCTCTGAGGTGCTTAAAGAGCAGGTGAGAGGTGTCTCTGACACACCTTCTGACCAGCTGATCAAGTCACCGATGCTGGAAGCATCACAATTGATGTCAGGTGTCCTTCTGCTCCTAACAGAGGAGTCCCCCAGCTGAGTGTCCGGGTCCCCCTCTCCCCTGATGGCCAGGATTCTCTCCACCCCTTCAATCCTCTCCTTCTGATCCTCAGAGCAGAGTAGTGTTTGGAGGATGACTTCACTGTGGGCATACCAAGCAGATCTTCTCACAGTTGGCATCACAATATCCAGCACCTCCTTTCTCTTGGACTTGAGGCAGTCCAGCTGAAAGAGGATGTGCCTAGGCCCTTCGATCCAGGAGTGCTTGACCTTCACGTTGAACCAACATGGGTAATACACTCCAATGATGAATTCCACAATGAATTGCAGAATCTTCAGGTTCTTTCCTTTAAGTCCGTGCTTTGACACCCAGAGCCTGAGAAGTCTGTTCGCTGTGGTGAGCCAGCGGCTGTGGTTTACTGGTCCAATCTCTAACAGAGCCAGCCCTGCAGGAAGTACTCCATCCCTGACTGCACAGACAATTTTATAGCCATAGTATTGATCAGTTGAGAGATCTTGAATGACCTTGTCAGGAAGCTTGATCAGTGGAGGGCCAACAGAGATTCGGGTGAAGTTTGGATTGATATCAAAGTCTGTAGAAGAATCAAGGAGCTTTCCTATTGGCCCTGATAATTTTTTGTCTGAGAGTAGGGCCATCAAGGTCAACAATGAGATGGCGCAGGGGAAGTTCAACAGTGTGCAGGTTGCACACCAACCAGACCAGCTTTCTCCCCAGGTGCAGCTCCAGCTTCCGCATTACTCCAGCTTTCACACCAGTGTTGACATTTGTTGAGTCTCCTCCAATGGCCAACAAGGTCTTATCATAACCCCTCTCTTTCAGCCAGGCAAACAGGACCTTAGCAATCTTCTCCGCATGTGACTCCTCTTTAGTTGCTTTCTCTGGGGTAAAGTGGAACAGATAGTAGCTGCCAGGCTCACTAACAACACTATAGTGTTCTTCCTTGATCTTTGCGGGAAAAGATTGGTCACTGCCCTCAGCTTCCATCATCACATTGGTCAGGTCAATCCACCCATCAAAGAGGATGCAAGAGATCCCCCCCCTCATCCCTGCACTTCTTCTCGAACTGTTCCCCCAGCTCTCTCATCAACTTCTCCTGTGCTCTCTTGACCTTGCTCTTATCAATCACTTTACTTGTATTGTCTTTTGTGATGATTCCTGCGTCAATCAGAGCTGCTGTTGCTATCGCTGCAGTTGGCCTCAGCCCTATGCCATACCTTACACTAGCAAGGGCAATGTTTTGAATCTCATCATAGTTTTTCTGTACCTTTGCCGAAGCTGCTGACTCAGGGTCAGTTTGAAGGAAGAGCTCAACTTCAGGAACAAACTCATCTTCATCACCACTTCTCTCCAATTCCAGATCCTCATCACCATCTGCCAAAAATCTCTTAACATCCTTCCTGGCTGCCTTCTCTGCTACTGCAGCACTTTCCTCCTTGCTCCTTTTCCTTTTCTCTGCCTTCCTTTCCATCCACTGCCTTTTCAATGTCCTCACCCGTCTCTTGTGCTCTGGTAGATCAGGACCCCCTATTTGGTGGGGTCCCTTACTTCCAACCTTCTCTTTCTGTCCTCTTTCTGTCATTCTAGCCTCTGAGAAAGGTGGCTCAGAAAATGGCCTTATGCGCGCCAGAAAACTGTCAAAATATTTCATATATCAAACTGTATGATAATTACAATTAAGTGGAATGGCACACCTTTTTATTTGAGTATTTAAATATTATTATTATTATATGAATTACATTATATGTGTTTATATGAATTAGTTAGAACAATGCTCTATGAGAGATAACGTGAGCAGCCATGATAGAAAACGTGAGAAGACATATTCTGGGGTAACTACAATAGTAAAATAATCAACAATTTAATAATAATCAACTGCAAAATGATGTAGGTTAGGGTTATCAGAATTAAATATTTTCTTCAGAATTGTGTTCTATACACCAAAATATGTCATTTGAACACCCCTCTCCATTGATTTAAAAAAAATGCATAGTATGACCCGCCCTATTACCAGATACCTCTTTCAGTCATTAATTTATCTAGTTTATTCTTAAAAGTCTCCAAAGTATGGGAACTCGCAACTTCTTCATCTAAGCTATTCCAGAATTTTACTATTCTATTTGAAAAACTATGTTGTACTAATTGTGATTTACATCTTTGCTGAAAAAGCTTAAGGCTATGGCCTCTTGCCCTATCATTGTGATTCTTTGTAAAAAGAGAGTGGAAGTCTATATTATCTAACTCATTTATCATATTATATACTTCTATCATATCACCTCGTAACCTTCTTCGCTTTAGGGAAAACATGTTTAGATGCTCCAATCTCTCTTTGTAACTAAGGTATCTAAGGCATGGTATCATCCTTGTGGCTCTCTTTTGTACTTTTTCTAGTCTATCTTTGTCTTGCTCTAAATAAGGACTACTGAACTGAATGTAATACTCAAAAAGAGGCCTCACGTATGAAGTATAGAGCCTACTTATCTTTTTTGGTGATTTTTATTCTGTTTTTGCGGGTTCAATCTAGCATTAACCTTATTTCTAATTTTAATACAATGATTTGTAGGTTTAAGATCATGATTCACAATGACACCCAATTCTCTTTCCTTTTTCCTTTGTAGGCCTGGTAAATACCTACTTTGCTTATATATATTGGCTTAAAATGTATTTAATTTATATGTGTTTGGATAAATTAGTTTGCTATGTGATTTAAAAAATCTGATGCTAGGCTATAAGTGAGATGCCTTTGGTGAAATTTTGATAGGCGCGCTAGTAAGTCATGGTTAGTTCAGTTGACGACAGTGAATCACGGTGCCTGGCACCTACATATGGTACCCTTTGGGTACCATAATACTTGAATGTTATATATGTCTATTGTTAACGATATGTTTATTCATGACGTATATTTAAATATGTAAATGTTTTAATTAGGGTTTCATTTTCTCCTTTGTGTGTGTGTGTGTGTGTGTGTGTGTGTGTGTACAGGAAAAAGTCCTAAGCTCCGCCCACTGTAAGATCAGTCAGTTTGGACTAAAAGCTGAATTAAACTTTACTGTACTTCAAGCTCCAAGGAACTACCAATAATTTAAAAGAGTGTAATGGTTGGAGCTGTATATATACATATATCTGATTAATTTAGTGTATCCTAGCCTAGATTATGCGGAATATATATATATATATATATATATATATATAATAACAGGAACACCAGAGAAAATACAAACATCCTTCAAGGTTTAATAGTACCAACGTTTCGGAATGCACTAATTCCATCTTCAGGGCTAAAACAATAAAATTCCAAATCACATACAAAATACAAATTGCTTAATAACAATTTAAAATAAACTTTAAAAAAATTATAAAAAGTGGCTAAGAAAATGTAAAACATTAAAACTAAAAGGTAAATAAATGTGAAGTTAAAAAGTTAAAATTATAAAAAAGTAAAAGCATTAAAACTGTAACGTAAATAAAATAAACTAGTACCTTAACCAAAACATAGCAGATCTATCGATGATTCGTCAGAATTTAGGTCTGGTTTTAGTTTATAAATAAACAAAGACTCCATAATTTTAAGCTTAAGGTCAAACCTTCCGGCAGCAAGTACGGCGAAATTAGACTGTGAAATTGGGTGGTTATTGTTGTGCGAGTGATTACGTATGAGAGAATTAGGTGGTTTGCCAAGGGGTAAATTTGTACGGACCGATTTACCGAGATGTTCGTAAATACGAGATTTTAAATGTCTTTTAGTTTTTCTTATATATGACCCCATACAGTGGTCACACTTGTATTGATAAACTATGGATGACTTAAGAAGTGTAGGAATAACATCCTTGTATTTAAATAAATGGTAAATCGATTTAGACGGGGTGAATATAATTTTTATACATAGTTGTGGGTAGAATTCCTTGAGCAATTTTAAAAGTTTGTTTCTAATGTTAAAACTTGAGGTTCCCATATAGGGCAAAGTAAAATACAGGATATCTTTGGGGACTGTAATTAAGTCTCTAGTTGTAGGGCTTATTAGTCTATTTAAGGTTCTGCCTATTGTAGTCTCCACCAGTCTAGAAGGGAAATTATTCTTGGCAAGGAGTTTTCGGATGAAATCTAGTTCATCGTGTAGTTTAAAGTAATCTGAACAGATATTGAAAGCTCTATTGGTCAGAGTCGAAATTAAGTTTCGTTTGAAACCTAAAGGGATAAAGGAAGAAAAGTTCGTAGTAAGATTGGTGAATGTCGGCTTGTGATTTTAAGTCTCTGGTGTCTGGTATAGATTCAACACATCTTTTGAACGTCATTCAGACGGGCAATTTGAAATGTATTGCAAGGGTGAATTTTGTTCAGAACAGGAAACTCCAAAAATTAGGATATAATACGAGTAATAATCTAGCAGCTAATGATCTCATCTTTAATTATTCTTCCAAAGTTCTCAGTGATATTCAAACATCTGCCCTTTGTAAAGGCCTGAAATTCTCTCTTACTCCAAAGAAACTTAATTTTTACGATTATTTCCTCAACTTTGAGTTATTTTTTAAGGACCTTTTTAAACATTCATTCTTTGACCCACATAGTAAAGGTTTTAACTTTTTATCTAATAATTTACGTAATTTAGCTTTTACTTCATTTTATGCTTTTAACACTTATGGCAATAGATCTAATATGGAGGTGGAAGAGTTTCAAAGTCTAAGAAATCTGTCTTTGGACAAGTCATTGGTGGTTACAAGACCAGACAAAGGCAATGGCGTTGTTCTTTTGGACAGGAATGTTTATGTCGATAAAATGTTAGATATCTTAAATGATGCAACTAGATTTATTAAAGTAACTGGTGACATTTTTGCTTTAATTTTAAAACAGGAAGATAAAATTAATAGGTATCTTAGAAAACTTAAATCTAATAATATAATCTCAGACACGGTTTTTTCTAAATTATTTGTTTCTGGATCCAGCCCAGGCTTTATGTATGGACTCCCTAAAATACACAAACCTAATTGTCCACTTAGGCCAATTTTATCGGCTCTAGGAACTTTTAGTTATAACCTTTCAAAATTCTTGGTTCCAATACTATCACTACACTATAACTTTAATTTGTATACAGCACGGGATTCTTTTTCTTTCGTTAGAGAAATTACCTCATTAAATAATAATTCTTACACAATGGCTAGTTTCGATGTAAAATCTTTATTTACCAATGTGCCTGTTGCAGAAACTATTGATATATGTATTGACAATCTTTTTTAATAATACTGATACTGTGCATGGTTTTAATAGAGGTCAAATGAAAGAACTACTAAAATTTTCCTTGGAAGACCTTATATTTATATTCAACGGTGAATATTTTAAACAGACTGAAGGTGTTCAAATGGGTCTGCCTCTTGGTCCCACCTTAGCTAACGCGTTTCTGTGTCATCATGAAGTCAAATGGTTGAATGAGTGTCCTTCCAACTTTAAACCGGTTTTTTATAGAAGATATATTGATGACACTTTTCTCCTGTTTAAATCACCAGACCATATCCCTTTGTTTCGTCATTACCTTAATTCTAAGCACCCTAATATTCAATTTACTTCAGAAGCTGAATCTAATAGCTCTCTGTCCTTTTTGGACATTAAGATAATAAAAACTAATTCCTCTTTTGAGACTTCCGTTTACCGAAAGCCGACATTCACCAATCTTACTACGAACTTTTCTTCCTTTATCCCTTTAGGTTTCAAACGAAACTTAATTTCGACTCTGACCAATAGAGCTTTCAATATCTGTTCAGATTACTTTAAACTACACGATGAACTAGATTTCATCCGAAAACTCCTTGCCAAGAATAATTTCCCTTCTAGACTGGTGGAGACTACAATAGGCAGAACCTTAAATAGACTAATAAGCCCTACAACTAGAGACTTAATTACAGTCCCCAAAGATATCTTGTATTTTACTTTGCCCTATATGGGAACCTCAAGTTTTAACATTAGAAACAAACTTTTAAAATTGCTCAAGGAATTCTACCCACAACTATGTATAAAAATTATATTCACCCCGTCTAAATCGATTTACCATTTATTTAAATACAAGGATGTTATTCCTACACTTCTTAAGTCATCCATAGTTTATCAATACAAGTGTGACCACTGTATGGGGTCATATATAGGAAAAACTAAGACATTTAAAATCTCGTATTTACGAACATCTCGGTAAATCGGTCCGTACAAATTTACCCCTTGGCAAACCACCTAATTCTCTCATACGTAATCACTCGCACAACAATAACCACCCAATTTCACAGTCTAGTTTCGCCGTACTTGCTGCCGGAAGCTCTGACCTTAAGCTTAAAATTATGGAGTCTTTGTTTATTTATAAACTAAAACCAGACCTAAATTCTGACGAATCATCGATAGATCTGCTATGTTTTGGTTAAGGTACTAGTTTATTTTATTTACGTTACAGTTTTAATGCTTTTACTTTTTTATAATTTTAACTTTTTAACTTCACATTTATTTACCTTTTAGTTTTAATGTTTTACATTTTCTTAGCCACTTTTTATAATTTTTTTAAAGTATTTTAAATTGTTATTAAGCAATTTGTATTTTGTTTGTGATTTGGAATTTTATTGTTTTAGCCCTGAAGATGGAATTAGTGCATTCCGAAACGTTGATACTATTAAACCTTGAAGGATGTTTGTATTTTCTCTGGTGTTCCAGTTTATTATTAAACTGCGTTTTCCGCGCCACCAATCAATAGCCGATATATATATATATATATATATATATATATATATATATATATATGTGTGTGTGTGTGTGTGTGTGTGTGAAAATGAACCATAAATAATTCCCATATTTCTATACTATTATATTCTTCATGTATTCATTTTCACATAAGGACCAAAATCGCCCAACGCGAGTTTGGACAAAATTTTTGATTTGCTTTCTACTTTGTCAAATAATTGGTGACCTGTTCTTTTTTAAAATCTCATAATCATTTCTTTAGATTTCGCTTATAAGGAATCCTGCTTAAGCTTTGCAATGTTCATATTTTGTATACATTCTCTTTCGTTATAAAAGATGAGATCATGTCTTGCCTAAGCATTTAAATTGTACATCTTAAACCTTAAAATTTTACTCATATGCATATTTTAGTGTAAAGATGCATAGTCCGATTTCCACTTTTCGTTAACTTGGCAGATCATGATAACATCAGATCTGAAAAGTCGCGGTTTAAGATAAAAATATGGTTTCATCTTCAAATATTTTGTTTATTCGTTCAAGCCTTACCACAGCTAAAAAATGTACTTTATTTTCGAGTATTGTGCAAAAATAATGCAGCCTTTTTAGCATTTAATATTAATGATGTTAGCAGTTTTGGGGTATATAAACCCCGGTAAAAATCTTCCATTGTCATTCAGAAGCTAATTCAGAGGCTGAGTACTACCTGTACATTTTAGCAGTAAATTACAGTTCAGAAGAACTTAGTCATTAAACTTTCCGGATACGCTATAAGAAGAGTCCGGAATCTTCAGAAAATTTTAGTAAGTCTACCAGAGTCCTCCGAGCCACTATAGAAGAACTCGGAGAGTAATATAGAAGAAAACTACTACAAGTCATACATCCGTTGCTGCCACCTAACTAGAACCCCCGTCGACTTCGAACCAACCCAGGCCATAGACGGAGGGATTAACAACTGGCGACCCTTTAATCAGGATCTTCACAACTGACAACTTCTGCATCCAGGATTCTTCCAGTCTTCCAGACCCTGGAACTAGAACCAACACCCAGTTGACCGGCGTGTCACGACTTCTAGTTCGTCACATCCACCCTTGAACCGGTGCGTCACGACTCCAAGTTCTCCACGCCTAGTTTTCATCCAAGAACAAGTGGCCAGCAAGACACGTTTTCAGGACACGTCTCTAAGGATTTCGCCATAGAAATCTTGTTAAGTACAAAACTCTTTTTTAAATAATCTCTAAACATTTGAAAAGTCAGTATTATTAACAGTTAATATTTAGTATTGAGCCAGAATTAACAAAAAAACACAGTGAACATTTCAAACACCAGTGATACATTTTTTTTATTGAAAACAGCATTTTCACAGAATTATTGTCACAGAATTAAAATTCACAGAGTTATTGTCACAGAGTTATTTTCAGAGTTATTTTCAGTTATTTTCGCTATTATAGTTAGTATAGTATAATTTTATTTAATGTACCAAGCATAGTACGAAAATAATCTTGTTTACATTTTTTTTTATTTTGTTTGCAATCTTTTCAAATTTTCCCATAGTTAGGAAAATTGTTGTGCATTTATTTTTTTAGATAGTGTAGTTAGGAAAACCCCTTAAGTGATCATTCCATAAATTAAGATCGGTCAAGCAGACCTAATTAGAACACATTAATAAGTACTTTCACATATGAGCGATTCAGACGGTGCGCTTTCTGACATCGAAAATTTACCTACACCCATTTTTCACCTACCCCGCGCCCTTCAAACATACTCCCAAACACACAAACTTCAGATCCAGAACAAGCCAATATGTCTCAGTCTCAAACCCCCGCCCCAGCATACATTAACTTAAGCAGACTAGTAAACCTTCCCCATACTGTTTTAATTTTTAAGGGGACCACAGATAATCGCTTTGTTGAACCACGCGTAAGACCTTGGATTGAATCTTTAGAGCAACATTTCTTACGCGAAAACATCACCGATGATGATATAAAAATTAGGGAAGCAAAAAGATTTATCGACCCTAAAGAAGGGAATGCTCATGACACAGTCACCTACGTCCCATCAATTAGCGAAGCTACAACATGGGACGATTTTAAACAAAACGTATTAGAATTTTAAGAAATAACACTTGCACAACCCTTAGCCACGTTAGAAGCAGTCTTCCAAGCTAAATGGAAGAAAGAGGAACCCGAAGATTTAAACAATTTTATTACACGAACATATAAACTTGTAGGAGAAGCCCTCCGTGCCGTTGAAAATGCGTGTGGCATTACTTTCACTTCGAAACAAAGAAATCTAATAGTAGCAACAACTATTTACCAAAACCTACCCGGAGCACCTAAAAAAAGTTTCAGGAGTTTTTAAATGTTGACAAACCTGTAAGTGTAGCCATAAACAAAACACGGGAACATTACCCCGATTTAGCAAACCAGAACTACCGAAAGGGTAGAGAAACCCCTGTACATTACATTCAACAGCAGTAGCCACAACACCAACAGCAACAACAACAACCCTATAAATCGAGGCCAATGCAGGGAACACCACCCCAGAAACAAGCCCCCAAACCCAGAATACACGCCCTCCTCCACAGTGTTTTAACTGCGATAGCTTTGGGCACATGATAAGTCAGTGCAATTATCCCTCTTATTGCTCCCACTGTCACGAAGATGGTCATCGCCGTGGCGATCGCCAAAAGTGTGCTGATAAAGCCCCTGCAGGGTATAGACCCCACTTTCAGACACCAAACCACCCACGTTCCCAAAACGTATCCCAAAAGTCCTCCAATCCCCAGAAACCAGTCCATTCCCAGCCTCAGTCGAACCACCAACCCAATAGATTATGACCACAGGGTCAACCACACTCTTACCCCATGTACAAACCTCAGTGCAACCAGCAAGGTTAGCTAGTTCGGTACGTAGAAGTACCCGTGGAGGAATCATTTTCCCCAGAGTACAGTTTTCAAGAACACCCTCCAGCGTATGGTAATCCCGTAGAATATGACCCAGGTCCTCCCATAGAAGACCATTCGAGCCCTTTTTTAGACCCTACTTTGGAGGCAGCAGTTCAGCCTCCTCCCTTCTAAATTACAGTAATGAACCCAGATACACACACAAACTCCCCATCAGGATAACAGGTGCGGACCTCCTAGATTTAATAATAAATTGTAGCACTGATAACCAAGATTTAACTGCTCTCCTAAATACAGGAGCACACGGGACGTTAATTAAAAAACAATGTGTAGATGAATTACTAGAGAGTACGAATTACAAATATGAAATTAAGGCACCCTCCTGTCAACTCAGAGGAGTTACGGGCACACCCATACCTACATACGGAGAAATTGAGTTATATTTAGAAGTTGGAAACGCGGTATACCCCGCGAAATGTTGTATAGTGGACACAGTCGCCACCTTTCAGACAGACATCCTACTAGGTATGGATTTTTTTAACCGGAATCAATGGGAGATTTACCCAGCCGGAAAGTTAGTAAAGTGTCGAAATAGGACACACCATCTCCGTGAGAATGACAGACAGCTTAATGCTAATAGAATTAGTTCAGTTCAGATTTCCGAAAGAAATAGGAAACCCCCTCCACTTGATAGCAGTTCAAGTCAGCCGGTTGCATCCAGAGGGACAACCGCTCCAGAAATCAGACCCCAGGGTAATCAGTTCCAGTTGTTGAATCCAGTTGGATCAACACAGTCAGTTTCCAGTCATCAGTTTCCAGTCAGTCAGTTTCCAGTCAGCCAGTTTCCAGTCAGCCAGTTTCCAGTCAGCCAGCTTCAGTTCAGCCAATAAGGCAAATTTTAGTCGCCGAACCAGAGTCAGATTCACAATTTTTCATATGCCCTACCGAGCATATAACAGTAGCACCTTATGAGAAGATTTGTTTCCTAGCAAAAGTAGTGACAGTCAAGGAAAATTATTAGAGTCAGAGCGTACTCTGATTACAGAGAAAAGTAATTTCAAAAGAGATGTTCTTATTGCCCAAGTCCTTAGTCAGAGTCAGAATTCAGCTATCCCTGTGTTTGTTTAAACAAAGGAAAAAGTCCTATAGAATTAACTTCAAATCAGAAAATAGGAACTGTTTCCACAGTAGAAGTAGATTCAGATTTCCCCATCAGTATGATAAATCGTGTTTCCAGTTCCTTAGAGTTAAATCCTTCAGTATTAAAAGAAGAATATAAGAAATGTCTGGAGCACTCCCTTCAGGAGTCACCAGCTTTACAGGATCCCAAACTAATGGAATCACTTCTCGATTTCCTGATAAGAAATAGAGATGTGATTGCCCTAAAAGGAGATCCTCTGGGCCGAACTAATTTGGTCCCTTTTGAAATCAAGTTGGAACCCAATTCCAAACCCATTTTCATTCCTCCCTATCGGGTTCCACATTCCCAATTAGTCACTATTGAGGAACACATCAAGGACATGTTGGAGCAGGATGTCATTCAGCCTTCAGCTAGTCCCTGGTCCGCTCCTATGATTCTCGTCTCCAAAAAGGACGGAACATCTCGCCCTTGTATAGATTTTAGACGCCTGAACAACATTACCATCCCAGACCGTTTCCCGATTCCAAACATGCAGGAAACAATTCTGAACGTAGGGAAAGCGAACTTTTTTCATCCCTCGATTTAGCATCGGGTTATTGGCAAATGGAGGTCAGTCCCGAATCTCGGGCATTGACTGCTTTCTCCACTAACCGAGGCCATTACGAATTCCAGGTTTTACCTTTCGGAGTCCGAAATGGGCCTGCTAATTTCTCTAGGTTGATGAATATAGTCCTTTCCGACCTATTAGGTGTCGAAGCTCTCGTTTATCTTGACGATATTATCGTCTACAGTTCGGACATAAAAACACACTTTCAACGCCTTCAGAATGTGCTATCACACTTGAGAAAAGCACACCTTAAACTGAAGCTTGCAAAGTGCAATTTTTTACAAGAATCCCTGGTATACCTAGGATTCCTACTCTCGTCCACAGGAATTAAACCTGATCCAGCCAAACTCGAAGCCCTGGAAAGGTACCCTGTACCCAAACCATCGACGACGCCCGTGCATTTATTGGTTTTGTCGGATTCTATCGGAACTTTATCCCCCAATTTTCAAATATTGCTAAACCCATTACTAATTTGTTCCAGAAAAATTCGAAATTTAACTGGGAATCCGATCACCAACATGCCTTTGAAACTTTAATTAATAAACTAACCTGTCATCCCATTTACAATATCCTGATTACACAAGACCCTTCATCATAGCCACAGATGCTTCCTCCTATGGACTAGGAGCCGTCCTGTTACAGGACGTAGACGGTGTGGAATTACCCATTGCTTATGCCAGTCAACTTCTCTCTGCACCTCAACGGAATTATTCCACTACGGACCGAGAGGCCCTAGCGGTATATTGGGCTTTGAAAAAATTCCGAAATATCGTCTATGGCTACGATGTAACCATCAAGACTGATCATAAGCCACTCACGTACCTCTTCAAGGACAAGCTACTTGAAGGACGATTGAGTAGATGGGCTCTGTTGATTCAGGACTTTGCAGCAAAAATCGTATACAAACCGGGAAAACTGCAAGTTATTCCAGACGGATTGTCGAGACTCAAGCCCGACCCAAGTGAATAAAATAGGAATTCTTCCTGTGTTCGACTACGAGTGTCTGCAATACTCCCAACAACAGGACCAACACACCCAAAACCTTCGGGCGCGCCTGGAACAAAAGGAACCATCGAAGGTAAAAGAACAGTACAACCTCAAAGATGGGCTCGTACATTTCAGGAACGAAGATGGAAACGACCTCGTGGAGATACCAAAGGATCTCGTCGATATAGCCATTGGACTTTGTCACGACTCACCTTTGTATGGACACATGGGGCCGGATCGCACCATCAAGAGTCTTTTGGAGCGATACCACTTTCCCGAGATGAACAGAAAGGTACAAGAATACATCGCCGAATGTCCGTCGTGTTTAAAGCATAAGGGCAACGTACCATCCACAGCTCCGATGCATAAATATCCAGTATGCCAAAGGCCCTGGCAAAGAACTGGAATGGATATACTGGGACCATTTCCCAAAACATCAAAGGGAAATCAGTACATCATTGTGTTTACGGACCACTTCTCGCGTTACAGCGAAGTAGCCGCCATTCCAGACCAGACCTCGGAAACTGTGGCAAGAGCCCTAGTGGAACGCGTCATCCAAATCATACCACTCCTTCCATCCTAATCTCGGATAACGCCTTAGTTTCACTTCCAAACTGTTCGAGTCACTCTGTAACATGTGTAAAATTAAAAATACACACATTGTGGCATACCATCCGCAGGCAAACGGCTTAGTGGAAAGGCACAATCGAAAGATCTTGGAAGCCCTGCGCCACGTTGTCGATGCATCCTCCCGTACATGGGATGATTCCCTTCCCATGGTACAAACAGCCATCAACAATGGCTATAATGTGTCCATCGGGGACACCCTCATTTCGTCCTCTATCACTACGACAAGCGTCTACCTTTTGATTTGCCCGACCAAACCGACCCGGCAGTTCTAACATCTTCCGAAATGGCAGAAGCAAATCAGCAACTAGCTGAACGATCTTTCAAGATTTTTGACATAATCCGCTATGCCCTCGACCAACGAAACCAACAGATGGAGCAAGAGCAACATAGGCGTCATCCCCGTCAACGGACTATAATCGTCGGTATGCGATGTTATCTGAAGAGCGTGAAACCGCCAGGTGCTCATCGCAAATTATACCCAAAATGGGATGGCCCATATAGGATTATGAAAAACCTCGGAAAAAATCGTTATGAAATCCTCGACCTCCGGGATCATTCCAAACTAAAGATCATTCACGCTGACAATTTGAAGATAGCTTCCGAACAACACCTTCCCAAAAAACAGCTGCCAGGCGTTCGAGCCGCCTATCCTTCAAAAGGTCAAGTATTAACAAATCGGGCAGGGATCAAAAAACTGAAGTGGTCACCGCGGGAACCGCTACCCATGACGAAGATTGGTACCTCGTAATACCACCAGTACTCGAGGCAATCTCTGAACAAGAGGAGGCCCCAGAGCCAAGCGTCCCATCGGACCCAGACCCTGGAGAAACCCCTTCGAGAGGATCACTCAGTGGAACTCCACCATCTCCTCCAACTCCACCATCTCCTCTGTCACCACCCTCACCGATTGATGATCGACGCACGGACCCTACATACCGCCCGCAAATGCATCACCACGTGAACTAGAACCTTCACATAAGAAACGAACCCGCTCAGAATCCGAGCTCAACGGTCGACCCCCATTGCCACCAAAACGAGGCCGACCCCTTCGCCCACAAACACAAGTATCCACACAACACCCCCAGCTCCGTATAACCTAAGGCGTAGAAATGAATAAAATTGTCCCCCTTATAATTTTCCAAATTATTTACTCTTGTAGCCCTAGCATTAAAATTTCTACCGGAGTTGTTATAGAAAAACTTGCAGAAGGTAAATTTTTGAAAGGGCACGCAGACCTTTATATAAATTTGCAACCCCCTGCTAGAATTAAAATCAATCTCCTTCAGATACAAACCCAATTAAAAACGTTTGAAAGTAAAGTCCAGAATTCTTTCCAAGGAAAAGATCAGATTAGTCGCGTTCTGTTAGAAAATACCCTCGAAAATATTCAAACTACAGCACGCGCCCTATCAGAAATATTAGCCTTACCATGGATACAAACTGAAACTAAAAACTCAGAAAACTTTAACCAAAGAAGTAAAAGGGGACTGATAGATATAGGAGGGAAACTGTTCAAAGGTTTATTCGGATTAGCAACCGAAGAAGATATTAAAAGAATGAACTTAAATTGAATCTCTTCGCGCGAAATCGACAATATAATGGACACATGTTAGAACAAACTATTAGGTCATTACACGAAAACAATCGCTTCCTCCACTCCCTTTCGGACAGATTCACATACCTTGAATCCATGTTAGCTCAATACAAAGAACACAAAAGATATCTAGAATTAATAGAGATAATGAACCTACAAGTAACCCTAATCGATAAATACTTACAACGAATAACTACGATTCATTCCAAGGTTTTGCGTGCAACCCAGCTAGCCCATGGAAAAATCACTCTTTCCACCCTAATACCATGGGAAATACTTCAGTCCTTGATTCACACCGCCCAGTCACAATTAAAATTATCACCCATATTCCCACTCAACCACACTAATTACCCCAATTTCTAGAATACACCTGGACTGTACATGGACCACGCCCCTACACATACCTCATAATTATACCATTTTCGATGTCCTCACTTATGACGTATATAAATTTCACCCTTTCCCAACACCCTACCAAAACAACTCTAATGTCTATCGATTGTATTTACCCACCGTACCACCTTACCTTTTCCTCACCAAAGATCTGTCAGCTTATTCTATGATGTCAGATAGCGACGTCCGGCATTGCCGATTCCCGCAACCAAATAAACAACTCGTCTGCCCTCCACTCAAACCAGTTATTCTTCCAACTACTAGGTCTTGCTTTATCGACTTAATTCGTGACCGGCATGCCCCGTATGTTCATTTAAAAAATTTCATTCCCCTAAAACCATCCAACTACGAATTGGACCAGACATCTGGGTTTCTTCGCGAACAGGACTGCCGCTACTCTCGAGTGTCAAATTATTCCCTCATCACAATCCCTATGGTTATTCGGCTACCAATTGGTTGCTCCTTGCGTTCAAAAGCCCTCCAAATATACAACCCGTACAAGGTTACCCTTAATAACTCATACCCATTCCCGTCGCAAATTAAATTTAAACCCGTCATAGAGATCTTAAATCTCTCCATAAAACCTGTAACCATCCTACCCGAACTACATGCCCCTGAATGGAATGATCAATTGAGCCGGTTTAAAATTTCGGATGATAACCAAAACAACCTCTTACAAATACTACAACCGGTAACCATTTTCTCAACATCTGCCGTTAGTATCATTATTGTATGTGCTATTATCCTCGGTATATTTGTGGTGAAAAGATCATTCTGGGAACAAAGAAAACCAAGTGACACGGAACATGAAACTATTTATGCACGACCAAGAGTGCGTACCCAGACCACGTGAACTAGACTTAACCACCCGACTTATGTTGTGTATATAAATCTGAATTATAAAACCCATAGTTATCATTTAGTTAGCATTAGTTAGGATGTTACATTATTATATTAATATCATTCTAGAGGGGAGAGCCCTGTAAAAATGAACCATAAATAATTCCCATATTCCTATACTATTATATTGTTCATGTAATTCTTGTATTCATTTATATAGTTCTTGCATCCCTTTCAAAATTCATGTGTTTATATGGTTCATGTATTTATATAATCCTGTATATTCTTATATATTTAAATTTATATAATGCCTATATTCATATGTATGTACGTGTGTGTATTCATTTTTACATAAGGACCAAAATCGCCCAACGCGAGTTTGGGTAAAATTTTTGATTTGCTTTCTACTTTGCCAAGTAATTGGTGACCTGTTCTTTTTTAAAATCTCATAATCATGTTTTAGATTTCGCTTAACCCTTTACTGCCCAAAAGGACAAATTTCTAACCTTTAAAATACATGCATTCATAACTTAACCCAACAAAATATTTGGCCAGTAAAGGGTTAATAAGGAATCCTGCTTAAGCTTTGCAATGTTCATATTTTGTATACATTCTCTTTCGTTATAAAAGATGAAATCATGTCTTGCCTAAGCATTTAAATTGTACATCTTAAACCTTAAAATTTTACTCATATACATATTTTAGTATAAAGATGCATAGTCCGATTTCCACTTTTAGTTAACTTGGCAGATCATGATAACATCAGATCTGAAAAGTCGCGGTTTAAGATAAAAATATGGTTTCATCTTCAAATATTTTGTTTATTCATTCAAGCCTTACCACAGCTAAAAAATTTACTTTATTTTCGAATATTGTGCAAAAATAATGCAGCCTTTTTAGCATTTAATATTAATGATGTTAGCAGTTTTGGGGTATATAAACCCCGGTAAAAATCTTCCATTGTCATTCAGAAGCTAATTCAGAGGCTGAGCACTACCTGTACATTTTAGCAGTAAATTACAGTAAAAGATAGTCTTTATCTTATCCTTTGAGCCTTGCTCTCTTCAGAACTTAGTCATTAAACTTTCCGGAGACGCTATAAGAAGAGTCCGGAATCTTCAGAAAATTTTAGTAAGTCTACCAGAGTCCTCCGAGCCACTATAGAAGAACTCGGAGAGTAATATAGAAGAAAACTACTACAAGTCATACATCCGTTGCTGCCACCTAACTAGAACCCCCGTCGACTTCGAACCAACCCAGGCCATAGACGGAGGGGTTAACATATATATATATATGTGTGTGTGTGTGTGTGTGTGTGCGCGCGCGCTTTTCTCTTTCAGTAAACCTTCACACCATGTTTTAATGAGCAAAATATTAACACATTTCTGTAGGCATTTGGATTAATAAATTACCTACCAGGAAGTTCTACCGATCTACAGAAGCTAAAGCTAACAAAGACCCTAAGATCCACTCTAAGGTTAGCCCGAGAGAAAGGAAAGAGGAGGGGTTAAAAGAGGAGAAAAAGGGGTTAAATAAGTTGCAAAATCTATCATTCGTGGGTTAAAATTCATTTAAAAAAGAAAAAGAAAGACTCCCCATCATCATCCGCCGCCACTGCCGACAAGTCGGAAAAATAGTCGAAGAGAATAGGAAAGGGGTGAAAGATGAAAAGAAGTAAAATAAGAACGCTTACAAACCATGCAAACACAGTCTTAACTCACTGTCATACCATGCAAACTACGGACATGCAAGTAAAGAGTTACAGACATGCAAGTAAGGAGAGGATAAGAAAAAAAAGTAGGTAAAGTATAACAAAAAGTGGGGTTAGTTTACGCTACGAGCTACAACTACGTTCGTGTTAGTCTAATTTTTTTTAATAATAATTTTATTGCTGGCATCACACGCTGGCACAAGCTGACATTAATCGTCAACAGACTCATCCTCGACCACCACCCCAGAGCTCCTTTTGCCAATTGTTTTTTTTTATTTTAAACAACGTTAATATTTTTAAAATGCCTATCTAAATGGTTCTTAAACATATTAACGCTGGTAGAGTTCACGACTGACGCGGAAAGATTATTCCATTTATCAATTACTTTAAACGTAAAGAAGTTTTTAGCGATATTAGTAATGAAACGTCTGCCACGCAACTTAAATCCGTTATTACGAGTATTGCTGTTATCGAAAGTGAACAGTTTGTCAAAATTTACGTTATCGATTTTATTAACGATTTTGAAAACTTCAAAAGCTCCCCCCTTAATCTCCTAGTTTCGAGTGAATGCAAGTCTAACTCTTTAATCCTATCTTCATAAGGCTTGTTGCGCAATGACGGAATTAGTTTCGTGGCACGACGCTGAACCCTTTCTAACCTATCAATATCCTCACGCAAATACGGGCACCAAAACTGAACGGCATATTCTAAATGAGGCCTGACTAGGGACTTGTAAAGGGGCAATATAATATTCTTCGATTTAAATTGTAAATTACGCGCTATGAAGTCTAACATCCTATTAGCTTTTGCGCAAGACTCCAGGCACTGGTTCCTAACTTTTAAATCCTTAGATACGCGTACGCCTAAATCTACTTCCTTGTCAACGCTCGCTAACTCTCTATCATCCATCTTGTGCGTGTAATTATTGTTACGAGAACCTATATGCAAAACTTTACATTTGTCTACGTTAAATTGCATCTGCCACATATCCGTTCACTCCATAATCCTATTTACATCGTCTTGGAGCCTATTTCTATCGTCCTCGTTAACAACCTTACCGCCTATTTTAGTATCGTCCGCGAATTTTAACACGTTACTAGTCAATCCTACATCTACTGTATGTTGTTAATGTAAATTACGAATAGCAATGGGCCTAACACTGAACCCTGTGGGACACCGCTACCTACATCCAACCACCCCGATTCAGTACCATTAACAACGACCCTCTGTCTCCTAACACGAAGCCATTCCTCTAACCAGTTAGCTACCTGACGGCGTATACCGTGCGCTTTAACCTTCGCAATTAATCTTCTATGCGGAACTGTATCGAACGCTTTTTTAAAGTCTAAATAAATAACGTCAGCCGCTCTATGCCTATCGTATTCGCGCACTATTTTGTTATAAAATTCCAACAAATTAGTTAAACAAGATCTATGGCGTCGAAACCCATGCTGACTACTATTAATCAAATCGCGACTTTCTAAGTGATCGATGATACGATCCTTAACTACGGATTCCAAAAGTTTACCGACATATAAATAGTGAATAAGGTAGTTATGAGATTTATGGAAAAAGAATTTATCATCGTAATTAGTAGTGAATAGCGTATATTCTCAGCTTAAGTGTAGCAGTGAGGGCCCATTCACTTCGACGATGATGCATTATTTTTAATGTGATTTAACAAACCGCTAAATTTATCAATATCAGAAATATAGTTTTTATTCCCAATCAAACTAAAGGTACTGATTTACTCCTGACCCCCTTTTCCTTTTAAGGGGTGTTAGCTTATCGAAGTTAATTGTAGACCTATCAGACTCGGCCATAATTATGAAAAAGAAAATTAGGAATGAAAATAATGAAAGCAAAAGTGTAAGAGTGAACTTAAATACTCATAGTTAATATTTGTCCAAGTGAATGAAAATCTATAAGATTTTGAATAGTGTACATCCTTCGAGGTCGTGAAATCGCCAGTTTGTACAATGTGATAGGATTGGCCTACCAAAACTGAGATCATCCAGTTAACTACTCGCGCTGTAAAAGTTCCCTTATACAAAATTAGTACACGTAACCTTGCCAGACCTAACCCAATTTAACTTCTACCTACCATAATAGGGGCTACTATAGCCCAATTACTTTTATATTGAAGTCAAATAACACTTAAAAGAATAATAAATCAGCCAATATTTTGCGGTTCATAACTTTTCACCAGGTCGTTTTCATCAAGATTTTATCCTGAACACTGAGAAAACTTTGATGAACAATTAAGAACCCCCTTAAATAACATTCCATTTTCTTTATAAATATGCATAGAAAACTGCATTACTTGGATAAACCCTACTAAATGCATCTATAAATACTATTTTATAACATTACTGTGGAAACAATTTTCTGTAAGCGTTAGCTAATTACTGTTTTTAGATAAATTTGTGTATTAAGACAGAATTTACCTTAAACAGCTCGCTGTTTGGATTAAATCTTTGTAAAGAACGCTGTTTGAAATGTAGAAATCAATTGGCATGGGGTAAACAAAGTTATTTCATATATTTACTTAATCTTGCCAATAAATATACATAAAGAGCCATAAACAAATAATTAAGAAGGATTGGTCTGACACAATTAAGGTGGGTAATACGTACATAATAAAGAACTTAATTATATAGAGAGCACCACTTCTCCATTAAATATATACAAATTAAATAAATAGCGCAGTCTGGCACCTAATTTTGTAGTCCGATATATATATATATATATATATATATATATATATATATATATATATATATATATAATAAACAGGAACACCAGAGAAAAAATAAACATCCTTCAAGGTTTAATAGTACCAACGTTTTTCCGCGGAATGCACTAATTCCATCTTCAGGGCTAAAACAATAAAATGCCAAATCACATGCAAAATACAAATTGCTTAATAACAACTTAAAATAAAGTAAAAAATTATAAAAAGTAGCTAAGAAAATGTAAAACATTAAACCTTAAAGGTAAATAAATGTGAAGTTAAAAAGTTACAATTATAAAAAGTAGCTAGGAAAAATATAAAAGCATTAAAACTGAAAGGTAAATAAATAACATAAACTAGTACCTTAACCAAAACATAGCAGATCTACCGATGATTCATCAGAATTTAGGTCTGGTTTTAATTTACAAATAAACAAAGATTCCATAATTTTGAGCTTAAAGTCAGAACTTCCGGCAGCAAGTACTGCGAAATTAGACTATGATATTGGGTGGTTATTGTTGTGCGGGTGGTTACGTATGAGAGAATTAGGTGGTTTGCCAAGAGGTAAATTTGTACGGACCGATTTACCGAGATGTTCGTGAATACGGAATTTTAAATGTCTTTTAGTTTACCTATATATGACCCCATACAGTGGTCACACTTGTAGTAGTAAATTATGGATGACTTAAGAAGTGTAGGAATAACATCCTTGTATTTAAATAAATGATAAATCGATTTAGACGGGGTGAATATAATTTTTATACATAGTTGTAGGTAGAATTCCTTGAGTAATTTTAAAAGTTTGTTTCTAATGTTTCAAAAGGCTGAATGAGTGTCCTTCCAACTTCAAACCGGTTTTTTATAGAAGATATATTGATGACACTTTTCTCCTGTTCAAATCACCAGACCATATCCCTTTGTTTCGTAATTACCTTAATTCTAAGCACCCTAATATTGAATTTACTTCAGAAGCTGAGTCTAATAGCTCTCTGTCCTTTTTGGACATTAAGAAAATAAAAACTAATTCCTCTTTTGAAACTTCTGTTTACCGAAAGCCAACATTCACCACTGCACAGAGTAGAAAATGTCTTCAAGAACTTAAATTTAAAATTCTCGACCATCCAGCCTACAGTTCAGACCTAGCACCTTCGTATTTTTACCTGTTTGGACCACGAAAAGACGTTTTGAGAGGTCAGCGATTCCAAGGCGATGATGACCTGAAGGAGGCGGTGCATGACTGGCTACGCACGCAGCCAAAAACATTCTTTTGTGATGGCATTAAGAAGCTTGTAGATCGCTGGACTAAGTATATTGAGAAACAGGGAGACTATGTTGAGAAGTGATGTGTTTATAATCTATCAGATGTGAAAATAAAATTGTGAAAATAAAAAGTGCGGATACTTATTGAATTACCTTCGTGTGTGTGTGTGTGTGTGTGTGTATAAGTGTATATATATATATATATATATATATATATATATATATATATATATATATATATATATATATATATTTATTAGGGTGTCAATTTTGTCAACTTTTTTCAAATCAATTTTGGTAGTCTTTTCATGTCAAAACTTGAAATTGGCCACCCAAAATGAAATAAAATAATTCTTACCTACATCAATTTTACCTTAAAGTTTCAGAAATTGACTCTTTTACTAAATAATAAGACCTAAATTGATTAACTATTCATCTGTCACAGAATTATCCCACTGATGCATATGGAGTGTTTTCAAGGTCATATAGTTGTTGTACAATGTACAAGTCACAACATGAATAGAACTGTCCCTCACTATCAGTCTTCAGTTGCCTCTTAGATGTCATAGACGGTGGTTTGCTGTTATTGCTCTTGTACCTACTTCATAGTTATTCTACTAGACGAATACTACAGTTTAACTGTAAGTATGGATTATTGCTTATTACAATTATTTATTATTATCGTATTCTTCTGTCTAATTATATTGTAATCCCATCAAATATTTTTTTATTGAATTTTAGAACATCGAATGACTAAACTTTGAAACATCGTAATTGATATAAAATACTTAAATGTTTTTCTTTCTTTTCAGATATTCCTAAGATGCCAAAATTGAAGACAAGAGGTCAGTCGTCATGCCACTTGAGCCTGTTAGTCGGTGCAGGCAAGGAGCTTCCCGTATCAGAACTACCAACAGTGCGAGACATGCTGAAACTAGGGTTACTCCTTCGTGAACAAAATACAAAGGATAGAAGGAACTACACAGAGAAAGAGCTCATAAGGGACATGATTCCCCCTCTTCTGCATCAGTGAAAAAAAGCTAATGTGTTATTCAAACCACCTGTACTCAATCAGTATAGAACTATTGAGCTAAAATTAACAAAGCTGTGGCACAAAGCAGTTGAGACATCACTTGGTAAAGGAAAACTAGCAAAGAAAAATAAATTTCTGCACACACTTGATACTCTTCTTGACATTTTTAACTGCCAGTGTCCCATAGAATTGTGTTCTGAAGCCAATTGTTCTCCCTCATGCAGAAGAGAACCTCACCCTCACATTGATTGTCGCTGTCCTCGTGAGAAGAAGATCCCTATTTTGGAGCTGGCTTTCATAAAGGCGCAGAGAACAAAGGCAGGAGGCCAAGGAAGTATGCAGATTGGTTCGGCAGATTATTCAGAAACCAAAAACAGATTGTTATTGCTAAGAAAAAAGAGAAAATCCGAGAGAGGGAAGAAAGGAAGAAAAAGAAGAGTGAAGAAGCCACCCAAAGAGATGAAAAGCTCTATCAAGAGGTTTCTCACTTCTTTGAAAGCTCTTCAGATGAACAGAAAGAAGCAACATCAGATGATAGCTCCAAAATGCCATCTGAATCTTCGCCGAAGAGAATGAAATACAACACTAAAGACATCTCAAACATTGCCCTTGCCAGTATTCGCCACCATACGGGGCTACGAGAGACTGCAGAGATTGCCACTGCCGCTTGGATAGATGCAGGCCTCATCAGCCGAGAGGATACATCCTTAGTGATAGATCATAATAAGATAAGAAGAGCACAAGAAAAAATAATGAAGGAAATATCTGATCAGCATGAAAAAGATTTGAAGGAGGAATGCAAAAAACTTCACTTTTTACTACGTGAAGGTCAAAATATGAAAAAAAAAAACTCTAATAGACAGAGTTTATTTCAACAACAGTTTCGATGCCCACTGGCATCATCCTCGGGTGGATACAGAAAAACGAATGAACCAAAACAAGAGGGAAAAACAGTCCAGGGACCGACCGTTAAGAAATTCGCATCTAGGTTAGATCCCATTCTCCCGACACCGGAAGGGCATTTTCATTAAAGGGACCCGCTTATAAGTACATTCGCACAAATTTAAAACTATCTTCCTGTTCTAAACATACAGATTCTATTTTTTTTTTTTTTTTTACATAATTATTACATTTATTATTAAATTTATTACATTTAATATTGCATTATTATTTATTACAGAAATTATAAATTTATTATTACATTGGTTATTACATTGTTGTTTATTATACAGAACTTATAAACCGAAAAACGAATGAAAAAGGCGAGAAGGAAACAATCCAGAGACCATTGAGAAATTCGTACCTAGGTTAGATACCGTTCTCCCGACACCGGAAGGGCATTTTATTACAGGGTCCCGCTTATAAGTACATTCGCACAAACTAAAACTATCTTCTTGTTCTATACATACAGATTCTAATATTTTGACATAATTACTGCATTTATTATTGCATTTACATTTTTTTTTTTTTACATTTATTACACTGGTATGCATCAATTTTGCTGTCAAGGGTTTTGTAAGTGATTCTTATAGAGTTTTTCCTGCTGATTTCGAATCTGCAATCCGTTTTTCTCAATCAGCTCAGGTTATCCGGCTATGGCCTCATAAGTAAAATAGAATTTTTCGTGATTTTGTCAAAGCGGAATTGGAACAGTAACATCTATCATCACTTGTTTCACTTGTATAATATCTTTTTTTACTTTTCAGGCATATAGATAAAATATTTCATAATGAATAGAGCGTGTAAAAATGATCCCAATAGATTCTGCTACATATGTGGGACGGTTACCATGCCAAATAACCAGTCCCAAATCACTAAATTTGTGAAGACAATGTATAGAGCATACTTTGGAATTAAGCTAGGGGACCAGGACAAAAATTTCGCCCCTCATATGTGCTGCAAGACGTGCATTGAAAATTTGAGAAGATGGAGCAAAGGCAGAGCGAAATCTTTGCCTTTTGGAATTCCCATGATTTGGAGAGAGGAAAGGATCACGTGACAGATTGCTATTTCTGCATGACAAACCTCCAAGGTGGGCTTATAAATTTATTTTTCTTAAATATTTTGAAATCCTCGTATGAAACTTGACATAATATTCACCATAATGTAATATTCACCATATATAGCATAATATTCACCATAATGGTAATCATACATTTACATATACATATTGTTATAGAAAATACATTTACACATACATATTGTTATACAAGTTACATTTACATATACAATGATTGTATATTTTCTTTCTTTTTCATTCATATTGTCCCCGAAGGGACAATATGAATGAAAACGAAAGAAAATATACAGACTCCATCGACCTATTTCATATCTTACAGACCGCAGCCTTCCCTCACGAGCCGCCACTGTCTGAATGCTTCTTCTATTTCATATGCAAGTTTTATATCCATGTTTCTGTGTTTCTATTTTCAGGAGTTAACAAGAAGAATAAACACATTGTTGTATACCCTGACATTCCTTCTGCTATGAGACCTGTACCCCATGGTCCTGGAATTCCAATACCCGACCCACCTCAAACCCTGGACTTCGATGATTCTGATGATGAATCAATGACCAACGCCAATGACCAGTCCCAGTCGTATATACCTCAAAATACCGCTTCAAATGAGCCGAGGCCTCTCAACCAGGCCAAACTTAATGATCTTACCAGGGATTTAGGACTTTCCAAATTAGCTGCCGAGATCTTGGGCTCACGACTTCGAGAGGACAACTTGCTGGCTCCGGGAACAACATTCTCCTGGTATAGGAAACGAGAGGAAGAATTCCGCAAGTTTTTTGCAGTGCACGAAAATACCTCTTCCTTAGTGTACTGCTGCAATGTTGAGGGGCTAATCGAATCTTTGGGCCTGCCATATAACGCATCAGAATGGAAGCTATTTATAGACTCGTCAAAACGAAGTTTGAAAGCAGTACTTCTCAACATTGGGAATAGGGTTGCATCAGTCCCTGTAGCACATTCCGTACAACTTACTGAGAGCTACGATAACATGAAAATTTTACTGGATGCTCTCGTATACGACCAACATAACTGGAGGATCTGTGGAGATTTGAAGGTAATACTAATATCATAAGTAAACTATTGCTATTGACTATGTTGTTTTTCCAAAGGTTATTTGAGAGCGTATAAGAACACTTAACTTCCCTACAGAAGTGATACAGTCCAATGCATAGATTTTTTTTATCTGATAGAACAAATTCTCTAAATTCTTTAAATATTTTCATTTTTTTTCAGATTGTGGCATTTGTATTGGGAATGCAAGGGGGATACACGAAATACCCATGTTTCCTCTGCAAATGGGATAGCCGAGCGGATGAGAAGCACTATGCACAGCGTGAATGGGCATCCAGAGAGAATTTTGAACCTGGGTCGCATAATGTCGTTTTAGTGCCCCTTGTACCACCAACAAAAATTTTGCTCCCACCACTTCATATTAAGCTGGGCTTGATGAAAAATTTCATCAACTCAATGAATAAGGAGGGTTCAGCATTCCGATATCTCGAGAGTAAATTTCCTCATATATCTGATACTAAACTAAATGCTGGGGTTTTTGATGGTCCTCAAATTCGAACTTTGATCAAGGATACTCAGTTCGAAAACGCAATGACTCCAACTGAGAAGAATGCCTGGCAGGCATTCAAATCAGTTGTCACTGATTTTCTTGGCAAGCGTAGAAGTCCAGAATACGAGTCCGTTGTCGAAAACTTGATGGAAGCTTTCAAAGCTCATGAGTCGCGCATGTCCATAAAAATGCACTTTTTGTGGTCCCACTTGGACTATTTTCCTGAAAATTGCGGGATTATAGTGAGGAACAGGGTGAACGATTTCACCAAGATATCAAAATAATGGAAGAGAGGTACCAGGGAAACTGGGATATCAATATGCTGGCGGACTATTGCTGGTGTTTGAAGCGAGACGTGCCTGAAGAAAAACAGACGGAAAGCCAAAAAAACTTCATTCCTTCCTCAATAAACTTTTTTCCATATTCATTGTATGAATAAAAGTATTTATTCACACAATGTTTTCATTTTTCACGAGTGTTCTTATAATATTACTCGTATCTACAGTGTTTAAGCTAAAAAAAATCAATAAATTTGGGGATAAAATTGGACTTATAATAAATGGCCAATAGAGAAAAAACCTGACCTGATTGAGGAAAACCAATGTCATTTTCGAATTCAGCATGGTCGAATTATAATATAATATGAGTTGAAAAAACCCTCACAGCAGACAAAAAAATTTCATATGCATACCAGTGTTATTATTACCTTTACCCTAATTATTAAATTTATAATATTACCTTTATTATTACATCTGTTGCATTTATATTTATTTCCACATTTATTACTTCCATTATTACATTTACTAAAAGCGAGTAAGGAAACAATCCAGAAACCTTTAAGAAATTCACACTTAGGTTAGAACACGTTCCCCCGACTCCGTAAGGGATTTTTTGACCAAGAATCTCATTAAAGGGTCTAACTTATAAGTACCTTCGCACAAATTAAAATTATCTACTTTTTCTATGCATACAGATTCTATTATTTTTCTTTTGACATAATTATTACATTTATAAAGTACCTTACTTGATTCCCAATCTATAGCATGATTATTTTGGCTGGCGTGATAAAAAATGGCATTATTAGTATTACAACTTCTGAAGGCATATTTGTGTTCTTTAATACGGGTTTCAATATTTCTTCCAGTTTCTCCCACATATACTAAATCACAACTTTTACAGGGAATGCTGTAGACACAGGCTTGTTCCTCTTTTGCAACGTTATTCCTAACCAATTTACTTTTCATGGTAGATGAATATTTAAACTCCAAAGCAAACTTAAAATCTTTCGTCAACGGTTTTACTCTTTCTAAGCCGGCAATGCAACTTATGTAAGGCAAACTCACATATTGTTTTTGGTTAACTGAAGGTTCCCGAGGGGCATAAAAAGATTTTCTGGCTTTAAAATGCGCCTTTCTGATAACCACTCAGGATATTTTAAATCCTTAAAAATGTTCCAAATTTTTTAATTTTCCGAGTCCAGCAAATGTGGGTTACAAATCCTGAGTGCTCTTAGAAACATGGAAGAAATAATTGAGCTTTTAACCCCTTCATCATGATATGAAAAATAATGAATGTACGAATTACAATGAGTAGGTTTTCTATAGACGTGAAATTGAGCCTTTCCGCTTTCGTTAATAACCAAAACATCTAGAAAAGGTAATTGTTTGTCGTTCTCCCATTCATATTTAAATTTAATGGAGGGAACAAGATTATTTAATGACTGAAAGAAAGTGTCAAAGTTGTTTCAGTGGTCAGGCCAAAATGAGAAAATATCATCTACATAACGAAACCAAATTAGATTCCTGGGACATATTGTTTGCAACAATTCCGACTCATAATATAATAATGCCTTCTCCTTCGGTGAAGAATTTTATTTGCAACGTTTTGGTATGGGAATGGGGTCCTGTGAAAAATGCTCTGTATGAATTGGTCCACAATTAACCCACCCCTTATTTCTCCAGTCTAACTATAGAGTAGATCAAGTCTAGCCTAGAGGGGTCAGCCTAGAGATTCCGGAAATGGTCCAGAGCGGGCAGATAAATTGAGGTCCACAGTAGGATTCCTCACCAAACTAGGTTAGGGCAATCTACCTTTACCTTTGTTAAGCTATGAGTTGATGCTGGGTCTTAAGCCACAATGTAGGCCTAAGTTGTCTGACCCAGCTTAATTTAATGAGTTTAACTTGCTGGGTTAAAAACACAATTAGTCACTTACTGCTAGTTATTAGAGAGTCTCTTTTCTCCTTCCTGTATAATTGTCGAGAGCGTACTTGCTGGTGGGGATCTTTCTTCGGTGTCTGTTCTCGTCCCTTCTCCAGTTGCGTCCTGTCGCCCCGTTCCTCGTTTTCGTTCTCCTTTGTCTTCCTTCGCGGGGCTTTTTCCACCAGCGTTGTCTTGGTTTGTTGATCGGTAATGTATATCTATTACCGAGCACGCTCTTGTCACACAGTATATAAATACTAGTGTGGAGAATAACTCTGGTGAGCAACCAATTGGTTTCATCCACCCAGTTATTGACATAAAAGGAATTTAATAATTGTTAGATTAACTACCTACCTACTCAGTGAACCATTTTCGTTACCTCCCAACTACCCACTCATCAGTTTTCCATAGGTCCCCTTTATCCCCAATACTGAGTACATTATACATGGAATATTATGAGTCGGAATTGTTGCAAACAATATGTCCCAGGAATCTAATTTGGTTTCGTTATGTAGATGATATTTTCTCATTTTGGCCTGACCACTGGAACAACTTTGACACTTTCTTTCAGTCATTAAATAATCTCGTTCCCTCCATTAAATTTAAATATGAATGGGAGAACGACAAACAATTACCTTTTCTAGATGTTTTGGTTATTAACGAAAGCGGAAAGCCCAATTTCACGGTCTATAGACCTGAGCTCTCATTAAGCTTCTGCATCTCGCAGACGCTGGATGGACTTTTCCTCTCTTTCTCCTCCTCTCTCTCTCTTAGGTTAGGTATACCCCTTTGGGGGGTAAGGCTGTCCCAACTTCTCCCCCAAAGAGGTTAGGTGGACTTCCCCAGCTTGATGGTGGAGTTCCCCCCTTTTGGGGGTGCACCCTGGGGTGGCACTGGATGGGGTGGCCACCTTGCAACAAGGGGGTGGGATGGGTGGCACTGGCACTCATATGATCAACATTGCAATTGCTCTGCACTCGTCTTGTTTTCGGCCATACTACTCAGACTAAATTAGCTCATAAAAACCGCAAAAGCAGACCATTATTGTTCTAAAATTACCGAACAAAAATCTAATCCTAAAGGATTATGGAATACTCTAAAGGTTTTAGTTAACGCCAAAAAAAGAAAAGACAAATCCCGTAAATTCGTTAACACAGGATGGAATTTCTTACAGTGATTCCAGAGATATGACCAATTTATTAAACAATTTCTTTTCGAAAATAGGAAGCAATAACGGCAGCAGCCATTCCAGAATCAGACAGTCACTACTAACAAAATATGTCACAACCCACACCAAATACTTTCTTCTTTGAACCAATTCTGCCAAACGAAACATCAGCTAAATTGAAAACCTTAAAAAATAAAAGCGCATCTATCAGTTCAATTCCAGTGAAAATATATAAAATACAATAATATCAAATGATATAGCAACCCCACTCACAACAATGACTGTATTCCCTGATCATCTGAAGATAGCCAGAGTTTGTCCAGTATTCAAATCAGGCAGTTCTCATTCTCCATCCAATTACCGGCCACTCCCCGTCTTACCAATCGTATACAATAGACTAATCAAATTCTTAATTGAATACGACATCCTAGCAAAAACACAATTTGGGTTTAGAGAAGGCCACACCACAGAAGACGCCATCAACGTGCTATTAGAAAATATTTATAAAAACCTAAACTACAAAAACCACCTGTCGAAAGCCTTTGATACACTCTCACATGATCTCTTACTAGATAAATTAAACACATATGGCATAAGGGGAAATATGCCAATTGGTTTAAGTCATATCTCTCTAATCGTCACCAGTATGTTAAAGTAAATGACACTTCATCAGAATATGCTGTATTAAAGGTGGGGGTTTCAAAAGATCTATCCTTGGACCCTTACTCTTCTTAATGCGTGTAAATGACTTTTATGGCACAACATTAAACTCTATTCAGTATGCAGATGATACAATACTCACTTCTACACACCACAATGTCAACTACCTAATGAACGAAGTGAACAGGCAATTAGATCATGTTTTTGAATGAATGTGTGCAAATAAGCTTTTACTAAACTTGACAAAATCATCATACGAGGGCGGTCAGAAAATAAGTTTACAAGGCATATATTTTGGGTTCTTTATTACCAAGTCTAATAACGACAGTGCAGATTTAATTGTACAGCTATCCCACTACTTTTCTACATAGTCCCCGCCACAATTGAGGCATTTATCATATCGTGGGACGAACTTTTCGATTCACTGTTGATAGAAGTTGTCTTGTGGTCTTCCAATAGTGCTCGAGGCACCCAACGCGCACACACTTTGTGAAACCCTAACTCCTGAATGATCGTGACAACTGTTCCATGTGACAGATTCAAGTCTTGTTGCAGTTCACGCACTGTAATCCTTCTGTTATCGTGAATCGCGTTTTCCACGAGTGTCCTGTTGTCTGCAGTGTTTGCTGTTGTTGGTCTGCCGCTTCTTTCACAATCCTCCGTATTAACTTTTCCGGCACGAAAGTGCTCGCACCATTTTGCTACACTCTGCTGACTCATTACATCTTCCCCATAAACCTCCTCCAGCTGGGGATGAATTTCTGCCACGGACACATTTCTTGCATTCAAAAATCGAATAACTGCACGCACCTCGTGCCTGGACCACTGTTCCAGTCGAGCCGCCATGTTCAACTGACTCATATAACCAATGTACGATAGATGGCAGCCGAATCGACGTGCAGTGTTGCCAACAATGATTAACAAATTCACCTGATACAAACATAATCAATGTAGGTCCTTTAGTTACGAAATTATATGCCGTGTAAACTTATTTTCTGACCACCCTTAGTACATGATTAACTTAAAAAACTGCAATCGTGCACACACCATTAATAATAATTAATTGGAAACACTCTTCTTGCAAAAGCAAATGAAGTTAAAGTTCTTGACATCAAGTTAGATGAAAAATTAAATTTCAAAAGCCACACACGCAACATATCAAATAAAATATACTTACATTTCTCTACATAGTGTTTAACTCAAAAAAACTTTCCCCCAAAATGCCCTCCCGGCACTGTATTACTCATTTATCCATCTACACTTGCAATATGGAATCACAGCATGGGGTAGTACAGAGAATTATATACTGTATCCGCCAGAAGTAATCCATAAAAAATGTTTACGAACTCTCTCAGACAATGATAACAGACGATCTCATACCTCTCCAATGTTCAGAAACTTAAATATTTTAAAACTAAATGATCTGTGTAAATTTACTGTCGGTATCAGTATGTACAAAGTTGCTAATAAAAGAAACTATACTTCGCTCATTCACAGGGCGATTACCCCCCCATCAGACCAACCATAATCATAATACAAGGCTTCCCACTGATTTCATACATAAACCAAATTATGCCATGCAAATTGCAGGAAATGCTCTCCCCGACAAAGGGACAGATATCTGGAACGCTATACCTTTGAATATCAAACAAGCACCATCGTTAATTTCGTTTCGCAACTCACTAAAGAAACACTTTATTAACTCCTATTAATATATATATATATATATATATCCTGGGGGAGAGAGCACTCCTACCAGGCGCGTCCCTCGAGTGTCGGATGAGGGAACCTTAGAACCTTCGTTCTAGGCTGCTCCGAATATACAGAATAAGGAGCCGTGGACCAAACAAGCAGCAGAGGGATGTCAAACCGGCTGCTTTATTTGCCAGGAAACCCTCTGATGATGGCGCATACCGCGTACGGGCGAACCGACGCACCTTCCTTCCTGGTTTACAGGAGAGGTGCAAACGAGAAGAACCTGGAGCGAAGACGCCATCTGGGGGACCCGACCCGGCTTTAAGCCGGATGGGATATAAGTCAGTAAGTCAATATATATATATATATATATATATATATATATATATATATATATATATATATATATATACACGAGTATATTGCAACGTGTAACTATTACTAAACAATGAAAATCACCTATTATATATGCAAAATTCGTGTTAAAATTTTCCATTACATTACGCCTTAGTTATAATATGCCTCATTTATCTGTATTTTTGCAACTAAGATTGTATCATCCTCTCTAATATGTAATATTAGAAATTAATTATTATCGATATTTCAACATGTTCCTTTTTATGAAAATAAAAACCCACACAGAGTTTATTTCCACAACAGTTTCGACGCCCACTGGCATCCTCCTCGGGTGGATATAGAAACACGAATGAACCAAAACAAGAGGGAAAAACAGTCCAGGGACCGACGGTTAAGAAATTCGCACCTAGGTTAGATCCCATTCTCCCGACACCGGAAGGGCATTTTCATTAAGTACATTCGCGCAAATTTAAAACTATCTTCCTGTTCTAAACATACAGATTTTTTTTTTTTTTTTACATAATTATTACATTTATTATTAAATTTATTACATTTAATATTGCAAAATTATTTATTACAGAAATTATAAATTTGTTATTACATTGGTTATTACATTGTTGTTTATTATACAGAACTTATAAACCGAAAAACGAATGAAAAAAGCCGATTAGGAAACAATCCAGAGACCATTGAGAAATTCGCACCTAGGTTAGATACCGTTCTCCCGACACCGGAAGGGCATTTTATTACAGGGTCCGCTTATAAGTACATTCGCACAACTTAAAACTATCTTCTTGTTCTATACATACAGATTCTAATATTTTGACATAATTACTGCATTTATATTTTTAACATTTATTATTATTACCTTTACCCTAATTATTAAATTTATAATATTACCTTTATTATTACATCTGTTGCATTTATATTTATTTCCACATTTATTACTTCCATTATTACATTTACTAAAAGCGAGTAATAAATGTGGAAATAAATATAAATGCAACAGATGTAATAATAAAGGTAATATTATGAATTTAATAATTAGGGTAAAGGTAATAATAATAAATGTTAAAAATATAAATGCAGTAATTATGTCAAAATATTAGAATCTGTATATATAGAACAAGAAGATAGTTTTAATTTGTGCGAATGTACTTATAAGCGGACCCTGTAATAAAATGCCCTTCCGGTGTCGGGAGAACGGTATCTAACCTAGGTGCGAATTTCTCAATGGTCTCTGGATTGTTTCCTAATCGGCTTTTTTCATTCGTTTTTCGGTTTATAAGTTCTGTATAATAAACAACAATGTAATAACCAATGTAATAATAAATTTATAATTTCTGTAATAAATAATTATGCAATATTAAATAAAAAATTTAATAATAAATGTAATAATTATGTAAAAAAATAAAAAAAATAATAGAATCTGTATGTTTAGAACAGGAAGATAGTTTTAAATTTGCACGAATGTACTTAATGAAAATGCCCTTCCGGTGTCGGGAGAATGGGATCTAACCTAAGTGCGAATTTCTTAACCGTCGGTCCCTGGACTGTTTTTCCCTCTTGTTTTGGTTCATTCGTGTTTCTGTATCCACCCGAGGAGGATGCCAGTGGGCGTCGAAACTGTTGTGGAAATAAACTCTGTCTATTAGAGTGGGTTTTTATTTTCATATTTTGACCTTCACGTAGAAAAAAGTGAAGTTTTTTGCATTTATGTTCCTTTTTACCGCATTATTTACCAGTTTTCTTTTACAGTATATTATTTATACAGGTTACCCTCGCTTTATGCGGGGGTTGCATTCCAAAAAACGTTCGCATTAAAAGAGACATTTATTGCATGTATTTAATAGGGATGCGTTCCAGGACCTCTCCTGACCCCCCAAAAAACCTTTCTAACACTCTTTCATAACAAATCCAATGAAAAATCACCAAATAAAATAAAACAATCATCTGACATTATATAAAAAAGACATTAAAAGAAATAATAACAGCTTCTAAGACAGCGGTTCCCAACCTGGGGGGCGTTTGAGATTCCTAGGGGGGGGGGAGCGTGAGGTGGTCAACGGTCAACAAATGCCATTCAAATATACATATATTCCCAAAAATATATATGGGAAAACTTGACATCCGTCATCTCATAAACACATGAGCTTTGATGTTTTTTATTATTAATCCTATAATTATCTGGATTCTAGACGTCCATATGGAACTGATGAAAACTTTCGCCCTTTGGGTATGGGGGGCGCCATGGATACAAGGTTGACCAAAGGGGGGGCGCAGTGCCAAAAAGGTTAGGAACCCCCGTTCTAAGAGGTTAGGTGTGTTGTACCGCCGCCTCCGCAGTTTCTTCATCCCCGCTCAGTTGCTGTTGTCTCTATACAGGGGTCTTGTCCGCCCCTGTATTGGAGTATGCTTTTCATGTATGGGGTGGCTCAAGTTCTCAACCCATACAGCAGCTGTACTTAACCCGCGGTAGAATCAAATTCATTTCGTCTCATCAATTTCCCATCTCTTACTGACTGTCTTCAATCCCTTTCTCTTCGCCTCACTCTCTCTCTTCACTATCATTATTATAACGGACACTTCTCTTCAGCACTCTCTAACTGCATGCCTCCTACTTTAAGGAAAGCACGCGGCACTTTTAAGGAAAGCACACGCGGCACCAGACTTCCGACACTTTCTCATTCCTTTTCTGTCCAACTCTCTCTAACGCAAGAGTTAATCGGTATTTTCACTCTTTCATCTACTCAACCGGTGAACTCTGGAACAGTCTTCCTCAATCCATCTTTTTCTCCGTGTATGATTTTCAATCTTTCTAACGCAGAGTGTCTAGGAATCTCCAAAACCTTGGACCTTGATTTCGGCTCTCTTTTTCTCCTATTGGGGAGGGGGGGGCGCTTTTGCGGGCATTCGCCCTTGCCCCCTCCTTCCTACGCAGAAAAAGGTATTTACTTGAATACTCATCGCACTAAAGTCAACAGTAATGGTAAATCCACACACTACAAGATGAGAGCGATTAGCGTAAATCCACACGCAACAATGGACAATGCGACACTGAGTGAGGGATATCAAGCCGGGTTTACACGAGGCTAGTTTCGCAATGATGAGCACGCTTATTCCACTCTTTCGTAATGTCTTCGGTTGTGGTCTAGTCGTGAAAGTGTTTACACATGAAGTATTCACGACACTGAAAATATGTCAGTGTTTACCATGGACTCATTGGTGTCGGACGCATGCAACATCATTGTCAGTGCATTATATAATTATTAGCTCACGAGCTGCTTCTAGATATCTCTGGTGCGAGGAAACGACGTTGCAGAAGAAGAATATGGCAAAGAGATTGGATTTCTAGGCGGAATAGTTTAGGTGCCTCAGAAAATCTATGTAAAGAATTAGCTGTGGAGGATCCATGTGACTTTCGAAATATGTTTAGAATGAATTCAGATCAGTAGCAATATCTACTCGATCGTTTTTCGCCAATTATTAAAAAAAAAAGAGATACTAATATGAGAGAAGCTATTCCAGCGAAATTAAAACTTGAAATAACATATAAATCTAAAAACTTCAATGTTGTGTCATCACTCATTTTTAAAACATTTACTTTCACAGTGGTATTCATTTCTAATTATTTTTATGAATGATTTATCTATAACCAATCGCCGCAATTCACGAAACACGACTAAAAATTTCTAACATGTTGGAATGCACACGAAACAGTCGTGAAGGAGTGTCCTTGAAAGCGTGGTCAACGATTGGGTAGTTTACACGGGGCGTGGCATACGAAAGTAAGCACCACGATCGTGAAACTAGCCTCGTGTAAACCCGGCTTTACCGCTCCATCCGCATCAACTGCATAGTGGAGTCCGCGCGCATAAACTTGTCGCACAAGCTTTTCACATCTTACCCAGCCAGTCGCATAATTGCAAATTTTTCTCGCACAAAGCGAAAGAGTGGTAGAACTAGGGTCGTCACATAATAGCAAAATCGCATTAAGAGAAGTCGCATAAAGCGAAGGCAACCTGTATTATTATTTCTATCATCATACCGTATTGTTTACCTCTTCTATTCCTATTATTTCAAAGATTATTTCAATTTTCTTTTGTAATGACAGAGTTAACTAAATGCAACATTATTTTATTTTCCACAGATTCTATTTATATTTTACATTTATCTATGTAAAAATAGAAATGACTCAAAGATTTTTGCCTGAAAAGCTGTCATGCTTCCCGACGGCATATTCAGATAAGAATATTGTAATTAAACTACTGTACTTGTTACTAAAAAATACAAAATTAAACGTTAATGCCATCATTGTGTAAAAAATACAATATTGTAAACAGGAATTATTTTTTGTTATAGCAAATTGAGAAAAAAGGGCAAACAAACGCTTTTTATTAATTTTTATCAGCAGTGTACGTATGTATGTATGTATATTTATTATTGTTTTAATAACACCGTATTCTCAATATTTGTTCTGCAGACACACAAGGTTATTATAATCGCTATACTGGAATATAATATCCAAACAGAAACGATCTACTGTCGATTTTAAACATTCAGAGACATCAATAACCCGAATATTTTTGTATTGAAAATGGTTAAAATCAATGTCCTCATCTGTAAGTTTCCTTTTGTTTTTAAATTTGTTATTTTATTTTTTGATTGGGTTCGGAATCTCAGCTGAGCCTTGAACGGCCAAGCTCGGAAGGCTACTTAAACTTATAGCCCGAGTTAAGCTAGACTAAAACAGACTTTATGGACTTGGAGGTCCTATTCGGTCCTACCTCAGGGTTGTTGACTCGATGTGGACCTACTTTAGGTCTCAGTAGTATGACAATGAAAAAAGGGCAGTATTTATGGTCTTCTTTCTAAACCTTGCAACAACAACAACACAACCTGCACTATTGCACGGTGCAACAATTCTGTATCTAAACTACCACATTGAATTGCAAGAAAGCTCACTATAAGACCACGCCCTATCAGTGCCGCATTCAACAAAAGAGTAGAAATGACGCTGCCAGTGCCCAAAACTGATGCCACAAGAGCCCAAAAATTGCTAGCTCTAAACTAGGTGAATTTTTTACTACCCTTACAATTATGAGATATATACAGGGTGAGAGAAAAGTCTTTAAGGATTTTATACATACAAATAATAATTTGTTAATAATAAATAAATTCCAATGATATCACTGCAGTGTATGCGACACTTTTCAAAGCAAAGGCCTAGGGATGGCCGTAGGCTAGAACAGGAAGGCCCAGTCACCGTCATGTCAGTAAGGATGGAGTACAGCAATGAAGAAAAAGTGTACTTGTATCGTGGGCTATTTCTTTTAATAATTGTGAAGAAAGTTTACGTTCATTTCAACAAAAATATAATGAACCACTACCAAATGCAACCACTCTTCGATATTGGAAGCTCAAACTTTTGGAAACAGGGAGCCAGGTAAAAGATCGTTCAAGAAGCGGAAGATCAGTAACGGCGACAGGAGACAACAACAAAGAAAATGTCATCGACAGTTTTCAAGTCGATCCAACAACTTCAGCGAGAAAAGTCGCACAGGAACTGGGTATTTCCAAATTTTCAGTAGCACAAATCTTGAAATGATAGGGGTACCACGATTACAAACCCATTTACTCTCAGCTCATATACGACGATGATTCTGATAGATGGCTGCAGTTTACTGAAACAATGGGACAAAAGTTCAACAGTGATCCACATTTCCTTCGAAAGATCAAATTTTCAGATGACTGTCTTCGGTTTAACGAGTAAAGGAAACAAACACAACGTTCACTACTGGGTGAAATAAAATCCCAAAATACGATTGTGTAAACCCGTTAAAACGGCCACACTAACAGTTTGGGCGTGCATTGGTTATTCAGGAATGACTCGTTTCCTTTGACATATTGAAATATATGATGGATGGAAAACACTATTGCCAGGTATTGAGGGGCAAAGTTTTGCCACAGTTTACTAATGGCGTTGGCACGAATTGGCTTTACGAACATGATTGGAGCGCCGCCACATTACTCTGCAGCTGCCCGTGAGATTCTGGATACGAACCTTGAAGGAAGATGGCTTGGCCAGAGAGGTCACATCGAGTGGCCAGCCAGCCATGTGATTTCTGGCTTTGGGCTTATTTGCGTGACAAACTCTACACTCCTGGTTTCATCTATCCAAATGTGAATGCCCTTGGACGCAGAATAGATGAACAACTGAAAAGGGTCCCACTCGATATGTTCAGAAGAACAATGAAGAGTTTGAGAGAGAGAATCCACAAATGTATCATAGCGGATGGAGAACTCTTTCAAGATTAAATTACAGTTTAACAAAATATTTGTATGAATAAAATTCTTACAGACTTTTTGTTTGATTTGTTTCATCATTTGAATACTTATCTGTATAATGTTGCTAACTAAATAGTGTATGTATAAAATCCTTAAACACTTTTCTCCCACCCTCTATATATGAAGAATTTAATTAAATTTAAATATTTTTATTATTGTATTGAAGTCCTTCCATCATAAAACTGAATACATTCTACGATTTAATAAATAAATAAATAAATAAATAAATATATACACACCTCGGTGGTGTAGTGGTTAGCGTCGCTGACTACGAATCCATCGGCCCGGGTTCGAGACCCGACGGCAGCCGGCGCGCAGCAAAACCCAGCTGTTCATCCTTTCACACAATAAAAGAAAGTGGTTGGTAGATAAATGGGTACCCTAGGTGGCCTAGTGGTTAAGACGCTGGGCTGCTGATGGGGCGTGGTTCGTATTCCACGTTAAACTGTAGGTCTAAGGTGGAGTGAAAAGCTTGACCTTCGTCAGAATGAACAATTCGGGCGGAAGCTAACCAAAGGTTATATATATATATATATATACTGTAAAAACGGTAAATGAAAAGAGGCTGTAGAGCAAGCAGTTGTAAAATTGCAAAGTCACTTCGCATTCATTAGAGTTCAATAACTGTTCTTTGTTCTCCGAAACAGTATATATATATATATATATGATGAATAAAACCACGAAGGAAAGGAAACACAAAAAGGTGCTCAAGCGCTTTCGTCTAATGACATCCTCAGTGTTCCTGAGGATGTCATTAGACGAAAGCGCTTGAGCACCTTTTTGTGTTTCCTTTCCTTCGTGGTTTTATTCATCATAAATATTTTTCACGTGTTACTTTCGTGAAATAATTTATATATATATTATATATATATATATATATATATATTATGGGTCATTCATTCCATGTCAGTTCAACGGCGAAAAAAACGTGACCATCACCGATTTTTTTGAAAATTGGCACACTTATAGATCTCTGTGAGAAAACAGAATGACGCTTGTTTCAACACTCTAGGTCATATGGTTCCGGAGATATGGCCCTTCGAATTTTGTAAAAAAAATTCAATTTCCACGGTCATACCATATTTCAACATGAAATATCTCGGCTCCTATTGACTTACAGAGACCATTTAAACACTATTTTAGAGCTTTTAAGCAGATATACAACTTTGTTTCTATTCATATTTTACCTCAGTGGTAAAAAAAAAAGTTTATCTTATTTTTTACCTTTGACCTTGTGTAGGTCATTTGATGTCACAACCGATTTTTTCCTTTCACTCAATTTTGGGTACACATGTCTACCTTAACGTAAAACAAGATTTTTAGTGTTGATTAAGTTAGTATAGACGCTACAGCCATTTCAGTGGACCATACCCACCTCCATTTTGACCAAGTACCTTTTTCCACCAAACTTTGGAGCACCGTATCTTTGGAACTGTTTGAGCTAGAGTGTTGAGAAAACTACCATTAGATTTTTCTTACTGAGATATATAATGTCTGCTAATTTAAAAAAAAATCGGTAATTATCTACCTAACCTAACCTAACCTAACCTAACCTAACCCAGTTATTTGGTCGAATAAGTATCCGGCCCTATTATAAATTGTAATTGTTTTTGTATATTTCAGAGAATTATATAATATAGGTAATTTAAATTACATAATTAATTAATTTATATGGACATTCAAAAGTGTGAAGAACTTCGAACCTGCTATCCTGTTTAAAGGTAAAGCTATGTACGTATATAAGTACCTTATACTAGGCTATAGGTACTACCCTATAGAATAAGTTCAGTTTTAAGAGTTAGATGAGTTTTAATAGAATTACTTAACTTTGTGTATTTATTCATTGTGTACAACAGTATGTACCCATGTGAAAATAAGCTTATTTAAACCTTGGAGCAAGGAATTTTTTGGCATCTGTATTTATTCCAATCTGTAAATCAAACTGCACATTTTTTCTTGTTGTAGACCTCTGAAACAAGATCAGTAGGTCCCAAATTTTATTTGTGCCATCTAAGCAAAAATAGCTTTTAACAGGGTTGGATACAATGAATAATTATAATTGTATTTTTAATTAATTGATCCTAATTTCCATTAATTGTAATTGTAATTGATTCAAAATAAAATAAAAATAAAGGTAATTGTAACTGATTTTTGAGCTATAACTGATGTAATTGATCAATTAATGTCAATTGTTAAAAATTATACCCCTAGATCTGGCAGTCATACATCATCCAATGAAAATAAACCTTTGATAGCTTATTTAGTTATACTTAGATATAGATATATATTTTTATAGATATATATTTATTTTAGATATATATTTAGATATATAGAATAGATAGTTATATTTGTGTAATTGTAATTGATTCAGACAAAATTAATTGTAATTGCAATTGATCTTGAAATTGTGAAGTACAATACTAACTGTAATTAATTTGAAGAAAAATAAAAAAAATTGTAATTGTTTCCATTTTGTGTAATTGAACCCAACCCTGGCTTTTAAGCTACATATGTTTTTTTTTCTTTTTAGATAAACATGGATTTCAGCAGTTTGAATATGGGCAGGTTCTGTTGTGACCCATTTAAAAAACACAAAGGAAAAGTGAAAAAAGGCATTCGTGCATTGACTAAAAATTTGATTGATCAAAATCCTGAATTGAAACTAATAAATAATCATAAAGCATGTGCAACCTGTCGAAATATACTAGCAAATTGTCCATCTCCAATGCCTGAATGTGAACCACTTGAAAAATCACCATCCACCTCATCAAGTGCCCCATCTGAGCTAGAAACCGTTGGAGATGTAGTTGAAATGCAGTATGAGCTTAGTAAATTCAATGCTTCATTGGCCACACTTGGTGAGACCCCAATAAAACCATGTAAACTCTCTGACAGCGCTGGTTACGCAAAGAGAAAGTTGAGGAAAGTAGGAGTTGTGAAAAGAAAGCTTGAACTTACAACTAAACAACCAATTTCATGCAGTGACTCAGATGATACAGAACTGGAGATTCTTCAACAACTGAAAGAGAAATTTAATCAAGTGACAAGTCAAAGTGAAAAACTGACAATTCTTACTATCCTACCAAAAAGATGGACACAAGTAAAGGTCAGAGAAGAATTTAAGTGCTCAGATTACATGGCTAGGCAAGCAAAGAGTTTGGTGAGGGAGAAGGGAGTGCTTTCAACTCCTAATCCGCGTTTGGGGAAACGCCTGAATAGTGAAACTGCTGCCGAACTAATTGGCTTCTATCATTTGCCAGATGTGAGTATACAAATGCCAGGGTTGAAAGACTATGATTCTGTAAAAGGAGCTGATGGTAGGCGAGAAAGAAAACAAAAATCGCTAATCTTATGCATCCTAAAAGAAGCATTTGAGCTTTTTAAAACAAACCATCCAACAATTAAAATAGGATTTTCAAAATTTGCAGAGTTTCGGCCAAAAGAATGTGTGTTGCCAGGTGCCAGTTAGGTTGATGCCTCTTTTTTCATGGTTTCACCCAGCTAGACAAGAATCGGTTCTTATAACTCAATTGGTAAAAATAAAGGAATAGGTTATTTTAATATACATATTAAAAGGCAAATTGTCTTAAAAATAGCAGACATTATAGATCTCAGTAAGACAAATCTAATGGTACTTTTCTCAACACTCTAGCTCAAACAGTTCCAAAGAAACGGCGCTCCAAAGTTTGGTGGAAAAAGGTACTTGGTCAAAATGGAGGTAGTGTTTAAATGGTCTCTGTAAGTGCAATAGGAGCCGAGATATTTCACATTGAAATATGGTATGACCTTGGAAATTGACCTTTTTTTACAAAATTCGAATGACCATATCTCCGGAACCATATGACCTAGAGTGTTGAAATAAGTGCCATTCTGTTTTTCTCACCGAGATCTATAAGTGTGCCAATTTTCAAAAAAATCGGTGATGGTCACGTTTTTTTCGACCCAAAATTCCGTTGAACTGACATGGAATGACCCATATATATATATATATATATATATATATATATATATATATCGCGAAATTTTAATTAGTTATTATTATTATTATTATTATGTCATAGGTGCACGAAAGGTGGTAAAAGAAGGAAGAAAGGATCGCCAGCTGACCGTTTCGAGTATTTCCTGAGGACACATTCTTCTGACGCGGTAGATTCCCCCTCGTAATGCTTCGCCGAAAGGAGTCTGTGAACGCAGTCCCTTTCTGCAAAAAGGGGAATAGAATATCAAAAGATTCTTTAATAACACCATTTGTAACACTTTCATTCCCGAATAATTTTTGTTTAAATCCAAAAGGTTAAATGTATTTTTATTAAAAAACAAATATTTTAGTTGTCACTTAAATTACAAACATTTTGAATTACTTTCTTGACAACAGCACTCAACTTATATTAAATATGTACAAACACTCGTACGAAAGTTGCGTTTATCATAGTACAATATATATCATTATTTCTTATGAGACTCGAGGGTCTCATTGTGACTGAAAAGGTCTGAACATCTTCCACTCGCCGAAAGACGAGTTTCCTCGTACCCTCTTCACCCTTGATGCTCGTATTAAATGGCTGTTATTGAGCGCCTGCCCTCAAATCAATATTTCAGCCATGAATTTCTCGTAGTCAAGAAACCAACTTAATCAATCATTTACTGTATGTATATAACAACAGGTAAGGGGCAAAAATACAAACTTTTACTACAATATATAAACTTCAGCTTCAACAAAACATTATATATATATATATATAGTGTGTGTATGTGTGTGTGTGTGTGTGTGTTAATCGTTCAAGAACTCGTTTTTAACGTCGGAACCACTTTTCATATATAAAAGGAAAGGAAAGATTGGATCAAGTAAAGATAAGCACCCCCAGCCTTCTTTAATTAGCCTTATAAGGCTAACTAACGAAAATATCACGACCTAACCTAACCAATCGTTAAGTCAACTGTACGCCCTTGACGAATGGTTAGGTTAGGTCGTGATATTTTCGTTAGTTAGCCTTATAAGGCTAATTAAAGAAGGCTAGGGGTGCTTATCTTTACTTGATCCGAAAGATTTTATAAATATAAAATAATTGAATTTTCTAAATGAATATCAGGATCAGAAATGTAAAAGAAGTCTGTTTAGTGCAAACCAACATTTGAATTATTTTCAAAGCATTTTAAGCATTCTACTTTTAAAGTATTTTCTTATTACATTTAAGGGACACAAATATATTTTTATGCAAATTCAGTAAAAGTTGAAGTCTTAAAAGCAGCTTCAATCAACTATGTTTTAGTTCTAAAAGAATTAAGTGTGTGTGTGTGTGTGTGTGTGTGTGTGTGTGTGTGTGTGTGTGTGTGTGTGAATAATTTTGTCTTCCTTCTCCCTAAACTGAGATAAAAAGTGTGACTGACCATTTTTGACGAAGAAAGCAGTCAGGATTAACAGTACAACAATGAAGCTGAATAATGTCCGTAAGCAGTTCCAGTTCAATTTTGTTCCAATCTTGTCTTTCAACAACATTTTGAAGCGCTTTCAACTAAATTCACTTCTAAATTGATCCACTTCAGTTTTTAGTGCGTTTTAGTGATACTTTTTATTGTTTGAACCGAATTCTGGCACACCATATAAATATATAAAAATATTTTCATTATTTAAATAAAAACTTTAAAAGCAACAATGTACCAATTGGGGAGGGGCGGTTTTGCGGACATTCGCCCTTGGCCCCTCTTTCCTGCATAAAAAAAAACAGACTGAATCCTCTTCACAAAATGAGAGAATGGGGCGCAATCTTTATCATTTATTTTTATTTGCCGTTTCTTAATTCGAACTTCACTCTTGGTTGTGAAACTTTTCTGGCTCTGGATACGACGACACACTCGCTACGCTTTGCTAAGACTACAACAACTCACTCACTGCTACGTGGCACTCGCCGCATTTTCAAAAAGGTTTTCCTCGTTTCACACTATAATTATATGTTACAATGAGTGCGGCTGAATTTAGTTTCGTTAATTAAATTATAATTCTGCTTCTAATTTATTTAGTTGGAAATGTTCGTATGGAAACTTAAGATAGTTACCGATACCTTTATGTTAGTATTACGCGGAAATACACTAAATGCAGGAATATAAAGGTTGGGAATCGCGGAGATTCTGGGGTCTTAATTTAGTTTGTGTAGAGCAAAGTAATATGAACGCGCTTGTAATTGGAATGGGTACATCCGTATTACCTCGGGGAAGAAATACAAACTTCTTGCGCATCTTGCTCCCGATGAGTCACGCAACCGGACCGATAAATCCAAGAGTAACTGTAATGCGAACTAACAGCTCAAGCAAAGAAATGATTAAGAATTTGACTGCTCATTCGACGATGACAAAGAATTTTGTTCCCAGAAATGGACTCGTACGAGAGCTTCGTCAGTACATTGACCTATGTACTTTTCAATGATGCTGAGAGCTGCTCGTACCCTGAACGGGTGTATGGGCTAAGCGGTACTTTTAACCCTAGAACAGCATAGCCTATTATAAAAGTATATATATTTCTGTAATTGTTTTTATTGTACGCAACTTAAATTTTATTATTGTTTAGTAACAATAAATTGTTTAATTCAACACATAAATATCATTTTCATTATGAAGTTACGTAGAACCGACACCAGTCGCTATGTGTAAGGCCTTCTACGGTCTTATATATATATATATATATATATATATATAGGGTATCCCAAATGTTCTGCCTCATAATGTATAACGTGACATTATGTCACGTTCAATAATGTCACGTTGTACATTATGGGGCACATATTATATATATATATATATATATATATTATTTGTGATGTACAATTTTGGTGAAAAGTTCACCTCTAACTTTTTAAAAAGAAGAAAAATGACTATTTGGTAATAATCTGTTTTCGTTTGGATATTTTATTCTTTTTCGGTGACACCATTAAAATTTAAAAAACAAAACCCACTCATTACCAATTACTAATTTTTTTATGCTGGCTAGAAATTTTGCTTGTAGACGAACCTTTTTTTCTGAAACTGTACAGGGTGGTCTGAAAGTCTCGTTATCCCGACATTTTTCTTTGAAGTAGTGTGTTTAGATATCGTTAGTGGAAATGTAGACAGCAATAGATTCTTCTTCGTTCCAGATGGCCGACGCAAGCTCCTATAGTGTGGAAGAACTTGTATATATGTACGTCTTATCCCTTTTTACGTGTTAAGGTCCTTTTGAGGGGTGGGTAACAAGACTTTCCGACCACCTTATACATTACAACAGCTTTTAACTTTCCGTAATGTGTTCGTAGCGAGTGAAGTGTGACTAATTCTATATTCACTAACCCTTTTCCGTCTAACCAATCAAAACTAGTCATTTGATTCACTCCCCCACCCACATTCTATCAGCCCCGCCCCTGAAAGAGACGCAGTGAATAGACCAAATTTCCTCGGGTCTTCTTCAATGAAGAAAATGTATCTTCGAAGAGTGAAGCAATTTTATAATAATAATAATAATAATAATAATAATAATAATACAGAAATAAAATGGATACTGTGGGCATCTATCCCTCTCTACAAGATCTGCATTTGAAGATTAAGCTGAAATATATACAGTATAATTATATACAATATATATACAACATGCACAAAGAGAAACATCGTAAGTGGAATCTCTCACGCTGAAATGGCTATCCAAGAAAAGATATAGATACTATTTGAAATAATACTTATCGAAATATTGTATGTAAAATGAACTGTGAAAGATGATAAAAAGTCAAAGAACATCTCTCTTTCACAGAAACAATATATCTGAAACTAAGAGAGAGAGAGAGAGAGAGAGCGAGAAAAAAGTCTTAAGAAATCCTGCGAGAGGAAAGTCTTGAAATCAGGATTTCTTTTTTATTTTTTGTTGGATTGTGGGAAAGTATATGAAGGCACCTGCTTAATCTAGATTCACTGCGCTTTCACTGCACTAATATAACTGTACCTGTACTTCTGACAGTCCCAGTTAGCCAATTTGTACCCTTTATTACTCCCTGAACCATGCAGGGATGTTTACTAATTCCATATTTCTCTTTTCAGAAATGGAGGTATCCGAACAGTGTGCCATATGTAAGCAGCCCATAGGTGGGAGAACATCACCGGTAGCGACTCTCGGTGAAAAGGGGAGCTCAAGCATCAACCAGTCAAGTGAAGCAAAGGAAAGACAATATTTACACTGTACCTGGGGAAAAGGTACACAAAGACTCCCGTCACAAATACTGCAACTCACAGCAAATAGCCAAGGCTATTAAACAACAGAACACGGAACCTAGCACAAGCAAGGAAAGGCACGTACTTAGGTCTTCTGAAGAAGGCTTTCACTTCAAGACTGGCTGCTTCTTTTGTGGCCAACCAGCCAAGTTTGGAAAAAAGAGAAAGTACGATGTTCCTTTTACATTACATTTCATTTGGAAAACATGAAGCCACTCGGGCCTATCGAGGTAATGCAAGTCATGAGCTACATTCTAATAATAATAATAAAATCTTGCAAGATGTCAAACTCAAGTCAGCTAATTAATATACAACTATTTACTGTTACCATAGGAGCCTATATAACTACTTCTTCTTTCTCTTCGCCCGTTCCCGCCTCTATGCGGGGTCGGCGTTTCTGACCAGCCTCCTCCACACAGCCCGGTCCTGGGCCTATATAACTGAAGCAAAGAATATACACTATATACAATCTACAAACTATCTCTTTCACTAATGAAAGTATCTAAATTTTTCTTAAAATTAACTAACGAGCTACTGTTTACCACATCATATGGCAAGTCAGTAGTATGACCGCAAAAGGAGAACGTGCAATGCAATTGAAAATGTTGATCAATGTTGCAAAGGGGGAGGGGTTATCCCCCAAGTTGCGATGAAGGGGAACTCCCCCAGCAAGCTAGGGGAGTCCACCTGACCTCTTTGGAGGAGAAGGTGAGGCGGCCTCACCCCCCCAAAGGGGTACACCTAACCTAAGAGAGGGTCTTTGGGGGAGAAGTTGGGACGGCCTCACCCCCCAAAGGGGTATACCTAACCTAAGAGAGAAAGGAGAAGGAGAGAGGAGTGTTCGCCTGGCTCCTGCCAAGCGCATATTGTTTTTTTTTTTCTGTTTAAGGTGCTTCAACCCTGCTGGATTACTGACACCATTACCTTTCATGAAGCGCATATTGAGAGTTCATCCGAGCGCCCGCTGTCTTATAAGGTCCTAATCAGCCAGTTGGCTTAGAAGGCGTAAATGGCTTGTTCAGGTGTACATTATTAGGGTTGAGTTGTCAGATTTTGCTATTTAATTAATTAAAGCATATATTCTCAACAGTTGGATTTCTGCCACTTGGCATAATCCCCCAGTTGGCTTAATCCACCAGTTGGCTTAACCAGCCAGTTGACGTAGAAGACCTAGAAAGCAGGTGTATATATTAGCTTTTCAGCTGCCAGATTGCGCTATTCAGATATTTTTACATTTGGCTTAGAAATCCGTCAGCCGTTTTAGAAGGCAGCCATTTGGTATAATTAAATAATAATATCGTTTACAACCAAAAGGATTAAATAAAACACCATTACATCATTCTGTTTATTTAGACGAATTATTTGAATCAATTTCACGAAATATATAGCAAATAAATATACAATCAAACGATGGAATATATGCAATAAAAATTAATAATAATATAAGAAATACGAACGAGGAATATATATATATATATATATATATATATATAACATTTAACTGCAAACACGCAGTATAATTAACGTAAAGAACGACGCTTGTATAGGAGATATTCCGCGCAAGATGAGAGAGCGAGAACGAAACAAATGAAAAAATGAGGTAACCACCCGGAAATCGAACCCGGGATCTTCCGATTGCCGGTCAGATATGATAACCATTACACCATGGGCCTCATTCATTCAAATGCCGTAATTCCTCATTTTTTCATTTGTTTCGTTCTCTCTTCTCATCTTGCGCGGAATATCTCCTATACAAGCGTCGTTCTTTACGTTAATTATACTGCGTGTTTGCAGTTAAATGTATATAATGTTACGGCATGCGGGAGGTGCCCCCTTGGGGCATTGGTTTCTGCGCGTATGTAGAGGAATTACGGCATTTGAATGAATGAGGCCCATGGTGTAATGGTTATCATATCTGACCGGCAATCGGAAGATCCCGGGTTCGATTCCCGGGTGGTTACCTCATTTTTTCATTTGTTTCGTTCTCTCTCTCTCATCTTGCACGGAATATCTCCAATACAAGCGTCGTTCTTTACGTTATATATATAGTCACTAGTGATTTAAAAGTAGCGAAACAAAGTACAGCAGCGGTCAATAAGGCGAACAAAGTGTTAGGTTTTATAGCTCGAAATTTTGAGTACAAATCGCGCGATATTATAGTTCCTCTTTATAAAGCATTAGTTAGACCCCATTTGGAGTACGCGGTCCAATTTTGGAATCCGCATATGCGCAAAGATATAGACAAAATCGAAAGAGTTCAAAGAGAGCAACTAAGATGATTCCGTCGCTTAGGTCAAAGTCGTACGAGGATAGGCTTAAGGAGTTAAAATTGACAACACTCGAGACTAGGAGGTTAAGGGGTGATCTAATCCAGGTTTTCAAAATTATGAATGGGTTCGATAACGTAGATAGAGATAGCTTTTTCGAAATATCTCAATATAATAGGACTAGAAATAACGGGTGTAAGTTGACAAGTAGAAGGTTCGAGACAGCAGTTGCCAAAAACTTTTTTACGCATAGAATAGTAAATAGCTGGAATAGTTTGCCGATAGAAGTAATTAGTAGCACGTCTATAAACATGTTTAAGAATCGATTAGACGCATATGTTGATAGATTGGGTATAGTTTAAGGTAGTAAAATTAAGGCTTTGTGGGGATAGATCCCACAGCTCAACACAAGTGTTGTGGGATATAGGGAGGCAGCGTCTTGGGTTAGGGGATACTCTCTGTCCTTACACACCCCATTTAAAGAGATTCCTCTGCTGAGCGGTGCACCCCATAGTACTGTGAGGTATTGAAAAACTCATGATCTTCACTTGCCTCACAAACACATTTAAATGGGAGACCCAAGATGGGTGCACACACATTTCTACATTACTGTACAGTCTTTACAGCCACACCTACACTTTTCCTCCTAAGTGTATATATTGTAATGTATATGGTTGTAAATTTGACTTGGTCCACAATCGATATGGACCGTGACTTATTTTTCGTGACAAGGTACTAGTATTGATGGATACCGTAATGAAATTGACTGGATTCTTTGGATCTGATATATTTGCATGTCGGTTATAAATAGATATAGAGTGTAACATATTTGTGTATAGTAGTCTATTATGACTTGATCCTCTGGATCCAGAGATTCTATCTTTAGTTTTAAATCGATAAATAATTAGTTTTGCTAAATTGGTCGTTGCCAATGTACAAATTGTACAGGAAGTTGTTACATAAATTTCTTAGTTCTTGTGGTTCTGAACCCACGTAAAATTGTAGGTCCCCTCCGCCACCACGGAGGACATACACAATTACGAACACAGTTAGGTAGACCAGCCATGAGTGGATCCTAGGGTCTTTGTTGGTCTGAAACATTATAACATTATATATAATCTAATAATATACAAAACAATGGAGTATAACCATCAATATAACAGTACAGGAGAAATATATAAACACACACATATATATATATATACACACACACACGCAGTTATATTAAATAATTAAATATATTGAAAAATAATAATAATAAATATGTTAAAAATAATAATATACAAAACGATGGAGTATAATCATCAACATATCAGTACAGGAAATATATATATATATATAATATATATATATATAATATATATATATATATATATATATATATATATATATTTAAATAATTAAAATACTGAAAATAAATATACATCAAAATACAGGGTGTACATAAAGTCAGGATCTATTTTTGTGAAGCACTTGGAAATTATATGGAATTCAATCATAAAATGATAAAGTGGTAACATTTATTAAATAATTAAGAGTAGGATTCGACGTGACGCCCATCAGTATCCCTGCACAGCTCAAATCGTTCCGCAGCATTTCTAAACACATTCTGGAGCATTTGCGGGGTTATGTTATCTGCAGCAGTTCGTATACGTGTACGTAAGTTTTCAAGACTCGTAATCTTCGTCTGATAGACGTGCGATTTGATAAAGCCCCATGCAAAGAAATCTAAAGGGGTTAAATCTGGTGATCTTGCTGGCCAAGGTCTGTTGCTTCCGCGTCCGATCCAGCGATTTGGAAAACGTCCATTTAGATAATCCTGAACAATTTTGGCATAGTGACAAGGAGCACCATCATGTTGATAGACGACGGGGATAGGATTGTTAGTATCTGGCCCTACAGGATGTGGTAAAACTGTGTTTATGCTTAAAATCATTAAAGATAAGGGGAGATGTTCTCAAAATTTGTGCATAAAGTAATATAGTGCTATTCGACGTATCAGTCAGTGTTCAACAAGTACCAAGATATTTTGTTCCACAAAGGTGTATATGACGTTAATTCGTTAAATGGAAATGAGCATACTGTCATTGTAATTGACGATCTCGTGTTGGAAATGGATAAAACGTTTGCCGAGACATTTACAGTTTTCTCTCACTATTCTAACATAAGCGTATTTTTCATCAATCAGAATCTATTTTTCAAAAATAGATACATGGGCGATGTGTCGTCAAATACACAATATCTAGTCTTATTCGCGCAATGTAGAGATGTGTCACAAATTGGGTTATTAGCCAATCAAATATTCCCGAATCAGCGTAATGAGTTTTTGGAGGTTTATAAAGAAGCCACAAGTCAGCGTTACGGATATTTGCTTTGTGACCTTCACCCGCGAAACACGTTTAGGGTGCTTCTAAGAACGAATATACTCCCGAACGAGCCTGAAACGGTGTATATTCCAGAATGACAAATAGATTGAAGAAATATCGTGAATTAATAAAAATCTATCAACGATTGCCCGGGCACTGCAACAGATGTTTGTTAAAAATATCGACTCCGACTTTCTAAAATGCATCTGTGAAATCTGTCTTAATTTTATAAAATGTAATGTGCCAATGAAACCCCTCAGAAAGCTCGCTTACGTCGTTACAAGAACATAATACGTGCGCTCGCTCGTAAAATTCAAACTGTGGGGAAAAAAAAGCGAATTATTGTACAAAGAGGGGGATCATTCCTCCCCATCTTATTTTCAGTTTTGGGGCCTTTCCTGACTAGATTAATATAATGAAGAAGGTGGTAGTGATTCCGCACGAGGTGTATGCTTCATTGCAAAGTTCAAAGATTCCAAGGCTTAAAAGAATGGAAAGCGATTTGTTAGCCCTATTAAACAGTGACAAGTCACCTGATGAGAAAAGGATCTTGTATCAAGAGGGATTGATGCAGCATTGCTTGTATAATACAAGCAATGCTGCATCAATCAGCTTAGTCATCATATCGCCTTGGGACAACAATGGCTCTTCCTCTTCTAGATTTTCTAACACTCCCCACCGAAGAGGCATTGTTGTCATTACCTTCTGCAAATTTAGCCAAGCCTTCTCCATGAAGGTGTAACTCAAATGTTTCATCTTGAATATCTGTGTTTTTGCTGATTTTTAAAGCATAGAGTTTTTGTATAGGTCTCTTTAATTTTCCTCCTGAAGTCTTTACCAGTGCAGACCTAACTAAATTGTCTTTGCCAACAAACAACTCTTCAATTCTGCCAAGCTTCCAGCATTGCCTTGGTGTTTCATCCCCAATCATTACCACTTCTCCCACCTTGATACAATTTGCATTGGAGCTCTTTACATTGCCTGATGGGTAATAATTGAGTTCTGGCAAGTTTTCCATCTGCCACCTCTTCCATAACTGATCTTGTAGCTCTTCAAGGTACTTGAACCTTCTGGTTAACTCTTCTTGAGTGCTCTGGATAGGCTGTAAGTCTTCTGGCAAACTGGGGCTTGATGTTAATCGTTTACCACAAAGAAAATGATTTGGTGTCAATGGCTCTGCATCCTGCATACTGTTATAAACAAAGGTGATAGGCCTACTGTTCACCATTGCTTCTACTTCACACAAAACAGTGCAGAATTCTTCTTTGCTCAAATGAGCATTAGCTAAAAGTTTCTTTAATGGACACTTTACACTTCTCACTAGGTATGGAAAACTGATACGTGTGGGTAGTTGGGAGGTAACGAAAATGGTCCACTGAGTAGATAGGTAGTTAATCTAACAATTATTAAACTCCTTTTATGTCAATAACTGGGTGGATGAAACCAATTGGTTGCTCACCAGAGTTATTCTCCACATTAGTATTTATATACTGTGTGATAGAGCGTGCTCGGTAATAGACATACATTACCAATCAACCAACCGAAAAAAATGAAGAGGACGCTGGTGGAAAAAGACGCGGCAAGGACGGAAAGAAGGAACGGGTGAACAAGACAGAACTGGGAGAAGGAAGAGGATAAGCAACGGCAAAAGATCCCCACCAGCAAGTACGCTCTCAAAAATTGAGCAAGGAGAAGAGGGACTGTCTAATAACACTCAGTAAGTGATCAGTTGTTTTTGAACCCAGTTTGGGGACATAATATAAGCTGGGTCAGTAAAATTAGGCCTACATTGTGGTCTAAGACCTAGCATCAACTCTAGCTTAACAAAGGCTAAGGTAAATTACCTTAACCTAATGTGGTGAGGAATCCTACTGTGGACCTCAATTTACTCTGCCCGCTCTGGACCATTTCCTGAATCTCTAGGCTGACCCCTACAAGGCCAATTCATACAGAGCATTTTTCACACTAACCTTTCCCAAAATCCTCCCCACCATGGTGCTCTCTCAACAATAAACTCCCACTGTACCCCTTGGTGTGAAAAGTAGGATTGGAATCCCTCCTCTTTTAGCAAGAACCAAACTTCTTGGAGTTCCTTTGCAGCCCTTTTGAAGGTTTTTGCATTATCCGATATGATTTTATTTGGGAAACCCCTTCTGTTCACAAACCTTTTAAAGGTAAAAAGAAATACATCACTACTTAAGTTGCTTACCAACTCCAAATGGATTGCTCTGGTGGTAGCACACGTGAAAAGACATATATAACCTTTGTTAGACTCGCCTTGCTCATACACATAGACTGAACCTGCGAAGTCTACTCCCACTACAACAAATGGGGCAGTATAGACACACCGTTCTCTTGGAAGTGGAGCCACCTTTTCATAATAAGGCTTTGCACTCCAACGCTTGCAAACCACACATTTATGCAAGACCTTTTTGACTACTTGTCTAATTTTGGAAATCCAAAACTGTTGTCTGATCTCTATTATCACTTCTCTAACTCCAGCATGTAACAGCTTATGATGAGTATCCAGGATCAAAAGGTCCACAAAGTGCCCCCCCCCCAGAAGGTAGCAAAATTGGATGTCTTTTCTCCTCTGGAAGCCCAGAAAACTGTAGTCTACCTCCTACTCTCAATAAATCTTGATCCAAAAACACATCCAAACCCTTGAGAGCAGAATGTGTTGGTAGAACCTGTAATGGATGGCTGGTAAGCAATTCCCTCTCTTCACCAAATTTTTCCTTCTGCACATATTCCACCCAGTATTTCCTGGCTTGCTGAATCTCATTACTGTTCAGAATTCCTTCCTTTCTTGTTTCTCCCTTAATATTGTTGGTAAATCTATATACCCATGCTGTCACTCTTAACAAACTTTTCAGACTGCTAATGTCCTCAAGCCTCAATATAGGGTCCTGCTGCATAACTTGACAACTGTTCACAGTGCATTTTCTCATCTCACTCACCCATTCTTCTTCAGCCTGACATTCTCCGACAATAGGCTGATTAGAAGGCCAATTTTCACTTCCAAGTTTTAGCCACTCTGGACCATTCCACCACAAACTTGAGTGTGCAAGATCTTTCACTGAAATTCCTCGTGTTGGTAAATCAGCTGGGTTTTGGGTGCCTGGACAATGCTTCCATTGCTTTGGATCTGTGTATGCTTGAATTTCCTCCACCCTATTGGCAACAAATGGTTTCCATTTCCTTGCCTGGCTTCTTAACCAGTGCCAAACTATAGTGGAGTCAGTCCAATAATAGCTTGGAATTTCATAAAGGGCCAAAGATTTTTTCACTGTAACTACAAGACGACTAGCAATAACCACCCATTAATTCCAACCTTGGTATAGAAAGCCTTTTCAAAGGTGCTACTCTGCTCTTTGCAGGAACCAACCTGCAATTTACTTTCTCTTTGAATGTGCCTCTTATATAAATACAAGTTGCATAGGCTTCCTCACTTGCATCACAAAAGATGTGCAGCTCCAAATTGTCTGGACTATTGTTCAACTCTCCAAAGTACCATCTTGGGATTTCAATGTCTCCAAGCTGTGCCAATTCTTTGAACCAATATTTCCACCTTACTACCATATGATCAGATAACTCTTGGCCCCAACCAAGTCCAATTTCCCAGAGGCTCTGAAGCCAAATTTTTTTACTTTATTACAAATGGAGCCAGGAATCCAAGAGGAACAAAGACTTTCGAAGCCAAACTAAGAGCTGTACGTTTTGTCCACCTTGTCTCATTCTCAGCCAGCTCGACTAAAGATTTCCCATTGAAGGTAAACAAATCCTCTCCTTGCTGCCAAACAATGCCTAGCACCTTTGTGTCTATTGCCCACAACTCCTTAATACCAGAATCCTCAATACTTGATGCTCCTACACAGGACTGATTCATAAACTGTTGTAACTGAGAATGATTGGTCTGCCATTTTCTAAGCTCCATGCCAGCCTCCCTCATTATTGTCCTCTGGTTTTAACTTTACCCGCAAAAAGGCTTGCTTCACATCTGCAGTCAATGCTACTCTACCAATCCTGAATCTCAGTAACAAGGAAAATAAATCTGCATTTAAATTTGGCCCAGCATCCAAACAGTCATTCAAGGACACACCACCTTTGTCCTTGGCTGAACCATCAAAAACTACCCTCAGTTTGGTGGTAGTTTTGTCTCGCCGTACCACTGCATGGTGTGGCAGATAATGTGCTCCTGGCTCACCAACTCACCTTGCACTCTTTCAGCATAGCCCTCCTTCACATAGCTTAGGATGGCCTTATTATATTCAATTAACAACTCCTCATTTTTTCTTAGCCTGTGCAATGAAGTCTCCAACCTCCTATTAGCTAGCTGAAGGTTTGAAATGGGTTTGCAAGAATCCTTCGAAGGGAGGCCAACTTCATAGCAACCAACTCTAAACCCAATCCCTTTTTCAAATTGCTCTAAAACATCACTGTTCACTGTACTCACCTGTTTCTCCTGTTTCCCCTTTATGCCAATGGATTCAAGTTCCCAAAAGGCCTTCAAATGCCTTTCGAAACCATGGCTGTTCTCCTCAATCTTAACAAAACGAGCTTTAACCTCCATTTCATTGCAATAGCTACCATGTAGCATCCAGCCTAGCTTACTTTCAGTAGCTACCGGACCTCGAGATGTGTGGACAATATTACCAGTGATGAAGTCCCAGTAATAGTCAGCTCCAATCAAAAGACTAATATCTTCTGTTCCTTCAAACTTATTATTGGCCAAATTAATTCCTTTAACTTGCAATTCTTGGACACATGCCACATCTAAACAAGTAGTGAATGGAGCACAAGGTTCCTCAATCTCTACAGCTTGAACCTTGGTAGTGGGACTTTGTGGTAACAACCCCTTAACCAGAACTTCTACTTTCTTAACTTTGGTTCGGTTTTGAACGGAACCCCCAAACCCAGAAATTCTTAAATTTTCCCTCTTAAGTTCTTTAAACTTCAGTTTTCTGGAAATTCTGGTCTTAATAAAGCTACACTGGCGACCACTATCAAACAACACTCTTACAGTAGCTTCTCCATCATTCCCAATTAATAATGCTGCAGCTGTTTGCAATAATCCCCCTTTACTTTTACTTTCATAGCAATGGCATGTGCCACTCATGTCTCTACTGCTGGGGTAGGCCTACTAGGAGTGTTTTCACACAATAATGGCTGATGCCGGCCATGGCATTTTCTGCACAAAATTTTAAACTTACAAAACCTTGCTCTGTGACCTTTCAAAAAACATTTAAAACATGCTCTGGACTTAATTACCCTGTCCTTTCTCTCCTCAACACGTAAAGCCTCAGCCACTTCACATTTATATGACTTGTGGTTGCCTTCGCAAAATATGCATTCCTTGATTCCCTTTAATTTATTCTCAGAGGATACATGTAGAGCTGACACTGTACCTGGGCTATTCCTTTTTGTAGAAATTTTGGTGCTGTGCCTGCCTTTGTCCCCTTGTTTAACATCCCACTGTGCAAACTCAATTCCCTCTCGTCTTGCTAATTCTGTGCCTAAAAGACAACATCTGCTGAAGGGGGATGTACACATGTTCTGTAGAGTGTCCCCTACGTAATTCAAGCAAAATTGAGCTAGGCAATTTAGACTCCAGTACAGTGACCAACATTATACCATACCTTCCATTCCTACACCCAAGTTGTCCAGGGACCTAGTTCTAACTTCAAATTCATCATATAACTGCCGTAACTCCTTGACACTATTGGGATTATTAACAGAAGGTATAGCTAAAAGTTCGCGGAGGTGGCTTTTAATTAAGATCTCTGGCTTACCAAACCGTTTCTTTAATATATCCCAAGCCACATTATAATTAGCCTCTGTTAATGCTAATCCTACTATTGTCTTTGCTGCCTCCCCTTCCAAGAGGGACTGAAAATTATTAAACTTCTCCACCTCACTTAACTCTTGACTAGAATGAACTGCTGATTGAAAACTGTCTGCCCATCCTTGCCATTCCTGAATACTCCCAGAAAATGTTTTGAGTACAAGCCTCGGTAATTGAACTGCAGATCTGTTAACCTTAACTTCACAAACACCATTTGTTGAGGGTTGTGTTTCATTATTAGACCTGGTCTCTAACTGTACTGAGCTGCTAAACTCTTTTGCTCTGTGGCATACTTTAATTATGTCATCAATAATCTCTTCAGAGTAAATTATGTTATTTTCTATTTTATCCTCTTCTATAAGAGCTTCAGTTTTAACATTTACTTCGCTTAGAGCAACCTTTTTAGTTTCTAATATGGAAAGCTGCGCAGTCACTAAGCTTAAATTCTCTTGCTCTATGGCAGAATCTATAGTGGCAATGACCTTTGTAATTAGACCTTCGTAGGCGCTTCTCCTTTTTTAAACTTGTTCAATTCAGATGCACTCATCTTCAATGCAAACAACAATTGGGCTCAATGCCAAATAAGCTGAATTGGCAAAAATACTTAACCAAACTGATCAAACTCAAATTTTGCTTTTTTCAAATAAACTGAATTGCTTGGTTGGGGTCCTGACCAACCACCAGTATGGAATATCAAATTTTCCACCAAAGTAACTAGCGCACTGAAGTCTGCAACCTTCGCCTACGAATAATAAACCAAAATTAACCAAACCGGTAAAAGTGTAGGCCCAAAACAACGACAGACGAGTGGCCAAGTTTCGCAATTGGGTGACCAAACTTTCTACCCTGGGACCTTAACTCAGTTATGCTCAACCCGTCTAGGCAGTGGCGTATCAAGGGAGGGGCGAGAGGGGCGACCGCCCCGAGCGGCACTTCCCGAGGGGCGGCAAATTACTGTCAGGCGGGCGCAGTATGCAAAATTTTGGGTTTTTATGTTTTAAAATGCAACCCTCCAAAAAATTATATCTCATCATTGTCGCGCGTTATTTGTGTACAAAATATCCATGGTTTTGATGAAAAATCATCATTAAATGCTATATATGTAGGCTGACCATATTTCCTTGAGACAAAAACGGGACATTGGGATGGCAAAAAAGGGACGGGGGTTATGTAATATTCTGTAGTCATGAAAAAGTAAGTACATAAACCGGGACAAAATTGACATTTTTATTAAAACGACGGGACTGCCAGGAAATATTAAAAAAACGGTACTGTCCCGTTCAAAACGGTACGTATGGTCAGCCTATATATATGCCACCTCAATGCCACTATTTCCACAAATAGTTGCGTTAAATTTTCACATCGGAAAGGTTGCCAGCCCTATTTTTCAGACTTTCCCTATATTATTTAGGTTAGGCTTTGCATTCTTTGAGCTTTGATGATGTTAATAATTAATGGTTGTTTTATTTTGCAGATACCCTACTGAATTAGCAAACATGAGCAAACGACAGAGACTGAGTGGTGGTGCATACAAGAATCTTCGCGGAAAAAAAGAGGAGGAAGGCAAGCGTGCTGCTAAGCGATTTCATCAGTTAATGGGATTCTCAGACACACCTTCAGTGCCTTCTGGGAAGCAAGGAGATCAAGCGCAATGTGATATATCTTTAGAGATAGATGTTCAAGCGGCAACTTCAAGTGAACCCCCAAATAATCAGGATCAACCCTCATCTACATCACAAAGTCACCCACCCACCCATCACCCACAGAGTCTGTTTAACGATTCTGGCAACTGGCCCGTTCCAATGACGGACAATTTAAGAATAGAACTCATTAAACGTGGACCATCACATTTGAAAAACATGAATGGACCCTTTCCAGCTGATTCAAACAATAGGTCAATGTCAAAAGTTTGGTATTTCAAAACTTTGGAAAATGGCGAAAAAATTGAAAGGTCATGGCTAATCTTCTCACCTTCAAAATGTAGCTTGCATTGCTTTTGCTGTCGTCTCTTCAACAACATCTCCAGTGCATTTGGAAAAGAAGAAGGATTTTTTGCCTGGAGGAAACTGAATCCAAGAGTACCTGAACATGAAAACAGTCCATAATCATACCCGATGCTTTGAACAATGGAAAGAGTTGTCTATGCGCCTTCATTTGAATGCTACAATAGATAATGCACATCAGTTGCAAATAAAACATGCTACTGCTAAGTGGAAAGAAATACTGAGACGAATTTATAACTGCATCATGTTCTTGGCAAAACAAGATCTTGCATTCCGAGGGCACCGAGAGAACTTAAATGAAGAAACTGGGCTAGCTGGCAATTCTGGAAACTTTTTGGAGTTAATAAAACTAATGGGCAAATATGACCCAGTAATTAGGGAACATCTTACAAAAATACGAATGACTGACAAGATATCTACTACGTATTTGTCACCTAACATTCAAAATGAGTTCATCACACTAATCGGCTGTAATGTTCGAAAATGTATAATTGATAATGTGTCTAGTGCAAAGTACTTTGCAATAATTTTCGATAGTACACCAGATATATCGCATATTGATCAGATGTCTCAGGTAATTCGCTATATGTCGATTAAAGATGGTAATGTAGAGGTGAAGGAATCCTTCGTTGATTTTATTAAATTAGAGGGGAAGACTGCTGAGGCAGTTACTGATCTCATTGTCACTAAGCTCCGTGAGGATGGGCTGGATATCCAGAATTGTTATGGTCAAGGGTATGACAATGCTGCTACGATGACAGGTATTCATTTTGGAGTTCAACGCAGAATTCTTGATGTTAGCAAACACGCTGTTTTCATTCCTTGCAATAACCACTCGCTGAACTTGGCTGGAGTTCATGCCGCGGGACTGAGTCCTAATGCTGTAACTTTCTTTGGAACAATTGAACGAATTTTCGTCTACTTTTCTTCCTCTACTCATCGTTGGGATGTCTTAACAAAACATTCCAAAATCACTGTCAAGCGAGTCTCTGATACGCGGTGGAGTGCTAAGTATGATGCTGTTTCTAGTCTTAAGAAGAACTTGACTCACGTTGTTAGTGCCTTGGAAGAACTGAGTGAAGGGGTCTCCGAAAATCTGGACACAAAGGGCGATGCTGAAGCTCTGTTGACCTCCATCATATCATACACATTCATTGTGTACTTATTTTTCTGGGATCCAGTGCTGAAAGAAATCAATGATGCTCAGCTATATTTTCAAAGAAAGGGACTTGCTTTGGACCATTGTGCATTAAAAATGAACTCTTTATCCGTGTTTTTAACTAATGAACGAGAGGCAGTAGTATCAAACGCTGCAGATGCCGCCGAAGAGTTCTGTAATGAAATGGATATCAGTATAGACCGCAGAGTCAGGAGACGGAGAAGAATGCCTGGAGAGCAAGCTCGTGATGCTGGATTGACCGTGCAAGAGGATGTACGCAGAGAATTTTTTGAAATCATGGATCGTTTATTAGCAGAAATTGAAAAACGCACAGTCTCCTTCGTACCTTTTGAATCAGTCCAAAGATGAAGAAATTAATACCAAGGTCAATAATTTTTCTTCCATCTACAATGACATTAATCCAGGAAGTCTACTGGAAGAAATAAAGCGTTTGCGCAGACATTTGCTCAGTTTCGAAAGCATAAGCGTCGACGATGATCCAAAGAACTGGGATATGTTAAAACTACTTCAGTGGATCGTTAAATGGGATCTAGTGGAATCTTTGCCTCATATAACAATTGCCCTCCGGATCTGTCTAACTACATGCATGTCCGTGGCAAGTTGCGAACGAAGTTTCTCGAAACTGAAACTTATAAAAACTTACCTCAGGTCAACTATAAGTCAATCTAGACTGAGCAATTTGGCGATTATTTCATTTGAACGCGAAGTTGCAGAGACAATGGACAATGGACATAGAAAAAATCATTCATGAATTTTCTGTTATGAAAGTCCGAAAATTTAACTAGGCATTATACATTATCAAAGCTGGGCACAAACCGTTAATCCGTTAATCGTTAATTAACGAAGTTAACTTTTTCGTTAACGATTTAACTTTTAAGTTAACTTTGAAAATCATTATCGGACTAATTAACTTCCGTTACATTTAACTTCCGTTAACTCAAGTCCGTTAACCCAAAAAATTCATAAATTAACGTTTAAAAGTTTCTATTATTTTCAGTGCTGAGCAGGTGCGCAATGAATCCACCACTGTTAATAGTGATGAACGAATTTCCATTTCCGCAGTGCAAAATCAGGCGATATATTTGTTTCCGTCGCCACAATTTGTGTCTTACCAAATATGGTAGTTATTTATGGCATTGGTTTGAGCAAAACATGGTCGACTGTAAAATCAGGCGGAAAGATTTGCCATTTGAGTTGAATGTTTCAACTTCTTTCAAGAAATATCACGAGCATTTTAAGGCACTTTCAATAATATATATGTAACAATTACAACAAATAACTACATTCGTTTCATTTGCAGTCTGTCTCTTGCGCAACATGTTTGTGCTAGTGAATATTTAAAAATAATCGTTGTCAAGTAAGTCATGTATATTTATAATATGTCTGTGAGTACCTTATTAGTAGTCTCCTTGATACATTTCAAGAACCATAAAACTGATCAGGTAAGATTTCAATTCTCATGTCACTTTGATGACATAAATTAAGTCAATTGATGTCTTACAATGGGAGCGTTTTCACCTTAACCCTTTATGTCCTGGCGGTACTTCTAGGTACCACATCTTTAAAATCTCCATCTTTAAAACGCACTTTTGGCAGGCATCGACAAAAGGTTTGGGCCCCTCCTGGAGGATGACGAATGCCAGCTGGCTGCTGCCTTCCATCCCAGGTTTCGCCTCATCTGGTTGGACAAGTATGACAACACCAAGGTCGCCAGGGTGAGGAAAAGCATGGAGGGTACAGTCGAGGAGGCCATGAAGCAGCAGTCCAACGAAGTGGGCAGCAACAGTGGAGGCAGCAACAACGAGGAGGAGGAGGAGGATGACTTCTTCAGTGCTGTCATCCAGACAAAAGAGAGCAGCAGAAGCCACAGGTCACTCAAGGGCAAGGCCCAGAACTTGGTCAAGACCTGGCTGGAGACCAACTCCAAGGACTTGCTGACAGATGCTGCCTTCTTGGGTGAGCAAGTGTTGGTGGACTTGTTCATCAAGTTCAACACAGCCATCCCCTCCAGTGCTGCAGTGGAGCGTTTGTTCTCTATGGGCAAGGACATCCTGAGGGCCAAGAGATCATCCCTGTCTGATGAAAACTTTGATATGCTAATTTTCATGAAGGGCAACATGCATCTCATGGACAAAATGGAGAACGAGAAGAAGAGGGAAAATTAAATTATATATATATTGTGTTTTTCATTTTTTTTTTATAATAAAAGTTAACGTTAACGGTTTATCGGTAACTTCCGTTACATGTTTAACGAATTAACGGATTAACGGTTAACGAAGTTAACTTTTTGGTTAACGGATTAGCGGTTAACGAAGTTAACTTTTTGGTTAACGGTGCCCACCACTGGTCCTACCTCAGGGTTGCTGACTCGATGTGGGCCTATATAGGGCATATCATACTTTTACGAGTCCGAATTTCACTCTGGCTAATATGTATTTTTATGTAAAATTTAATTCTAAGAAGGGTTTCTTTTCTGCAACTTTTCCCAAAAATCGCGTTATCATGTTCAAAATTGCGGTTTTCTGTTCTATGTTGAAATACCAAATATTCAATTGAACACAACCTTATATTTTTAACCCTTTGTCGTAATTTGTTGCCATTTAGACACATTAACTTTGCTTAACTCTTATACAGGTTTAATACATACATGCATAAAAAAAAAAATCTACTCCATTTGAATCTTTGTAACCATTTGGACGCAGAAGGCGAAGTTCAATATTCTCTCAATAGATGGCTCTAAGCAATTACGCCAGTTATAATTGTGACGTAGAAGTGAGTGGACGCCATTTTTTTCGGTAAGTGTTTTTTGTAATTTTCCTAAGTTTAATCACCATTATTATATTTGTTTTGACTATAATTTAATTCTAGAAGTATTAAGGAAGCTCCCTGTTTACTTCGTTTAAGTAATATTTGTAATAACTGTGAAGAAAAGACTATTCAAAGTTCGTTTCGAAACGGACACAAAGTTTTCATAGGGTGAATTTCTGTCTATGATAACACGTGTGTCCAATTGGATACATGAAATGAATTTTTCATTACGATTGTTTTTATGTACTGTTTATATATATATATATATATATATATATATATATATATATATATATATATATATATAGATATAGAGAGAGAGAGAGAGAGAGAGAGAGAGAGAGAGAGAGAGAGAACTAACTACCACCCACTAATTACCTTATTAGACCTTTGTTGACTAATGGCACATAAATTATTTCATTTATAAATGTTCTTAAAAAAAAAAAATCGCTAAAATGCTTATACTATATACTTCCTATGTATATTTCAAGTAAAAAAATGAACCTACGGTAAAATTAAATGTTACTGAATGACAAAGGGTTAAGCTTATGTTACACCATTATTACGAATTTTAAATTAAATTTGCAATGCCAAATTCAGTTTTCTATTACCAAAATAAATATTCATTACCAAATTTAGGTTAATTTGGTAATTAAAAATGCCGGTTGGCAACCCTGATTATAACCAAAAATTATATTCCTTTTTCTATATTTATGGCGAAAGAACACTAAACATACTGATATGAATTTGTTACAGATTGGACAAGAGCGAGAATAAGCACCGACTAGACGTGATGGCCGAATCTGCCCCCAAAACCAGGAAAATGTCAGGTTCAAAGCTCTCGGATGTTGTGGCCGGGGAAGGAGTTCATTCCCAGCGAGGCCGACTTGGAGAGCCGTTCTTCAGAGAGGGATTCGTCTGCAGGAGGAAAAGTTCCTCATTCATGACATCCAAAGGTCTAAATACCCTATCCGAGAGATGACTGACGAGCTGGCTTCACTCGTGATGACTCAGTGGAGGAAGTCGAATGTAAAGTTCTCCCGCCTGTGACAATCACGGAAAAATCGCTCTCATATAAGATCTTGTTGAAATGGAAGGAGATGACAGACGTTGTGAACGGGAGAGTTAAGTCTGCTACCCAGGAGAAGAGGATGGCTGATCTGGATAAACTCTGTGAAGTCTGCGTTTGCAAGCATCAGATCTTGTGCGGCTCAGAGGGGAGTGGATGCTCAGGATGCTCCCTCAAGGCCCATGTGAACTGTAACTGTCCTTTGGAGGTGAAGATTCCTAAACTGGACCTTCAGTGGCTGTACTACCAGAGAGTGAAGACTTCCGAAGCTTCAGGAATCCAGATGTCTTCTGTAGACTTCGAAGACAGCAGGAGACAGATCAAAGCAGCGAAGAGGAAGGAGGCTGAAGAAGCTTCTGCTGTGAAGAGGAAGAAGAAAGAGGAGGCTACTAATGAGGAGCTTCTCATGAAAGACTTTGAGGAGGACGAAGAGCCAAACTTGGAAGAAGCTGCAAAAGAAGCCTCTGGCAATGCTGAGGCTACTGAAGCTCCTATGGACGTTCCCGCTGAAGTACCTGCCGAAACTCCAACTTCTGCTACACGAAACTACATGAAGATCCAAGGGACAGCTTCAGCAGCTTTGAGGTACAGGGTGGCAAATGTTCCGGCAGCTGCAGTTGCCACTGGCTTCCTGAACGACCTCATCAAGGCCGGTCATCTTTCCAAAGACAAGGCTTACTTGGCCATAGATGGCATGAAAGTCTGGAGGGCCAAGGAGGAAGTAATGGCCTCATCAGTTGAAGCTCTCACGCAGAGGTCAGAGGAGAAGATCTCTGGGATATTCTTTGATGGCAAGCAGGATAGGAACACACAGGTGTTGAAATATGACGAAGTGACAGGGAGATTTCATCCTGGCAAAGTGATCGAGGAGCATTACACTATCACGTGGGAGTCTCAAGGAAAGTACCTCTTCCATTTCACTCCCGAGGAACCTGAGGAGGGAGAAAAGCCTGCTCATAAGATCGCTCAGGGCCTGCATGAGTGGCTTCTGGATCACGGAGCTGACGAGAGCCTTGTAATGTTTGGAGGAGACTCTACCAACACGGGGTGGTCTGGAGGCGCCATAGCCCTATTGGAGAAGATGCTGGGTCGCAAGTGCCACTGCATGATCTGTCAGCTCCATGTGAACGAGCTCCCCTGAGGCACTTAATCATCAAGCTGGACGGCCCTATAACTCCCCGGTCAGGCTTCAGTGGGCCTATTGGAAAACTTCTTGAGAAAGTGAATGAACTTGAGGTTAACTTCAACTTCAAACCAGTGGAAGGAACTGAAGATATCATGGAGCTGCCAGTAGAGATAGTCAAATCTCTCTCCACAGACCAGCACAACTGCTATCTTCTGATCAAGTCTGGAAGTCTCAGTCCACAGTTGGCTGGTCTCAAGTGCGGACCTCTGAACCAATCCAGGTGGCTCACTACTGCACAGGCCATCTTGCTGTTGTGGATGAGGGAGCACGGACTGAAGGGGGAGGTGTTGAGGAGGCTCGAGGTCCTCGTGAAGTTCTGCCTTAACTTCTACTTCAAAATGTACTACGACATCAAAGTGAAGCACCACCTCAAATTTGGTCCTGCACACGTTTTTTCAAGCCTGAGGCTGCTGAGGAACCAGACTACCGAGGTCAGGAACATCATCTCTGCTGCAGTGATAAGAGGAGCTTACCACGCACATCCTGAGAACATCCTGGCTTCATTCCTGTGCAGTGAGGATGAGCATCAGAGAGCTTTTGCTGTGAGCCAGATAGAGAAGATCAGAGAAGGAAGAGACTTTGGTGATACGACAGTGAGGCCCCATAAAAATCCCAAAGTCAATCTGCAAGCCACTTCACCTGAGGATCTCATCAACTGGGAATCAGAGAATATTTACGAGCCTATTTTCACCTGCAAGATGACCTTGACTGAGCTCGAGGATCTCAGGAAAACTCCACTCAAAGTGGACGCTTTCTCTGTTCATACTCAGTCCTGCGAGAGAGCTGTACAGGAAGTCTCAACTGCTTCCCAAGCTGTGTACGGTCACGAGAGGAGAGATGGGTGGGTGAGAGCCAGGATAGACCATCGAGAAATGCTCCCAGTGTTCAGATCGAAGCAGGACATACTTAAGAGCTTTTCAGGTTCGAGTGGCTGATGAAGAGGCTGAAGCCATCGTTAATGCTCATAAGAGCTGAAAGTCCTCATAAGATCATAATATAAGATCTTATGAGGCCACGCTTTCCAGGGATCCAGGAAGAACAGGCGTGTAAGGCTACACGTGGAGGTGGCAAGTCTCCCGCTACTCGATCAGAGTAGAGCTGGTGAGCCGCGCCTATTCTTTGAAGAAAAATTTAAAATTCTTAAGGTTTACGTGAAATCTAAACATTTTGTCAGCACCCAGAGGCGTTGAAACACGCAAAAAAGCAAGGATGAGGTCAGAAAAGCAGCTTTTAGACTAAATCATATGCAGAACAGCTGCGCGCTTTGGTTTGGGTGCCCTGAGGCTGCGTTAGACGGCCTTCAAATCAGAAAATCGCGATTTTGACCATGAAAATTAAATTTTTCGGAAAAGTTGCAAATAATAAACCCATCTTAGAATTAATTTTTACATAGGAATACATATTAGCCACTTTGTTTTTCCAAAATTTCAACCCTGAACCCTAGTGGGCCTACTTTAGGCCTCAGTTGCATAAAATTAAGATAAAAAACTAAAGGGGCACTATTTATGGTCTTCTTTCTAAACCTTGCAACAACACACAACCTGCACCATTGCACGATGCAATAATTTTGTATCTAAACAACCAAACTGAATTGCAAGAGAGCTCTCTATAAGACCACACCCTGTAAGTGCCGCATTCAACAAACGAGTAGGAAGGACGCGCAGTGCCCCCCAAAAAAATGATGTCACAAGAGTGCCCAAACAATGATGCCACAAGAACCCAAAAATGCTAGCCCTAAATTAAGTGAATTTTTCACTAACCTTACAATTATGAGATGGATATATACACACCTTAACTTAATATATACAAGCAATGCTGCATCAATCAGCTTAGTCATCATATCGCCTTGGGACAACAATGGCTCTTCCTCTTCTAGATTTTCTAACATTGTCAGGCCAAACTCTCTTGGGTATTGAATGTCGTGCACAGAATCTCTTAAAATCAGCAACAAATGATTCTGCTGTAAGATCCCCCACGACATCCAGATAAACAGCTCGTGAGGCAGCACATGTAAATAGTACATGTACATTTTTTGTTCAGTGTCAACCACCCCTACAGTCAATGCTCCTGTATAATCAATATCTACAGTCTCAAAGGGTCTTTTGAGAGTAACTCTCTCCTCTGTCAAAGCAGGAGGATTTAGTTTCCTCTTGGGCCTAGCATGAATACGCCTACATGTGACATATTTATTGAAAAATTTATTGAAATTTTTTTTTTTTTTTTTGAGAGAGATATTATTTAGGTTTAGGTGTAATATTAAGGCTAAGTTTATTTTAAATAGACACAGTAATTATAGAAATAATAATGGCCCATTTAGACACTGTCAACATAGCTACAGACTTTTTCACTGTAGGCTGCAGTGGTTTTAAGGTTAACCCTTTACTGCCCAAAAGGACAAATTTGTAACCTTTCAAATACACGCATTCATAACTTAACCCTACAAAATATTTGGGCAGTAAAGGGTTAAAATTTGGTCGGCAGCCAGATTACTAACTATGGTCAAACTAAATTCATTAAAATTAATTTAGACTTACCAAAAATGAAGTTGCCAGTTGAACGTTACCCTTTCTGTTTCTAACTAATCCATAAGTTTCATTTAGTTTCCAGATTTGAATTTTATTTGTTAAGTTTTAAGTTACTATTTGGCACACTGCTAAGTTATTTATTTATAGGGGCTATTTCCCAGACCTAGGTTTTGCAGTTTAAGTTAGGCTAGGGCTGTATTGCCCTTAAGTTTTTGTTTTTAAAGGTTTAAGGTTTAAGGTTTTGAAGGTTTTTACTCAAGTTAAGTTAGGGCTATATTGCCTTTAAGTTTTAATAGGGGCTATAACAGCCATTTAATTATTTAGTTAGGGCAGTTGTAGCCCGGTTCGAGTTTCTTCTAGGTACCTAGTTTTAATCTCTTACCTTAGTTATCTTCTTTAATTAAATTACTTACACCTAGTTCTGGTAGGCCACTATTTAGTTAAACAGGGTTTTAGTTTAATTGCAGTGGTTAATAATGAGGTTTAAAGGTTGACTTTAAGTTGCCCGGTTAGTTGGGGAACTAAGAATTTTTTACGAAAAAACTAGCCCACTTGATTCAGCAGTCAAAATTTTTCAAGAATCGACAAAGAGCTCCGTTTTTCTTTTTCTCAGAAACTTTTTTCTTCTTCTTTTTGTTAATTAGGGAAACCCAACTTCACTAGTTGGTTAGAAACGAGGGTTGTTTTTTTTATTCTATATTTATTTTGTTTATATTTTATTTGGAAATATATGCGGTTATTTCTACCCACTTTTTTTTAACATTCCCCCCAAGGGGAAAAAATTTACCTAGAATCATATTCTTGGAAATTTTATTTTTTTATTTTTTATTATTTTTTTTTTGATGAATGAAAATGACATGCTCTACAGAAAAGTTCCTTTTAGGTGAAATATGAAAATGAAAGCGTCTTTTCTGTAGAACGTTAGTCCTAAGTTATAGCTATTTACAATTATTTACAATTTTCAATTTGTGGTCTTCACAAAGATCCACTCTGTATTTTTCTTTGCAGTTCTTCCCGAAATCTAACTGCAGCTTGTCTTTCTGGTCGGGGTTGAGTAGCAGCAGTAGTAGTCACTGGTGTAGTGCTAAATAAAGAAGTGAGGGAACGCATTTTGAAAGTGTTACTCATGCAGGGGAGACAATAGCGAGCGCAGCGAGGCCATACAGCTGGGGGTCCGGGGGCACTGTAAGCCCCCCGGGAAATCTTTTGAAATCTGACCAATTTCAGGGATATTTTGAGGTCATATGCACTGGATATTAGGATATATTCCAAGGTTGAAGATGCAGTATTTCCAGTGTCATTAGATATACGCCATCCAGTACGATCAATAAAAATAGCTAACAACTGGAATGATTAACTAAAAAAAAGTTAACAACTGGTACGCCGTGGTGACTGTTTCATCAGATCTTTATAGGCTAGCATTGCCTCAGTCGAAGCTAAAAGAAATGAAACAGTTAATGATTCTTTCTCATATTTCTTCTAGGGGTGGGAATTAAAATTTCATGACGTTAGAGATTTGTAAGTTCGGATTTATTTGAAATAGTGAGGGAACGCCGTTCCGTCTACCAAAAAAAGTAAGGGAACGCCGTTCCCACGCGTTCCCACAGCACTACACCACTGGTAGTAGTGTCAGAATAATCTACAGTTCCTGATTCTGTGGAGGAATTTTCAAGTTCTTCCAGGTCAATATTCGGTTTATCAGTTATTTCAAGTGGGTATAACCGATATATGTGTCTTCTGGAGAGATGACCATTGGGTGTTTTTACAGTTACATGCCTGATTATGCCATCTTCATCTGGGTGTAATGTTTCAATTACAGCAATCTTCCAGAAGTATTTGGGATTCATAGAATTTTCATCTAAGAGACACAGTTCTCCTACTTTAGGTTCTTTACTTACTGGTTGTTTGTGTTGTTGGTATTCTTTTTCCCTCAAACTACTCAAATATTCATATCGCCATCTTTTTCTGATTTCTTTAGATTGTTTAACTCCCTTATGAAAGTAATTCAGTATTTTCTTTCTTTCTTTGTCCTCTGTTGCTGTCATATAATCAGCATCCACCTGATCACCTTCATTAACAGCTTCTTGGGTATCATTAGTGGTTAAAAAGTTGAATTTGGTATTCTCATACCCAAAGAGCAACTTGAAAGGAGTTAGTAGGTCAGAGGAGGGATCTTCATTTGAGTTAACATAAGTGAGTGGTCTTGAATTAATTGTATTCATTATTTCAAGAACAATTGTTTTTAGTTCAGTTAAAGGGATTTTTCTTCCTTTTAGGGAGGTAAGAGGGCTCTTTTGACTAAACCTACCATTCTTTCAGCTATTCCTAAGGTTCTGGGTGAATAGGCTGCTGTAAATTTCCACTGGATACCATGATCAGAGAGGTACTGAGACACAAGAACATTTCGGAACCAATGTTTAAGGTAATCTTCAGATCTTTTGAAGGTGGATTGATTGTCTGAAATCAAAACTTTTGGAAGGGAGTAGTTTAAGGACAAATGGTAGAGTTCTTTTAAAAAGGTTTTAGCAGAAAGGTCAGTGCAGATGTGAAGGCTGGTGAATCTGGTGGCGCAGCAAGTGAACAATAATAAGTAGACTTTCATGAATTGGTTATTCTCATCCTGGACAGAAATTGGACCAGCATAATCAAGGGCAGTTTTTTCAAATGGTTTTTCATAGCTTAAACGTTCCGTTACTAATGGTCCAGTAGTAGGCACTTCATAAGCCATGGCAAAGTATTTTTGGCAAAACAGACATTGTTTCAGAATTGCATGTGGTAGCTAAGGTTGCATGACTGGCTTTTGCATGACATTCAGTTATGATTAACGTTGTTAAATGAGAATTTTCAGGCAGTAGTACAGGATACCTAGCAGAATAGTTAAGGTTGGTTGCATATTTATATCTCCCCATTGTTCTGACTAACCCTTCTTTGTCAATGAAGAGTTTTAGATTCTTTTGCAGCTTTGTTAGGTCCTCAACTTTTTCTCCTTTATTTAGTTTGTTGATTATTTCTTTTTCTTTTGAGAAATGTTGTTGCTGGACTAATTTTATCCAGTGTTTGTGGCCTTAGTTTTGTAAGCTGTATGATTTTTCTCCAAAACAGCAATTTGTTCTTCCATTGTTAGGTTACATTTGGGGTTATATTTGTGAGTGTGGAAGTACTTTAAGTTTTCTATGAACCATAGAACATAGGCAGTGATTCTGACCAGTTTTTTCCTGTTAGAGAATTTTTCCATGTTTAACAAGGGAGTTTTTTCATTTATTTCTTTACAAGTTGTTTGAGACACATTTATTGTTGTCTGTAAGGTTTCTTGGTGGGGGTTAAAAATTAAGTTGGTTGGCCATTCAGTTTCATTTCTCAAAGATGTGGGACCATGTTGGTAAAAGGGAAGAAGTTTTTGAAATTTCTTGAAAGATATTGTTCTGGTGAGTAAGTCTGCTGGGTTGTCTTCTCCTGCTACATGTCTGAATTCCAGGTGATGGTTTAAGTTTCTTGTTGCTTCCTGAATGTCTTTCACTCTGTTTTTTACAAAGATGGATTACATTTTTAGAGATTTTTGAGCAATCCAATTTAAAGCCACCTGTGAGTCTGTCCAAATTATTGTTTTGAAGAACTTTTGGTTTTCTGAGTTTTCTTCTAGGTAGGTTTCTTTAAGGTATTCTAGGACTTTGGTTCCTAGACAGATTGCCATTAATTCCAAGTTACAAATGGTCCAATTTTTTGATTTGGGGTTGACTCTTGATTTAGCCTAAATTAGTTCGGATTTTCCATTTCCAACTAAATAGCAAGTTACTGCATACCCTTCTTGGCTGGCATCACAAAAGATGTGGAGTTGAAGATTTTCCATGAGAGGTTTGGAATTTTCAAAAGCTTGTCTAGGAAAATTCAAAAATTCCACTTTGTTTATTTCCTTGCAAAGTTTTTTCCATTCACCCAGCATTTCGGGTTCTAGATATTCATCCCAATCTTTTTTGGTAGATACTACCTTCTGCATGAAGAGTTTTAATTTAAACACTAAGGGTGCAACAAATCCAATTGGATCAAACAATGATTGCACAGAACTTAGTATTTCTCTTTTAGTTTTGGCTTCTGAGTTCAAGTTTACAGTTTTTGGATGGAGTGTATCAGCATTTGTGTTCCAACCATATCCTAATAGTTTTATGTTTTCTTTATCTTCTGAGGAGGCTATGTCATGTTTTTCAAATAGTCCTTGAAGTTCTGAGTGATTGGTGTTATTTTATTTATTTGTTGGGTTCAAAATCCCAGCTGAGCAGTGAACGGCCAAATTCTAAAGGGCCAGTTCTACCTACAGCCCAAGTTAAGCTAAAATTAAAACTTACGGATTTGAGATTCTATTAGGTCCTACCTCAGGGTTGCTGACTCGATGTGGGCTTACCTTAGGCCTTAGTTGTATGAATTTAAGATAAAAACAAAAGGGGTACTATTTATGGTCTTCTTTCTCAACCTTGCAACAACAACGCAACCTGGACTATTGCACGATGCAACAATCTTGTATCTAAACAACCAAACTGAATTGCGAGAGAGCTCTCTATCAGACCACACCCTGTACGTACGACATCCCACAAACGAGTAGAAAGGACGCGCAGCGCCCCAAAATGATGCCACCAGAGTGGCCAAATACTGATGCCACAAGAGCCCAAAAATGCTAGCTCTAAATCAAGTTAATTTTTTCACTAACCTTACAATTATGCGATGGATATATATACACCTTAACTTAATATATACAAGCAATGCTGCATCAATCAGCTTAGTCATCATATCGCCTTGGGACAACAATGGTTCTTCCTCTTCTAGATTTTCTAACACTCCCCACCGAAGAGGCATGTTGTCATTACCTTCGGCAAGGTTAGCCAAGCCTTCTCCATGAGGCTGTAACTCAAATGTTTCATCTTGACTATCTGTGTTTTTGCTGATTTCTAAAGCATAGAGTTTTTGTATAGGTCTCTTTAACTTTCCTCCTGAAGTCTTTACCAGTGCAGACCTAACTAAATTGTCTTTGCCAACAAACAACTCTTCAATTATGCCAAGCTTCCAGCATTGCCTTGGTCTTTCATCCCCAATCATTACCACTTCTCCGACCTTGATACAATTTGCATTGGAGCCCTTTACCTTGCCTGATGGGTAATAATTGAGTTCTGGCAAGTATTCCATCTGCCACCTCTTCCATAACTGATCTTGTAGCTCTTCAAGGTACCTGAACCGTCTAGTTAACTCTCCTTGAGTGCTCTGGATAGGCTGCAAGTCTTCTGGCACACTGGGGGTTGATGTTAATCGTTTACCACAAAGAAAATGATTTGGTGTCAATGGCTCTGCATCCTGCATACTGTTATAAACAAAAGTGATAGGCCTACTGTTCACCATTGCTTCTACTTCACATAAAACAGTGCAGAATTCTTCTTTGCTCAAATGAGCATTAGCTAAAAGTTTCTTTAATGGACACTTTACACTTCTCACTAGCCTTTCCCAAAATCCTCCCCACCATGGTGCTGCTCTCTCAACAATAAACTCCCACTGTACAACTTGGTGTGAAAAGTAGGATTGGAATCCTTCCTCTTTTAGCAAGGACCAAATTTCTTGGAGTTCCTTTGCAGCCTTTTTGAAGGTTTTTGCATTATCCGATATGATTTTATTTGGGAAACCCCTTCTGTTCACAAACCTTTTAAAGGCCAAAAGAAATACATCACTACTTAAGTTGCTTACCAACTCCAAATGGATTGCTCTGGTGGTAGCACAGGTGAAAAGACATATATAACCTTTGTTAGACTCCCCTCGCTCATACACATAGACTGGCCCTGCAAAGTCTACTCCCACTACATCAAATGGGGCAGTATAGACACACCGTTCTCTTGGAAGTGGAGCCACCTTTTCATAATAAGGCTTTGCACTCCAACGCTTGCAAACCACACATTTATGCAAGACCTTTTTTACTACTTGTCTAATTTTGGGAATCCAAAACTGTTGTCTGATCTCTATTATCACTTCTCTAACTCCAGCATGTAACAGCTTATGATAGGTATCCAGGATCAAAAGGTCCACAAAGTGCCCCCCCCCAGAAGGTAGCAAAATTGGATGTCTTTTCTCCTCTGGAAGCCCAGAAAACTGTAGTCTACCTCCTACTCTCAATAAATCTTGATCCAAAAACACATCCAAACCCTTGAGAGCAGAATGTGTTGGTAGAACCTGTAATGGATGGCTGGTGAGCAATTCCCTCTCTTCACCAAATTTTTCCTTCTGCACATATTCCACCCAGTATTTCCTGGCTTGCTGAATCTCATTACTGTTCAGAATTCCTTCCCTTCTTGTTTCTCCCTTAATATTGTTGGTAAATCTATATACCCATGCTGTCACTCTTAACAATCTTTTCAGACTGCTAATGTCCTCAAGCCTCAATATGGGGTCCTGCTGCGTAACTTGACAACTATTCACAGCGCATTTTCTCACCTCACTCACCCATGCTTCTTCAGCCTGGCATTCTCCTACAAGAGGCTGATTAAAAGGCCAGTTTTCACTTCCAAGTTTTAGCCACTCTGGCCCATTCCACCACAAACTTGACTGTGCAAGATCTTTCACCGAAATTCCTCGTGTTGGTAAATTAGCGGGGTTTTGGGTGCCTGGACAATGCTTCCATTGTTTGGGATCTGTGTGCGCTTGAATTTCCTCCACCCTATTGGCAACAAATGGTTTCCATTTCTTTGCCTGACTTCTTAACCAGTGCCAAACTATAGTGGAGTCTGTCCAATAATATCTTGGAATTTCATAGAGGGCCAAAGACTTTTGCACTGTAACTGCAAGCCGACTAGCAATAACGGCACCCATCAATTCCAACCTTGGAACAAAAAGCCTTTTCAAAGGTGCTACTCTGATCTTTGCAGCAACCAACTTGCAACTTACTTCCTCTTGCAATGCGCCTCTTATATAAATACAAGTTGCATAGGCTTCCTCACTTGCATCACAAAAGATGTGCAGCTCCAAATTGCCTGGACTATTGTTCAACTCCCCAAAGTACCATCTTGGGATTTCAATGTCTCCAAGATGTGCCAATTCTTTGAACCAATATTTCCACCTTACCACCATATGATCAGGTAACTCTTGGTCCCAACCAAGTCCAATTTCCCAGAGGCTCTGAAACCAAATTTTTTACTTTATCACAAATGGAGCCAGGAATCCAAGAGGATCAAAGACCTTTGAAGCCAAACTAAGAGCTGTACGTTTTGTCCACCTTGTCTCATTCTCAGCCAGCTCTACTAAAGATTTCCCATTGAAGGTAAACAAATCATCTCCTTGCTGCCAAACAATGCCTAGCACTTTTGCGTCTATTGCCCACAACTCCTTAATACCAGAATCCTCCATACTTTCTGCTGCATCAGGTACTACACAGGACTGACTCATAAACTCTTGTAATTGAGAATGATTGGTCTGCCATTTTCTAAGTTCCATGCCAGCCTCCCTCATTATACCTCTAGCCTCCATGAATATCTTTTTTGCCATTTCTGTATTATCCACGGAACACAGCAAATCATCAACATAAAAATTTTTCCTTATGTGTTCAATAGTGTGATAGCGTGGGGTAGACACCCCAGTTAGGTTACTTAGGTTCTAGCAAACAATCAAAAGCACTTACCGGTGCGTTGAATTAGGTATTCCTTGAAGCCTACCGTTTTATTCCTGTGTCCCACAACAGCCTACCTAACTCTCTCTTACATTACCAATTTAGAAGCTATAGACATTACCCCTAACTATACTTAAGTACGAACAACTTCCTACCCGATTTGTTACCTTAGATTCATCACCTAATTTTACTCAGCACCAAAGATTAGGTCAGATAGGAAAAAACATGTCTAGGCCAGACCAAAGCAATACGAACAGCCCGTTGGTTCGTTTATGGCTTCGTCTTGCCATTCAGCTTAGATTTAGTGATATTTACTCTTTAGTGACTTTTAGACTATATACATATATATACATACACGTCACCTCACTCCTCCCCTACAAGTTTAGTCTGTCAGGGGGATGAGGGACCCTAGACGACCTGCGGAGCGGGGTTGATGTAGTAGGATCAGGTGCACCCTGTATAGGCGGGCAAGTTGAACCATTTTCCGGAGGATCAGTTCTCTCTTCCGGAAGACTCTGGTCCTTCTGCACTTCCCGTTCCCATATCTGGTCCTGATGGCGTTTAATAGAACGACCATCTTCTAGTTGGCACTTGAAGGAAACAGGGCCCGTTCTCTCCTGCACAGTTGCAGGAACCCATTTTGGTCCAGCCCCATAGTTGCGAATCACAACTGGATCATTAGGTTTCGCTTCTAGAACTCTCCCTCTTTTAGTGTCGTGGTACAACTTCTGTTTTTCCTGATGGCGTAAAACTCGTTGTTGTAACATTTCGTTTGGACGTAACAAATCAAAAACTGAACGAATTCCCCGGCCAATCAGAAGTTTAGAGGGAGACACCCCTGTCGTGGTGTGTGGTGTTATTCGATATTTGAACAAAAATTTATCCAACACCACTTGCATTTCCTCCCCACGAGAATGACGCAAGGCCGACTTGAAAGTACGGACCATGTTTTCCGCGAGACCGTTAGTAGATGGGTGGAAAACACTAGACCGGACATGTCTAATGCCATTTAGGTGGACGAAGGAACGAAATTCCTCACTGGTAAAACAAGTACCATTGTCGGAAACCAGGACTACGGGTAAACCCCATCGAGCGAAAACTGAACGGAGTAAGCGAATCGTTACACCCGAAGTCGTGGAAGTGGTTGGAAAAATTTCCACCCACTTAGAGTAGGCGTCCACCATGACTAGGAAATAAATATTATTTATAGGACCTGCATAGTCAACATGGATCCTATGCCACGGTATAGTAGGCCATTCCCAAGGATGAAGTGGACTTTTCCTTGGGAGATCTCTGTTCTCTAGGCAGCTTTGACAGGAACGAACCAATGATTCGAGTTCTCCATCTAAACCAGGCCACCAGAAATAAGCTCTCGCCAGCTCTTTCATTTTTGTTGCGCCCATGTGTTCAGCGTGAAGTTCCTTCACTAAATTCGACCTGCCTTTATTTGGAATAATCACTCTGTGGCCCCATAAGAGACAGCCATTTTGAATAGAGAGGCCAGACTGACGCTGAATAAAAGGCTGTAATTCACTCTCAACCTTAGTAGGCCAACCAACTGAGCAGAAATGGATGACCCTAGACAGAATAGGGTCTGATTTTGTCCACTGCTCTATTTGTACTGCAGATACTGGAGTGGATTCCAAAAACTCCACCAAGTGAACCCATTCTGTAGGTATAGGTACACAATCATTTGGATTTTCTAAGGGCAACCTACTTAGCGCATCAGCCGTACCTAGAAGTTTACCTGACCGATGTACTAAGTCAAATTTATAGGCTTGTAGAATCAGTGCCCATCGTTGAATCCTACCTGAGGCCATAACTGGAATATTTTTATTAGGTGAAAATAAACCTAAAAGAGGCTTATGGTCAGTAATTAGTTTAAATTCATGACCCCATAGATAGAAATGAAATTTTTTTACTGCAAATACTAAGGCTAATGCTTCACGTTCCACTTGTGCATATCGTCTTTCCGTCTCAGTTAGTGTTCTAGAAGCAAAACAGATAGGCCTATCTACACCATCAATGTGGTGAGATAACACTGCCCCAATTCCATAAGAACTGCTGTCTGCTGAAACTACGAGAGGAAGTTTAGGATCATAATGCACTAGGAGAGTGGACTTTAGTAGTACGTCCTTGGAAGCCTCAAATGCTTCCTTTTGAGTTTTCTCCCATCTCCACTGTTCCCCAGATCGTAATAGCTTATTTAGGGGTTCAAGGAAAGTCGATGCATTAGGCAAAAATTTCCTATAAAAATTTAGGAGACCTAAATAAGCTTGTAACTGTGTGATGTTTTGTGGAGGTGGTGCCTTTTCTATTGCTTCTAGTTTATCCACCGTTGGATGAATGCCTGAGGCATCTATGCGGAACCCTAAATATGAAACCTCGTTAGTGACCCATGAACACTTTTCTCTCTTTAGCTTAAGTCCAGCATCCCGGAGTCTTTTTAGAACCGTGGTTAATCTAGTTAGGTGTTCTTTTTTAGTCGAACCTGAAATGAGGACATCATCTAGAAAGCAAAGTACCCCTGGAATGTGACCTAGAACTTGGTCCATTGTCCTCTGAAAAATACCTGGAGCCGATGCTATTCCATAGCATAGCCTATTGTACTTATATAGGCCTCGGTGCGTATTTATGATAGTTAATTCTTTAGAGTTTTCATCTAAACTTAGTTGAGCATAGGCTTGGGACATATCGAGTTTTGTGAAATATTTTCCCCCAGCAAGAGAGCTAAATAATTCATCAGGCTTGGGTATAGGATAGCAATCTAGAAGGACGGCTCTATTTGCTGTTAAACGGTAATCCCCGCATAACCGCACGGACTTGTCCGGGTTTAGTACAGGAACTACTGGGGCAGCCCACTTAGCGTGTGTGACTGGTTCAATAATTTTATCTTTTAGCAGCCTGTCAATTTCTAAATCTACCTTCTCCCGCAGTGCATGCGCAATTGAACGAGCCTTACAAAATTTCGGAGTTACATTAGGATCTACTTCTATGCAGACCTGATGGCCTTTTAGGTTGCCTACTTCAGGCCCAAAAATAGAAGAAACTCCCTTAACAATGAGTCTATGTCAGATGGATATGAAAGTGTATGCACATCTGCCTGACCCCTTGGCAAGATTTTGTCAATTGGCATTTCCAAAGCATCAATCCAATCACGGCCTAGTAGAGTAGGCCCTTGCTCATCCACCACTAAAAGGGTTAAGGGATGAGACAAAGTTTTCTGGTTAAGTGTAACTGTGACGTATGCTTCTCCACAAATAGGTATTTGTATGTCACCGTACTTCTTCAAAATCGTTTTAGATGCCTGTAGTTTAGGTGTGTTTTTGAAAATCTTATCAAAAACTACCTTGGACATGACCGTCCGGGCAGCACCCGTATCCAATTCTAGAGGAACTGTAATTCCATCTAGGCCTACCTCTACAATATATGGGCCTGTATTTTCCCCACTTTGCTGCTCATAGAATAGGTACTCCACTCCAATGTTCGAAGTATTTCCCTTTTGAGGATTTATACTAGAAATGTTAAAATTAGAATTTTCACCCTTTGTTTTCTTTGAATAACACACTTTAGCTATGTGGCCTATTTTACTACAGTTTCGGCAAACTGCTTCTTTAAAAGGGCAATCTTTCTTCCAATGGTGTTTTCCACACCCTGTACATGGCTTGGAAGGCTTAGTAGAATTAGTAGGCTTAGTCATATTCGCCTCATACTTTTTATTTGCCTGTCTAGTAGGCTCGTTAGGTCTGCCAGGCCTAGAAGATTTAAAGCTATTTACGTGTTGGGCTTTACTACTATGATTTCCAAAAGCTCTAACATCTTTAGCAGCTGCTTCTCTAGCCGTAGCTATTTCTACAGCCTGACTAAAAGTTAGGTCCTGTATGGCTAATAGGGCTCTCTGGGTAGACTCCTCTTTGAGACCCATTACAAACCTATCTCTTAGCATTTCATCTAATTTGTCCCCAAATTTACACGTACGGCTATGGCTTTTTATTCCTGCAACAAACTCTGCAATGCTTTCATTTCCCGTCTGATGCCTTGAATAAAATTTGAAACGTTCATAGATGAGAACTACTCGGGGTTTGTAGTGATCGGTTAGGGCCTGTACCAATTCATTATAGGTGCAAGTTTCCGGTGCTTTAGGAGAAACTAGGTCCATAACTAAACCAAACGTTTTAGGGCCTATTATAGTTAAAAAGGTAGGTACTTTCTTAGCATCCGGAATGGAATTTGCCTCGAAAAACAACCTCACCCTAGTGGCATAAGCTTCGAAGTCCTCCCCATTGTCTTCGTAGGGGCTTATATGGCCAATCACCGACATGCTAGAGCAAAACCGAATTAGACCAACTCACGTGAAGTAGGTTAGGTTAGGTTTAAATTTGGTCTAGTTACTGAATAGTGAATTTTATTAGAGTTAGGGCTGAATAGTGAATTGTATTAGAGTTAGGGCTGAGTAAGAATTAGTTTTAGAGGTAGGGCTGAGTAGGAATTAGTTTTAGAGTTAGGGCTGAGTAGGAATTAGTTTTAGAATTAGGGCGGCGGGACCTACGCTATAGTACGGTAGCTTCCCCACACAAACAAACCAAATCGGACGACCCACTAGTCTGCATCCAATTTTCCAAACAACCACTTGAACCCAATAAGCCAAATTAACCCAATAAGCCAAATTAACCCAATGAGCCAAATTTAACCCAATGAACAAAATTTAACCAAATGAGCCAAATCCCATCCTCGTCGCCAAATGTGATAGCGTGGGGTAGACACCCCAGTTAGGTTACTTAGGTTCTAGCAAACAATCAAAAGCACTTACCGGTGCGTTGAATTAGGTATTCCTTGAAGCCTACCGTTTTATTCCTGTGTCCCACAACAGCCTACCTAACTCTCTCTTACATTACCAATTTAGAAGCTATAGACATTACCCCTAACTATACTTAAGTACGAACAACTTCCTACCCGATTTGTTACCTTAGATTCATCACCTAATTTTACTCAGCACCAAAGATTAGGTCAGATAGGAAAAAACATGTCTAGGCCAGACCAAAGCAATACGAACAGCCCGTTGGTTCGTTTATGGCTTCGTCTTGCCATTCAGCTTAGATTTAGTGATATTTACTCTTTAGTGACTTTTAGACTATATACATATATATACATACACGTCACCTCAAATAGTATTAGGATAGACTTCAGAATATTTTTTTAAATGGTACTGCATAGTAGCTGCCAACAGAAATGGACTAGAGCTGAGGCCAAACAACACTGATTTCATTCTATAGGCTTGAACCTTAGGTTCATTTTCCAACAAGTCTTTCGTATCCACCCACAGATACCTTACTGCATCTCTGTCCTCTAGTTTTAACTTTATCCGCAAAAAGGCTTGCTTCACATCTGCAGTCAATGCTACTCTACCAAACCTGAATCTCAGTAACAAGGAAAATAAATCTGCATTTAAATTTGGCCCAGCATCCAAACAGTCATTCAAGGACACACCACCTTTGTCCTTGGCTGAGCCATCAAAAACTACCCTCAGTTTGGTGGTAGTTTTGTCTCGCCGTACCACTGCATGGTGTGGCAGACAATGTGCCTCCTGGTTCACCAGCTCACCTTGCATCCTTTCAGCATAGCCCTCCCTTACATAGCTTAGGATGGCCTCATTGTATTCAATTAACAACTCCTCATTCTTTCTTAGCCTGTACAATGAAGTCTCCAACCTCCGATTAGCTAGCTGAAGGTTTGAACCGGGTTTGCGCGAATCCTTCCACGGGACGCCAACTTCATAGCAACCATCTCTAAACCCAATCCCTTTTTCAAATTGCTCTAAAACATCATTGTTCACTGTACTTGCCTGTTTGTCCTTTAGGCCAATGGATTCAAGTTCCCAAAACGTTTTCAAATGCCTTTCCAAACCATGGCTGTTCTCCTCAATCTTAACAAAAAGAGCCTTAATTTCATTTCATTGCAATAGCTACCATGTAGCATCCAGCCTAGCTTACTTTCAATAGCTACCGGGCCTCGCGATGTGCGGACAATATTGCCAGTGATGAAGTCCCAATAATAGTCAGCGCCAATCAAAAGACTGATATCTTCTGGTCCTTCAAACTTATTATTGCCCAAATTAATTCCTTTAACTTGCAATTCTTGGACACATGCCATATCTAAACAAGTAGTGACTGGAGCACAAAGTTCCTCAATCTCTACAGCTTGGACCTTGATAGTGGGACTTTGCGGTAACAACCCCTTAACCAGAACTTCTACCTTCTTAAATTTGATTCGGTTTTGAACGGAACCCCCAAACCCAGAAATTCTTAAATTTTCCCTCTTAAGTTCTTTAAACTTCAATTTTCTGGAAATTCTGGTCTTAATAAAGCTACACTGGCTACCACTATCAAACAACACTCTTACAGTAGCTTCTCCATCATTCCCAATTAATAAGGCTGCAGTTGTTTGCAATAATCCCCCTTTACTTTTACTCCCTTGCATAGCAGTGGCATTTGCCACTGATGTCTCTACTTCTGGGGTAGGCCTACTAGGAGTGTTTTCACACAATAATGGCTGATGCCTACCTTGACATTTTTTGCACAAAATTTTAAATTTACAAAACCTTGCTCTGTGACCTTTCAAAAAACATTTAAAACATGCTGTGGACTTAGTTACCCTGTCCTTTCTCTCCTCAAAAGGTAAAGCCTCAGCCACCTCACATTTATATGACTTGTGGTTGCCTTCGCAAAATATGCATTCCTTGATTCCCTTTAATTTATTCTCAGAGGATGCATGTAGAGCTGACACTGTATCTGGGCTGTTCCTTTTTGTAGAAACCTTGGTGCTGTGCCTGCCTTTGTCCCCTTGTTTAACATCCCACTGTGCAAACTCAATTCCCTCCCGTCTTGCTAATTCTGTGCCTAAAAGACTTAACATCTGCTGAAGGGGTATGTACACATGTTCTGAGAGTGTCCCCTACTTAATTCAAGCAAAATTGAGCTAGGCAATTTAGACTCTAGTATAGTAACCAACATTATACCATACCTTTCCATTCCTACACCCAAGTTGTCCAGGGACCTAGTTCTAACTTCAAATTCATCATATAACTGCCGTAACTCTTTGACACTATTAGGATTATTAACAGGAGGTATAGCTAAAAGTTCACGGAGGTGGCTTTTAATTAAGATCTCTGGCTTACCAAACCGTTTCTTTAATATATCCCAATCCACATTATAATTAGCCTCTGTTAATGCTAATCCTGCTATTGTCTTTGCTGCCTCCCCTTCCAAGAGGGACTGCAAATAATTACACTTCTCCACCGCACTTAACACTTGACTAGAATGAACTGCTGATTGAAAACTGTCTGCCCATCCTTGCCATTCCTGAATACTCCCAGAAAATGTTTTGAGTACAAGTGTGAAAAATGCTCTGTATGAATTGGTCCACAATTAACCCACCCCTTATATCTCCAGTCTAACTATAGAGTAGATTAAGTCTAGCCCTGTAGGGGTCAGCCTAGAGATTCCAGAAATGGTCCAGAGCGGGCAGATAAATTGAGGTCCACAGTAGGATTCCTCACCAAATTAGGTTAGGGCAATCTACCTTCACCTTTGTTAAGCTATGAGTTGATATTAGGTCTTAGGCCACAATGTAGGCCTAATTTGTCTGACCGAGCTTAATTTAATGAGTTTACTTTAGACTGGGTTAAAACACAATTAGTCACTTACTGCTAGTTATTAGAGAGTCCCTTTTCCTGTCTTGTTTAATTGTTAAGAGCGTACTTGCTGGTGGGGATCTTTTTTCGGTGTCTGTTCTTCTCCCTTCTCTCGTTCCTTCTTTTCGCCCCGTTCCTCGTTTTCGTTCTCCCTTGTCTTCCTTTTTTCGGGGCTTTTTCCACCAGCGTGGTCTTGTTTTTTTTTCGGTTGGTTGATCGGTAATGTATATCTATTACCGAGCACGCTCTTGTCACACAGTATGTAAATACTAGTGTGGAGAATAACTCTGGTGAGCAACCAATTGGTTTCATTCACCCAGTTATTGACATAAAAGGAATTTAATAATTGTTAGATTAACTACCTACCTACTCAGTGAACCATTTTCGTTACCTCCCAACTACCCACACATCAGTTTTCCATATACTGGGGGCCCCGGGAGATAAAAATTTTGGTGTCATGTCACCAATTTTTATGTCTGAGTGTAGACTAGCTAACTATTTGACTGAAATGCCTGTTAATCTGATTAACAGTGCCTATCCTCACCTTCTCATGGAGAAGATGTAGCATTTAATTAGAAGAGAAAATATACATCCATAGGATGAAACTGTCTATGGTCTTTACCATAAGAAAAAAAAAGTGAAAGTTAGAAGATAAAATTACAATTCCCCAGCATCTATTTTTTGTTGTAAAACTAGTCGCGCCTTTAATGCTGTTTGTCGCTGAGGTCTTGTGTCTGTCAATGTTGTAGTAGGATGCGTTACCACTCCTACTGTCAAAGGAATAGTTACTGGAAGTTCAGTGTCTCCAGTTGTTACTGTCAGTGGAGAAGGTTCTCCAAAGTCCATTGTTTTGGGTCCAGACTCTAAAGGGTACAAAAGAGAAATGTCTCTTGTTGTGTCACCCGTTGAAGTCCTTAATTTGACCACTCTTGTTACCCCGTCTGCCCCTGGTCTGAGTTCTAAAACTCTAGCCAGAGGCCAGTATTGTCTTGGAGTACTGTCATGTATGAGAACAAGGTCCCCTACCTTAATTGTGTCAGACCAATCCTTCTTAGTCATTTGTTTATGTCTCTCCCTTAGACCCATCAAGTACTCAGTTTTCCACTGTTTAATAAATGAGCTTTAACTCTAGTTAAGTGTTGTAACTTAGTCTGGAGTTCATCGTGTCGTTGAGTCCAGTTTGGGTCTTCTGAAGAGTCTATATTGTAGTCCGGCAGGAGACTAACTTGTTCTCCCCGAATCAAATGATTTGGAGTTAATGGTTCCGGGTCATTAATGTTGTCACTCACATAAGTGAGTGGTCTATTGTTGAGATGTTCTCAATCTCAGCCAGGAGAGTGAGCAACTCAAATAAGTGTATCTGTTTTTTACCAATTGCTTCTTCAAGCAATTCTTTACTGTTTGTATATTCCTCTCCCAGATAGAACCATACCAAGGAGAGGCAACTGGAATATACTTCCACTTTATGTTTGAATTTTGTATATATAATTGTGTGAGTTCGTTGCTTAACAAGTCGTTGATGACTTGTTCACCAGCCTTGAAATATGTAGCATTGTCAGTCCAAACTGTCTTGGGTACTGAATGTCGTGCACAGAATCTCTTAAAGACAGCAACAAAAGATTCTGCTGTAAGGTCCTCCACAACATCCAGATAAACAGCTCGTGAGCCAGCACATGTAAACAGTACAATGTACATTTTTTGTTCAGTGTCAACCACCCCTACAGTCAATGCTCCTGTATAGTCAATGCCTACAGTCTCAAAGGTCTGTTGAGAGTAACTCTCTCCTCTGGCAAAGCAGGAGGATTTGGTTTCCTATAGGGCCTAGCATGAATACGCCTACATGTGACACACTCACTCAGGACTGTTTTAACAGTGATCCTTCCCTTGGGTATCCAATAAGTTTTTCTTAATGTAGTTAGTGTCTGTGGTACCCCCATATGATGTACATCATTGTGTGTTTTCTGATGATTAATGTGTCAAATAGCTAAATCTAGGTAAAAGGATTGGATGTTTGCTTTTGTATGACAGTTTTGATTTGTCTAATCTCCCTTTACACCTTAGAAGGCCTTCCTCATCTCTGAACAAATTTAGATCCACAACTACTGATGGTACAGGTTCTTTTGTTTGTTTCCCATTAGTCAAGAATTCTAACTCTTTATTGTACTCTTTTTGTTGTGCATGGCCTATCCAGTATTTGGTTGCAACTTCTGTATAATTATGATTGTTTTTATTTAGCTGTTTGTTTATTGTAGTTAAACAGTTGTGAGCAAACCTCAAACAGTAGGCTGTGACCCTGACAAGTTTGCTGAAATCAGAATACTGTTCATAATTAGTGATTGGTTCAACCTTTTCATTTGAAAAGATTAAATTTAATGTCAAGTTAACTTGTTCCACAGGCCATTGGTCTGTATTACAGAGCCACTTAGGTCCCATGAACCAAGTTTTGTTTGACTTCAACAACTTGTAGGATAAACCTCTGGTCAGAAAGTCTGCTGGATTTTGTTTAGTTGGAACATAGTGAAAGTTTACTTGTAGGCTTTCATTAGCTTCAGCTATTTCTTTTAGCCTATTTCTTACAAAGATATTCTTACTATTAATGCTATCATTCCGTATCCAGGCAAGACAAATCTGACTGTCAAGCCAGATGTGGATATGTTATGTTCACATCATGGTAAGCATCCTTAAGCAATGAAATGGTTTTAATGGCTAATGCAGCAGCCAATAGTTCCAATTGAGGTATGGTTCGGGTAGGTTTGAGAGGTGCAACTTTCCCTTTTGCATAAATTAGATGACTTTCTGTAGGACTTACAAGATACGCACAGCACCCATAAGCTTGTGTGCTTGCATCAGCAAACACATGAAGTCTCTGGGGCTTATCCCTAAACCCACAGCACCTTTGAATTTTAATGTTCTGCACTTTTGTTAAATCAGCAGCTAACTTCTTCCAAGATTTTTGATCTTCATTTGTTATTGGATCATCCCACCCAACATTTGTCCTCCAAATTTCTTGGAGGAGAATCTTTGATTTTATTGTTGAAGGCAGGAATAGACCCATGGATCAAAAATTTTGGAAGCCTCTGATAATATTTGTCTTTTAGTATTTGCTTCCTCATCAAGTTTAAAACCTTTAGTACAGATTGAATCATGACTGTTAGAAGTTGCATCCAAATACCAGTTCATACCTAAAGTTTTAACTCTGTCTGATGGCTCAGTAAGACCATTATTATCCTTTAAAATCCTTTTGTTTAAATCCTCATCATTTGAAATCCACTCTCTAAGTTCAAAGTTACCTTGTTGCATAATGTTCTGAGAGTGTTCATAGACTTCAGATAATTCAGATTTTGTTGTTGTTGAGCCTATTAGATTGTCTACGTAAAAATGTTCCTTAAGGAAGTTCAATGTTAAAGAGTTATTAAACTGGTTCAAATGATGTCTAATTGTCAATGCTAATAGGCTAGGTGAGCAATTGGCTCCAAACAACACAACATTAAATCTATAGGTTATGAACCCTTTATTCAAATCAAATGGATCCTTGAACCATAAGAACCTAAGTTGGTTCTTGTCATATTCATTTTTTAGATTTATTCTCAAAAATGCCTTTGAAATGTCACTTTGTACGGCATATTTATCTAACCTGAACCTCAGTAAGTTCTTCACAAGGTCAGAAATGAGATTTGGACCCTGAATCAGGCAATCATTCAAACTGTGTTTATCACTGTCTTTGAGGCTACAGTTATATTAAAGTTCTGTAATATAGGTGTTCATGTATTACAGTTGGTCACATTTGATTCTACAGTATCAAGTTTTGTCTGTTTGGCTGTAGCTAGTTGGTCTCTGGGAACAGTCTTTGGTTTATCCATAGTCTGGGTCTTATTTTGTATTGTTTGGTCTCTGGCCAAGGGAGGCCATAAGACCCATGTAATAGTTTTCTCTATGGCCAAGGTAGGCCATAAGACCCTTGTAATAGTTTTCCCTATGGCCAAGGTAGGCCAAAAGACATTTAATGTTTAGCCCATGGCCAAGGTAGGCCATAAGACATTTAATGTTTGGCCCATGGCCAAGGTAGGCCAAAAGACCAAGGCTCATTGTTTGGGCTATGGCCACAGTAAGCCACAAGACCAAGGTTCAGTGTTTGGGCTATGGCCACAGTAAGCCATAAGACCAAGGTTCAGTTGTTGTTTGGCCCATGGCCAAGGTAGGCCATAAGACCTTTATTGTTTGGCTCATGGCCAAGGTAGGCCATAAGACATTTAATGTTTGGCCCATGGCCAAGGTAGGCCATAAGACCCTTATTGTTTGGCCCATGGCCAAGGTAGGCCATAAGACCTTTATTGTTTGGCTCATGGCCACAGTAGGCCATAAGACCAAGGTTCATTGTTTGGGCTATGGCCACAGTAAGCCATAAGACCAAGGTTCAGTTGTTGTTTGGCCCATGGCCAAGGTAGGCCATAAGACAAAGGTTCAGTATTTGGCTCATGGCCCAAGTAGGCCATAAGACCAAGGTTCAGTGTTTGGGCTATGGCCAAAGTAGGCCATAAGACCAAGGTTCAGTGTTTGGGCTATGGCCAAAGTAGGCCATAAGACCCTTTTGAGTAACCCATGCAATCCTTGCTTATGTTCAGATAGGTTGAGTGTATTTGTGGCACATGTAAAGAGTACATTGTATATATACATATATACAGGGCGTCCCAAAAAAATGTATACACACTTTAACAGCTGATAGCTCAATTGATGTTTCTTTCTTTCCAAGTTAAACCCATTAGAATTAATAATGGCAGTCAGACTAAGCTTTGAACAAAGGAAATTCATTCTAAAATGCTACTGGAAGTGTGAAAACGCAGTTGAAGTGCAAAGACAGTTTAGGAGGGAGTTTCAAACAGATCCACCAACGCGACTTACCATCACTCGAATTAGAGATAAGTTTGAAGCCGATGGAACTGTTCAGAATGTCCACAAGAAGCGTTCCGGAAGACCACGGACATCGACAAGCCCCACAAAGCAAGAAAGAGTACTGGAAACGTATCACCAAAGTCCAAGAAAATCTGTGCAGCAAGCGAGTCGTGAGGTAGGAATTTCAGAATCGTCTGTCCAACGCATTTTGAAGCGCTGTCAATGGAAAAGTTACATTCCAAGATTAGTCCATGCTATTAATGAAGATGATCCGGACCGAAGAGTGGAGTATTGCGAGTGATACTTGGCACGATGTGGATGTGGATTGGACGAAGGGGTTTCGTAGAATACCCTCCGCGTTCACCAGACCTCACACCACTAGACTTTTTTTATGGGGATACTTAAAAGACAAAGTCTACGCTATAAAACCTGCAACAGTCGCTGAATTGAGAGCAGCCATTGAACGAGAATGCACACAAATACCAAACGAAATGTTTCGTGATGTTTGCGATTCCATTGCTTCGCGTTATCAGCAGTGCCTGGACCAGAACGGACGTCAGTTTGAAAACAGGCGTTGACAAAACAATTAAATAATGTCTGTAGATTCTATTACATTTTGAAAATGAAATGTATTTTAATAAACACTGCCTTTATAAGTATTTAAAGTGTGTATACATTTTTTTGGGACGCCCTGTATACACACAGAGCTGGGCAGTATTTAAATATGTATTTAAATACATTTGTGTATTTAGAACTGTATTTATAAATACATTGTTTTTCATGTATTTAAATATAGTATTTAAATACTTTAATGAGTATTTAAATACAATGTATTTAAATACTCAAAATATAAAAATGTAAATACTTTTACTGGTTTAATACACGTTCTGTACTAGCACAGTACGACGCGTCGACAGTGTAGTACAGCATGGTTCATGTTTCAATGTGTCAGTTCAATCAGTTGTGTGCCACTCTTAGTCGAAAGCGGTTGATTTCTTTATCGTGTGCGTGTCATGGCTTCAACAAGCAAATCCGGTGAATCAAACAGTGATATATCTGCAGATAACAATTTAGTGCACCCTCTGTTTGATGGAAAATACTTTAAAATTAAATCTAAAAACGGTAATAAGGTAAAGTGCACTAAAGTAGAAATTTATCAAAACATGAATTAGTGAATGTATGTATATGTTAAAATTTGTATGTATTTAAAATGTATTTACAAATGTATTTAAATACAATTGATGTATTTTGTATTTAGTATCTAAATACATTCGTAAAATGTATTTAGTATTTAGTATTTAAATACATTTCTCCCATGTATTTAGTATTTAGTATTTAAATACATTCAATGTATTTATTGCCCAGCTCTGTATACACACAGATTGCAAGGAATGCATGTGCCTGTTGAAAAAATCTGTTGAGTGATTCTTCCTTAAAAGAAGAATTGGATGCTTGGAGTTGTATGCATTTTAAATGCTTGTTCACTAATGTTGTTTAACTGGGGATCGTAATGAAATATAGGGGACAAGAAGAAATTACCAGAGAAGAGAGATCACAGACAAAACAGTAAAGTTTTAAATTTGGTTTAATCCCCCCCAAGTACTTATGTGTCACTCAGGTCTAAGCTTATAAGAGAATGAGACTCCTTAAATGTAAATGTTTCCTAGTTAGGCCCTAGGTTGTAGACCTAATTAGGCAAGTTTGTTACTTTAGGCTTGATTAGGTTAGGCTTAGGCTAGACCATTTAGCCTAATTCTGCAATTTTTGTTAAGTAAGGTTAAGGTTTGTAAATTCCCCACACACGGACCACCAATGTGAAAAATGCTCTGTATGAATTGGTCCACAATTAACCCACCCCTTATATCTCCAGTCTAACTATAGAGTAGATTAAGTCTAGCCCTGTAGGGGTCAGCCTAGAGATTCTGGAAATGGTCCAGAGCGGGCAGATAAATTGAGGTCCACAGTAGGATTCCTCACCAAATTAGGTTAGGGCAATCTACTTCACCTTTGTTAAGCTATGAGTTGATACTAGGTCTTAGGCCACAATGTAGGCCTAATTTGTCTGACCGAGCTTAATTTAATGAGTTTACTTTAGACTGGGTTAAAACACAATTAGTCACTTACTGCTAGTTATTAGAGAGTCCCTTTTCCTGTCTTGTTTAATTGTTAAGAGCGTACTTGCTGGTGGGGATCTTTTTTCGGTGTCTGTTCTTCCCTCTTCTCTCGTTCCTTCTTCTCGCCCCGTTCCTCGTTTTCGTTCTCCCTTGTCTTCCTTTTTTCGGGGCTTTTTCCACCAGCGTGGTCTTGTTTTTTTTTCGGTTGGTTGATCGGTAATGTATATCTATTACCGAGCACGCTCTTGTCACACAGTATGTAAATAAAGGGTGATCCAGAGAAATGGGACCCAAAAGAAACCCCTGTAACTCTTAAAGTATAAGTCCTTTTATAAAATCATACGCATCATTCGAAAGAGGATAGTTACAAGTTTGTACAGGATTGTATAGGTTTTGACAATACAAGACAAGATAAGATACAAAACAAAATAAAAGTGTTAGTTAAAACTAACCCTTCAAGATGACTGCATCAAGATGCTCATAACTGAGCAATATTATGAGCATGGAAGAAGTGTAGTTTCAGCTCAAAGATCTTTCAAGACAAATTTTCAGATGTCAAAATCACCTTCTAAGAGCTGAAACTACACTTCTTCCATGCTCATAATATTGCTCAGTTATGAAACGCAGCTGTTCCACAGTCCATGCAGTCATCTTGAAGGGTTAGTTTTAACTAACACTTTTATTTTGTTTTGTATCTTATCTTGTCTTGTATTGTCAAAACCTATACAATCCTGTACAAACTTGTAACTATCCTCTTTCGAATGATGCGTATGATTTTATAAAAGGACTTATACTTTAAGAGTTACAGGGGTTTCTTTTGGGTCCCATTTCTCTGGATCACCCTTCCGAAACTGGAACTGTCTTTTAATATAACCTAATATTTTTAAAGCCCTCTTTTCGACTTCTGCACAGTGTTTCGACGGTTTCAGATCGTTGCTGATATAGACTCCTAAGTCTTTCTGTAGATCGGTCTCAGTCAAGTTCGGGGGCCACCACATACTGATGATTGGTTAGGTTAAGTTGTAATATTTTCGTTAGTTGAAAATTTCTAATACATCATATTTTTTAAATAGCAATATTTTTGAAAATATTTTTTAGACAATATTTACAATGATTTATATTTCAAATATTTACAATGATTAATACATGTTACACATTAGAAACAACATTTGTTACTAGTGTGGAGAATAACTCTGGTGAGCAACCAATTGGTTTCATTCACCCAGTTATTGACATAAAAGGAATTTAATAATTGTTAGATTAACTACCTACCTACTCAGTGAACCATTTTCGTTACCTCCCAACTACCCACACATCAGTTTTCCATAACAAGCCTCGGTAATTGAACTGCAGATCTGTTAACCTTAACTTCACAAACATCATTTGTTGAGTGTTGTGTTTCAATATTAGACCTGGTCTCTAACTGTACTGAGCTGCTAAACTCTTTTGCTCGGTGGCCTACTTTAATTATATCAATAATCTCTTCAAAGTAAATTATGTTATTTTCTATTTTATCCTCTTCTATAAGAGCCTCAATTTTAACATTTACTTCACTTAGAGCAACCCTTTTAGGCTCAATGCCAAATGAGCTGAATTGGCAGAAATACTTAACCAAACTGATCAAACGCAAATTTTACTTTTTTCAAATAAACTGAATTGCTGAGTCGGGTACTAACCAACCACCAGTATGGAATGCCAAATTTTCCACCCAAGTTACTGACGCACCGAAGTCTGCAACCTTCGCCTACGAATAATAAACCAAAATTAACCAAACCAGTAAAAATGTAGGCCAAAAACAACGACAGACAAGTGGCCAAGTTTCGCAATTGGGCGACCAAACTTTCTACCCTGGGACCTTAATTCAATAATGCTCAACCCGTCTAGGCCTAACTTGGGCTAAAATTTGCACAATCAGAACTTTGCCGAAAAATAGTCACGGACTCAGTCTTGGGCTAGAATCCGGTTCTGAAGGACCATGTTATTTTATTTATTTGTTGGGTTCAAAATCCCAGCTGAGCCGTGAACGGCCAAATTCTAAAGGGCCAGTTCTACCTACAGCCCAAGTTAAGCTAAAATTAAAACTTACGGACTTGAGATTCTATTAGGTCCTACCTCAGGGTTGCTGACTCGATGTGGGCCTACCTTAGGCCTTAGTTGTATGAATTTAAGATAAAAACAAAAGGGGTACTATTTATGGTCTTCTTTCTCAACCTTGCAACAACAACGCAACCTGGACTATTGCACGATGCAACAATCTTGTATCTAAACAACCAAACTGAATTGCGAGAGAGCTCTCTATCAGACCACACCCTGTACGTACGACATCCCACAAACGAGTAGAAAGGACGCGCAGCGCCCCAAAATGATGCCACCAGAGTGGCCAAATACTGATGCCACAAGAGCCCAAAAATGCTAGCTCTAAATCAAGTTAATTTTTTCACTAACCTTACAATTATGCGATGGATATATATACACCTTAACTTAATATATACAAGCAATGCTGCATCAATCAGCTTAGTCATCATATCGCCTTGGGACAACAATGGTTCTTCCTCTTCTAGATTTTCTAACAATTGGAGGCCCATTCATATAGCTTCAAATTATAATCGATTAAGGTGTTTACACTATAATTGTAAAGGCCTTTGAGTTCTGAGAGATTGTTGGCATTAATTAAAGCATTGTCCATGTAAAAGCGGTTAGCTAGGTAGTCTGCCACTTGGTTTTGTTTTTCATTAAAAATGTGTTGGAGAGATTGTTGTAGTAAAAATGGACTGCTTTTGTTGTCAAAGGTAACTCTCTTATATTTATAGCAGATCAGGTTGTCGTCATTTGGAGCCAATTTGGTATCTTTTAACCACAGAATTTTGTGGGTATTGCAGTCAAATTCTGTTTGATATTTAAGTTGTAAATAGAGGACAATGATTATGTTTATGTTTATGTTTTATTCAAGTGATTACTTATTATGCTTATTCCTTTTTCAGAAGACCGTTGTCATTGTTTGACTTTATATAAATAAATAAATGATTACAAAGAGTTGGTTCTCATTTATGACAACGGTCTTAGGTACAAATGACTGATTAATTAAATAAATAATAAAATAAGTCTACATACGTGGTAAATTCAAGCAACTGTCAACCACCCCAACCTAATTAAGCAACTTCAACAAACGCTATCCACAATGCCTGCCGTAGAATGTCCTATCACAGGTTGTACCTATGTCACAGCAGACCTGGACCCAGCCATTGTAGCCGCACTTATAACAGCCCACTGCACGACCCATGTCCCAAGCCCGACAGTCTCTACAAAGGTTGAGAAAGTAAGACGGCCAACCATTTCGGCTGCAGGTACCAGTGAAGACTGGGCATATTTTACGTCGCGTTGGACAGATTATGCGGAAGCTACAAAAATCACTGGTAGGGACAAAGTGGTACAACTACTTGAATGCTGCGACGATTCACTCCGCAAAGATTTGACAAGATCCGCAGGTGGAAGCCTAACAAACAAAAGCGAAGATGAAGTCCTTGCTGCAATCAAGAAACTAGCTGTCCGAGAGGAGAACACCATGGTAGCCAGGGTTACTTTTTGAATGTCTCCAATCATCAAATATTTACCATGCCTTAATTTGATGCACAATTTTGCTAAATGAGATAGGAGTGAAGGGCAGTCCTCAGTAGCATCATTTACTGTTATTTCTTCTAGTTTGCTTTTTCCCGAGGGATCTACTACATCCTAACTTTAGTTGTTTGTACTCCAGGCCGAACTACTGGAAAATGAGGTAAAAAATTTCCTTCTTGTTTTAAGCTTTCTGTTAAGGCTACTTCTTCTATTATTCCTTCCTGGAATTGTTGTTCAAGGATGTCTGAATAAGGTTGCATTAAGTTATCTTTTTTTAATTTTTTGCAAGTGAACTTTAACCTGCTAATAGCATAGTTAAAGTTTGGTGAAATTTTATCTTTTTGGTCATTCCATGGTACCTAAAGAGACAATCTTTCATCTTCTATTTTAACTTCCTTTTCAAAGTTTGCAATCAGATCTTTTTCTTTGTTTGAAAATGGTTCATCCCCTGAAATACCCAAGTTTTCTAGTTTGCTAAATTGTGCAATCTGGTGTTCAATTTTTTCTAGATCTTCATTAGAAGTTGTACTAGTAAGTAGAGGGTTGGTAATACGGAAGCTGATCTGATCTCTTATTGGTTCTTTTTCTTTTTCAGGGTAGTAATCTGAAGGGAAACCCAATAAAAGTATTCCATAGGGAGATTTATAACAAGAGGCAGTATGAATCTGATGAGTGCTGAGGGCAAAATGTTTGTGGGTTGCAGCCCCAAAAATTAACATGAAGTCGGCAACTTCATCAGCTTCAAAGTGATCTGCAAGCTGATAATTTAAGGACTTTAAATAAGTTTGAAGTTTCAGTAATCACTGAACTTCATATTTAATAAGTTATTAATATCATCAATTATGATGGCTTCTATTTCTTGGTAGTTTCCAGAGCTGGGCAATAAATACATTGAATGTATTTAAATACTAAATACTAATACATGGGAGATTATGAGAAATGTATTAAATACTACTAATACATTTTACGAATGTATTTAGATACTAAATACAAAATACATCAATTGTATTTAAATACATTTGTAAATACATTTAAATCATACAATTGCTTGTTTGAAGCATGACACGCCACGATAAAGAATCAACCGCTTTCGACTAAGATGGCACACAACTGATTGAACTGACACGTTTGAAACATGAACCATGCTGTACTACACTGTCGACGCGTCGTACTGTGCTTAGTACAGAACGTGTATTAAACCCAGTAAAAGTATTTCATTTTTATATTGAGTATTTAAATCATTGTGTTTAAATACTCATTAAGTATTTAAATACTATTTTAAATACATGAAAAACAATGTATTTATAAATACTTTCTAATACCAAATGTATTTAAATTACGTATTAAATACAAATGTATTTAAATACTGCCCAGCTCTGGTAGTTTCCAGGGTTTCTAGAATCCTCCAATTTAATTATAGCTACTTCATAATTTGGTTGTTTCTTGTTTGCTATAAATCCTGTTATGGTTATGGATTCATCGTAGTGTTTAGTTGGAAGATTCAATTTTTTCACAAGTTCATTGGTAATGTAGCTGGCTTTACTACAATTATCCAAAAGTGCTCTGCATTTAAATGATTTTTCTGAGTTTCTTATTCTCATCTGCATGGAAGGAATTAATGCCACTTCTTGATCAGTGTTTTTTAAACTTAATAAGTTAGTAACTTGTTTCCCTTGTTTTGAGTTTTCTTTTTGGATAGCTACTTCAGTACTGGTTTTGGTTTTCTTATCTTCCTCTGGTTTTCCTTTTTGTTTGGTACAAAGGAAGGATAAATGGTTAGAAAACCTACAAAATGAACAGGGTTGGAAAGAAATGGGGCTGTGAAAAATGCTCTGTATGAATTGGTCCACAATTAACCCACCCCTTATTTCTCCAGTCTAACTATAGAGTAGATCAAGTCTAGCCCTGTAGGGGTCAGCCTAGAGATTCCGGAAATGGTCCAGAGCGGGCAGATAAATTGAGGTCCACAGTAGGATTCCTCACCAAACTACGTTAGGGCAATCTACCTTTACCTTTGTTAAGCTATGAGTTGATGCTGGGTCTTAGGCCACAATGTAGGCCTAAGTTGTCTGACCCAGCTTAATTTAATGAGTTTAACTTGCTGGGTTAAAAACACAATTAGTCACTTACTGCTAGTTATTAGAGAGTCTCTTTTCTCCTTCCTGTATAATTGTCGAGAGCGTACTTGCTGGTGGGGATCTTTCTTCAGTGTCTGTTCTCGTCCCTTCTCCAGTTGCGTCCTCTCGCCCCGTTCTTCGTTTTCGTTCTCCTTTGTTCTCCTTTTAGCGGGGCTTTTTCCACCAGCGTCGTCTTGGTTCTTTTTCGGTTGGTTGATCGGTAATGTATATCTATTACCGAGCACGCTCTTGTCACACAGTATAAATATACTAGTGTGGAGAATAACTCTGGTGAGCAACCAATTGGTTTCATCCACCCAGTTATTGACATAAAAGGAATTTAATAATTGTTAGATTAACTACCTACCTACTCAGTGAACCATTTTCGTTACCTCCCAACTACCCACTCATCAGTTTTCCATATACTGGGGGCCCCGGGAGATAAAAATTTTGGTGTCATTGTCACCAATTTTTATGCCTGAGTGTAGACTAGCTAACTATTTGACTGTAAATGCCTGTTAATCTGATTAACAGTGCCTATCCTCACCTTCTTATGGAGAAGGTGTAGCATTTAATTAGAAGAGAAAATATACATCCATAGGATGAAACTGTCTATGGTCTTTACCATAAGAAAAGAAAAAGTGAAAGTTAGAAGATAAAATTACAATTCCCTAGCATCTATTTTTTGTTGTAAAACTAGTCGCGCCTTTAATGCTGTTTGTCGCTGAGGTCTTGTGTCTGTCAATGTTGTAGTAGGATGCGTTACTACTCCTACTGTCAAAGGAATAGTTACTGGAAGTTCAGTGTCTCCAGTTGTTACTGTCAGTGGAGAAGGTTCTCCAAAGTCCATTGTTTTGGGTCCAGACTCTAAAGGGTACAAAAGAGAAATGTCTCTTGTTGTGTCACCCGTTGAAGTCCTTAATTTGACCACTCTTGTTACCCCCGTCTGCCCCTGGTCTGAGTTCTAAAACTCTAGCCAGAGGCCAGTATTGTCTTGGAGTACTGTCATGTTTGAGAACAAGGTCCCCTACCTTAATTGTGTCAGACCAATCCTTCTTAGTCATTTGTTTATGTCTCTTCCTTAGACCCATCAAGTACTCAGTTTTCCACTGTTTAATAAAATGAGCTTTAACTCTAGTTAAGTGTTGTAACTTAGTCTGGAGTTCATCGTGTCGTTGAGTCCAGTTTGGGTCTTCTGAAGAGTCTATATTGTAGTCCGGCAGGAGACTAACTTGTTCTCCCCGAATCAAATGATTTGGAGTTAATGGTTCCGGGTCATTAATGTTGTCACTCACATAAGTGAGTGGTCTATTGTTGATGATGTTCTCAATCTCAGCCAGGAGAGTGAGCAACTCAAATAAGTGTATCTGTTTTTTCCAATTGCTTTCTTCAAGCAATTCTTTACTGTTTGTATATTCCTCTCCCAGATAGAACCATACCAAGGAGAGGCAACCGGAATATACTTCCACTTTATGTTTGAATTTTGTATATATAATTGTGCGAGTTCATCGCTTAACAAGTCGTGGATGACTTGTTCACCAGCCTTGAAATATGTAGCATTGTCAGTCCAAACTGTCTTTGGTACTGAATGTCGTGCACAGAATCTCTTAAAGACAGCAACAAAAGATTCTGCTGTAAGGTCCTCCACAACATCCAAATAAACAGCTCGTGAGGCACATGTAAGCAGTACAATGTACATTTTTTGTTCAGTGTCAACCACCCCTACAGTCAATGCTCCTGTATAGTCAATGCCTACAGTCTCAAAGGGTCTGTTGAGAGTAACTCTCTCCTCTGGCAAAGCAGGAGGATTTGGTTTCCTATAGGGCCTAGCATGAATACGCCTACATGTGACACACTCACTCAGGACTGTTTTAACAGTGATCCTTCCCTTGGGTATCCAATAAGTTTTTCTTAATGTAGTTAGTGTCTGTGGTACCCCCATATGATATACTGTACATCATTGTGTGTTTTTCTGATGATTAATGTTGTCAAATAGCTAAATCTAGGTAAAAGGATTGGATGTTTGCTTTTGTATGACAGTTTTGATTTGTCTAATCTCCCTTTACACCTTAGAAGGCCTTCCTCATCTCTGAACAAGTTTAGATCCACAACTACTGATGGATGATAGGGATTTAGCGAGCGTTGACGAGGAAGTAGATTTAGGCGTACGCGTAACTAAAGATTTAAAGGTTAGGAACCAGTGCCTGGAGTCTTGCGCAAAAGCTAATAGGATGTTAGGCTTCATAGCGCGTAATTTCGAATTTAAATCGAAGGATATTATATTGCCCCTTTACAAGTCCCTAGTCAGGCCTCATTTGGAATATGCCGTTCAGTTTTGGTGCCCGTACTTGCGTGAGGATATTGATAGGTTAGAAAGGGTTCAGCGTCGTGCCACGAAACTTATTCCGGCATTGCGCAATAAGCCTTATGAAGATAGGATTAAAGTGTTAGACTTGTATTCACTCGAAACTAGGAGATTAAGGGGGGAGCTTATTGAAGTTTTCAAAATCGTTAATAACATCGATAACGTAAATTTTGACAAATTGTTCACTTTCGATAATAGTAATACTCGCAATAACGGATTCAAGTTGCGTGGCAGACGTTTCATTACTAATATCGCTAAAAACTTCTTTACGTTTAAAGTAATTGATAATGGAATAATCTTCCCGCGTCAGTCGTTCATTCTACCAGCGTTAATGTGTTTAAGAACCGTCTTGACAGACATTTTAAAAATATTAACGTTGTTTAAAATTAAAAAAGAAAGTTAACAACAGGAGCTCTGGTGGTGGTGCTCGAGGATGAGTCTGTTGACGATGAATGCCAGCTTGTGACATGCCAGCGTGATGCCAGCAATAAAAAAAAAAAAAAAAAAAAAATTAGACTAACACGAATGTAGATGTAGCTCATAGCGTAAACTAACCCACTTTTTGTTTAACTTTACCTACTTTTTTTTTTTTCTTATCCTCCTTACTTTGCATGTCTCTAACTCTTTTCTTGCATGTTTGTAGTTTGCATGGTATGACAGTGAGTTAAGACTGTGTTTGCATGGTTTGTAAGCGTTCTTATTTTACTTCTTTTCATCTTTCACCCCTCTCCTATATTCTCCGACTATTTTTCTGACTTGTCGGCAGTGGCCGGCGGATGATGATGGTGAGACTTTTTCCCTCTTTTTCTGAATGAATGTTAACCCACGAATGATAGGTGTTGCTCCTTACTTAACCCCTTATTCTCCTCTCTTCTCTTAACCCCCTACTCTCTCCTTTCTCTCGGGCTAGCCTTAGAGTGGATCTTAGGGTCTTTGTTAGCCTTAGCTTCTGTAGATCTGTAGATCTGTACAGGTTCTTTTGTTTGTTTCCCATTAGTCAAGAATTCTAACTCTTTATTGTACTCTTTTTGTTGTGCATGGCCTATCCAGTATTTGGTTGCAACTTCTGTATAATTATGATTGTTTTTATTTAGCTGTTTGTTAATTGTAGTTAAACAGTTGTGAGCAAACCTCAAACAGTAGGCTGTAACCCTGACAAGTTTGTTGAAATCAGAATAAATTTCATAATTAGTGATTGGTTCAACCTTTTCATTTGAAAAGATTAAATTTAATGTCAAGTTAACTTGTTCCACAGGCCATTGGTCTGTATTACAGAGCCACTTAGGTCCCATGAACCAAGTTTTGTTTGACTTCAACAACTTGTAGGATAAACCTCTGGTCAGAAAGTCTGCTGGATTTTGTTTAGTTGGAACATAGTGAAAGTTTACTTGTAGGCTTTCATTAGCTTCAGCTATTTCTTTTAGCCTATTTCTTACAAAGATATTCTTACTATTAATGCTATCATTCCGTATCCAGGCAAGACAAATCTGACTGTCAAGCCAGATGTGGATATGAATTATGTTCACATCATGGTAAGCATCCTTAAGCAATGAAATGGTTTTAATGGCTAATGCAGCAGCCAATAGTTCCAATTGAGGTATGGTTCGGGTAGGTTTGAGAGGTGCAACTTTCCCTTTTGCATAAATTAGATGACTTTCTGTAGGACTTACAAGATACGCACAGCACCCATAAGCTTGTGTGCTTGCATCAGCAAAGACATGAAGTCTCTGGGGCTTATCCCTAAACCCACAGCACCTTTGAATTTTAATGTTCTGCTGCACTTTTGTTAAATCAGCAGCTAACTTCTTCCAAGATTTTTGATTTTCATTTGTTATTGGATCATCCCACCCAACATTTGTCCTCCAAATTTCTTGGAGGAGAATCTTTGATTTTATTGTTGAAGGCAGGAATAGACCCATAGGATCAAAAATTTTGGAAGCCTCTGATGATATTTGTCTTTTAGTATTTGCTTCCTCATCAAGTTTAAAACCTTTAGTACAGATTGAATCATGACTGTTAGAAGTTGCATCCAAATACCAGTTCATACCTAAAGTTTTAACTCTCTGTCTGATGGCTCAGTAGACCATTATTATCCTTTAAAATCTTTTTATTTAAATCCTCATCATTTGAAATCCACTCTCTAAGTTCAAAGTTTTACCATTGTTGCATAATGTTTTGAGAGTGTTCATAGACTTCAGATAATTCAGATTTTGTTGTTGTTGAGCCTATTAGATTGTCTACGTAAAAATGTTCCTTAAGGAAGTTCAATGTTAAAGAGTTATTAAACTGGTTTAAATGATGTCTAATTGTCAATGCTAATAGGCTAGGTGAGCAATTGGCTCCAAACAACACAACATTAAATCTATAGGTTATGAACCCTTTATTCAAATCAAATGGATCCTTGAACCATAAGAACCTAAGTTGGTTCTTATCATATTCATTTTTAAGATTTATTCTCAAAAATGCCTTTGAAATGTCACTTTGTACGGCATATTTATCTAACCTGAACCTCAGTAAGATCTTCACAAGGTCAGAAATGAGATTAGGACCCTCAATCAGGCAATCATTCAAACTGTGTTTATCACTGTCTTTGAGGCTACAGTTATATACTACTCTGAGTTTTGTTGTTGGGGCATCTTGTCGATAAACCCCCTGTGGGTTAAATAATGACAACCATCTTTTTTAAAAGGGTTATTTGTTACTTCTTCAATGAAGCCTTTCTGTAGTGTTCTTTGAAGACATCACTGTACTTTTTAATATTATTATCTTGTTTGAGTTTTTTCATTACTTTATATAAATGTCCTTTAGCTACTTTGAGATTATCTCTTAAAGTTGGACAATTTATTTTCCAAGGTAACTCAATAAAATAACTATTGTCTTTGCACTGAATGGTGTCTTCAAATCTTTCTACCATTAACTGATCTTCTGAAGTTTGATTTGTGTCATGTATACCCACAGATTCTAGCAACCATAAAGTTTGAATTGCCTCATCCAAAGTTTCATTTGATAATGATGAATTAATGTTCTCAGTTGAGATAATATTATGCAAAGTGTTGCTATTCTTACAGGTGTTATGTAGGACTGAGTTGAGGCACATAGTATTTGTTGGTCATGAACTATTTTGGTTTAGGTCTAGGTTGTATTTGGATAGATCACCCAAAGGGGCTATCCCTGATGGAGTCTGAATAGCTATACCATTACCTATCTCTACTATGCCCTTATGAATAAGATTAATATAATCTGCCCCCATTAACATTTCAATGTTAGCTACTGTGTTGTTTGTGATATGTCTATCAGCTATTTAGTAGTGTTTTCCCAAATGATTTATGGTTTGTTCTAGTTTGGGTATAACCAGTTTGTTTTGTCCTACTTTAGAAATAATAACTGCTTCAATTTTCTCTAATTTATTTTCTAAATGTAGTTCCAGGTCAATTGTCTTATAGCTATTTTTGTCCGAGTTATCCTTAACAAAGGATGCAATATTGAGGTTTTGTTCATTCGGGTTTGGTGTCAAACCCAATTTATTAACTACATTTTGCGAAACAAATGTTTGTTGAGAACAACAGTCTATAAGACATCTCACTGGAGTGGTGCTACCCTCACTATTCACTAAGTCCAAAGTAATAGTTGGTAAAAGAATCTCAGTGTTTCTTGTTACGTTGTTTGAGCAAACAGAATGTCCCATGAAAGTGGCATTTTCTTGATTACCTTTGTTTGGTGGAGGTATCTTTTGAGTTTGAATACTATTGTTTGGACACTTTGGTGAATCACACATTGATGAGACATGTCGTAAACTTTTACAAAACTTACACTTGAATCTTAACCTAGATTTACAGTCTTTCTTATAATGTCCCTGGCCAGTACACTTTTTACATAGGTTCAACTGTTCACATCTTTTAGCTCTTTGGTTAAAGTCTGAATATTTGTCACACCCAGTACTACTGTGTTCATTACTTGCACAAAATTTGCAATGTAGTGTGTAAGTTGAGGCAGCAGTTACATTAAAGTTCTGTAATGTAGGTGTTCGTGTATTATAGTTGGTCACATTTGATTCTACAGTATCAAGTTTTGTCTGTTTGGCTGTAGCTAGTTGGTCTCTGGGAACAGTCTTTGGTTTATCCATAGTCTGGGTCTTATTTTGTGTTGGAAAATCTCTCAATTTGTAATTAGTTAGGATATTGGGAAAGTGTTTTCTGATACTTTCAAGATTAGGATAATTTTCTCCCGTCTTTAGAATTAAAATATCTTTAACCCTCAAAGGAAGGCACCTAAGAACTATGCCTTGTATAATCCAAGATGAAGCTTTAATATCTATCTCATTGCTAACCAGTTGTCCTATAATAGCTTCTAATTTTGTATACAAATTTTCCATATCACTATGGTTATCTTTTATGGGTGCAAAATCAAAAATTTGTTGAGATAATTCATATACAATCTCATCTTTATTAATGTAATTACGTTTTAAGATATCAATAGCTACTTCATATGAATTCCCTACGGCTGGTAAATAGGCTATCAGGTTATAGGCTGGGCCTTTAAGGAAACTAGTTAAGTAGCTAAACTTTTCAACAGTTGAAATATAAGGTTTATTACCTATTAAACTCTCAAATTTGTCAATGAAATGGGAATTGTACCGTGTCCCCTTCAAATGTTGGTACTAACAAAATGGGTAACTGAGCCCTCAATTCTTGTGACTCAGGATTTAGCATGCCACTTAAATTTTGTTGAAGGTTAGCTCTACTTTGATTAAAATCAGAATTAGGTTTTTTTGGTGTTAAGTCAGTCAAACGAGACCGTAGTCTCCTTATTTGCTGTTCAATTGAGATTATCTGATCATCATTATCAGCGTAAAGGTCTATCAATTGTTCTTCAGCCATTTGTGATTCAACTAACTCTGAAATACTCTCATCAATGGCTATTATTTCCTTCTTTTTAGTTTCCAATTTAAGAATTACACACTAAATCTTCCTTACCTGGTTGTGTAATATTGTTAAAAGTGTTCACGGCCTTTGTAACAGCTCCCAACTTTGCCCCCCTTTTCTTTTTTAACTTTTTCAATTCCGCACTGTCCATGTTTAAGTCAAAATTGTTTAACTGGGGATCGTAATGAAATAGAGGACAAGAAGAAATTACCAGAGAAGAGAGAGCACAGACAAAACAGTCAAGTTTTAAATTTGGTTTAATCCCCCCAAGTACTTATGTGTCACTCAGGTCTAAGCTTATAAGAGAATGAGACTCCTTAAATGTAAATGTTTCCTAGTTAGGCCCTAGGTTGTAGACCTAATTAGGCTTGATTAGGTTAGGCTTAGGCTTAGGCTTAGGCTAGACCATTTAGCCTAATTCTGCAATTTTTGTTAAGTAAGGTTAAGGTTTGTAAATTCCCCACACACGGACCACCAATGTGAAAAATGCTCTGTATGAATTGGTCCACAATTAACCCACCCCTTATTTCTCCAGTCTAACTATAGAGTAGATCAAGTCTAGCCTAGAGGGGTCAGCCTAGAGATTCCGGAAATGGTCCAGAGCGGGCAGATAAATTGAGGTCCACAGTAGGATTCCTCACCAAACTAGGTTAGGGCAATCTACCTTTACCTTTGTTAAGCTATGAGTTGATGCTGGGTCTTAGGCCACAATGTAGGCCTAAGTTGTCTGACCCAGCTTAATTTAATGAGTTTAACTTGCTGGGTTAAAAACACAATTAGTCACTTACTGCTAGTTATTAGAGAGTCTCTTTTCTCCTTCCTGTATAATTGTCGAGAGCGTACTTGCTGGTGGGGATCTTTCTTCGGTGTCTGTTCTCGTCCCTTCTCCAGTTGCGTCCTCTCGCCCCGTTCTTCGTTTTCGTTCTCCTTTGTTCTCCTTTTAGCGGGGCTTTTTCCACCAGCGTCGTCTTGGTTCTTTTTCGGTTGGATGATCGGTAATGTATATCTATTACCGAGCACGCTCTTGTCACACAGTATAAATATACTAGTGTGGAGAATAACTCTGGTGAGCAACCAATTGGTTTCATCCACCCAGTTATTGACATAAAAGAAATTTAATAATTGTTAGATTAACTACCTACCTACTCAGTGAACCATTTTCGTTACCTCCCAACTACCCACTCATCAGTTTTCCATAGGGCATTCTTTGGCTTGGTGTTTAGATGAGGTGCATTTAGTACAATAATTTAATTTAGCAAGTTTTTTCAGTTTATCCCAACTTTCAGGGAAAGAATCACATTTTGAGATTCTGTGTGAGTTTTTCTTACACAATTTGCAGTAAAGTTCTCTCTGGTCAGTATGTTGAGCTCTTCTTGAGGATTGTCTTTGGGTGGAAACTGCCAGAGTAGCTGTAGTTTGGCCAGAATACCATGGTTTTCTGGCTGGTTCTGGAGAGAAGTTTCTTTTTTGTTTAGGTATTAAGGTGGTTAATTCACTTTGACTTAGATCAAAATTAACATTAGCTAAGGTTTTGATAGCTTCAGCAATGGCTTCTTTAAATTTATCAAAGTGGTCATAGAGTTTAAAACCACAAGTTCTTAAAAATTCCTGAGTTTCTTGACTTAGTTTATTATAATATACATACAAGAGTATATCTTCTAATTCTAATTTTTGAGTTTGCATTAAATTTATGGTAGAGTGCATATCTGCTTGAAAGTTATGAAGTGATTTAAAATCTTTGGTTATTTTGGATTTGGTTAAAAGTGATTTTATTATAGAGAATTTAATTTGGCCTGGTGTTGCATAACAGCCCTCCAACTGCTGCCATGCTTCTTCATAAGATGTTTTACTCTCTTGCATGCAGTTTTTTTGAATGGCAGGGTTTCCACTCAAATGTTGTTTTAGGTAGGCAAATTTCTCTTCTTCAGAAAGACCTATGTTATCATAAATGTTTCTGAATGAGGTCTTAAAGTTTTGAAATTTAGAGGGATTTCCATCAAATGGTAATATTTGAAGCTCAGGAATTTTAGTACCTATACTTGGTTTAGGTTTGGCTTCGGCATTATTTTCTTTTTTAGTTGTTAATGCTTGTACCATTTGATCTATTTCAACTTGGTAATAACTGTTTTTTTCATCTAGTTTTTCTTGTTTAGCCTCTGAGAAGCCTTCGGAACAAATATACTTACTAAGGATTTCCTCATCTCCGACTATTTTTCTGACTTGTCGGCAGTGGCCGGCGGATGATGATGATGAGTCTTTTTCTCCTTTTCTGAATGAATGTTAACCCATGAATGATAGGTGTTGCTCCTTACTTAACCCCTTATTCTCTTCTCTTCTCTTAACCCCCTACTCTTTCCTTTCTCTCGGGCTAACCTTAGAGTGGATCTTAGGGTCTTTGTTAGCCTTAGCTTCTGTAGATCTGTAGATCTAAATTTTGTAAATTGTCCATTTGCGAGGACAAAAGCCGAGCATATGCATTTTTTTGTTCCTCAGTCCAATCATCCAATTTTTCTTTGATTGTAGCTAAAAGTTTAGTAGCTGAGGCTCTGTTTGCTCTCCTCTTTTTTACCAATTTACTAGTTTCAAGTGCTTCCACATCACTTCCCAACCATGATGATAGTGTCTCCATACTTTTTCCTGGAGTGGCTTCAGTTTCATTAGCCATTTTTTAGGTTTAATATTATAAATGATATGATATTTATAATTAAATTTTCAGATTATGTAAAAAATTTAATTCACTGGATTTAAAACTATTCTATCAGAAATAAAAAAAAAAGGGGTAATCAACTTCTCGACTGCCCACCCGGGGGCGCCATATTGAAAAATTTATTGAAAAATTTATTATTATTTTTTTTGAGAGAGAGATTATTTAGGTTTAGGTGTAATATTAAGGCTAAGTTTATTTTAAATAGACACAGTAATTATAGAAATAATAATGGCCCATTTAGACTGTCAACATAGCTACAGACTTTTTCACTGTAGGCTGCAGTGGTTTTAAGGTTAAAATTTGGTCGGCAGCCAGATTACTAACTATGGTCAAACTAAATTCATTAAAATTAATTTAGACTTACCAAAAATGAAGTTGCCAGTTGAACGTTACCCTTTCTGTTTCTAACTAATCCATAAGTTTCATTTAGTTTCCAGATTTGAATTTTATTTGTTAAGTTTTAAGTTACTATTTGGCACACTGCTAAGTTATTTATTTATAGGGGCTATTTCCCAGACCTAGGTTTTGCAGTTTAAGTTAGGCTAGGGCTGTATTGCCCTTAAGTTTTTGTTTTTAAAGGTTTAAGGTTTAAGGTTTTGAAGGTTTTTACTCAAGTTAAGTTAGGGCTATATTGCCTTTAAGTTTTAATAGGGGCTATAACAGCCATTTAATTATTTAGTTAGGGCAGTTGTAGCCCGGTTCGAGTTTCTTCTAGGCACCTAGTTTTAATCTCTTACCTTAGTTATTTTCTTTAATTAAATTACTTACACCTAGTTCTGGTAGGCCACTATTTAGTTAAACAGGGTTTTAGTTTAATTGCAGTGGTTAATAATGAGGTTTAAAGGTTGACTTTAAGTTGCCCGGTTAGTTGGGGAACTAAGAATTTTTTACGAAAAAACTAGCCCACTTGATTCAGCAGTCAAAATTTTTCAAGAATCGACAAAGAGCTCCGTTTTTCTTTTTCTCAGAAACTTTTTTCTTCTTCTTTTTGTTAATTAGGGAAACCCAACTTCACTAGTTGGTTAGAAACGAGGGTTGTTATTTTTATTCTATATTTATTTTGTTTATATTTTATTTGGAAATATATGCGGTTATTTCTACCCACTTTTTTTTAACAATATTCATTGAAGACTGTTTTAACAGTGATCCTTCCCTTGGGTATCCAATAAGTTTTTTTTAATGCGGTTAGTGTCTGTGGCACCCCCATATGCTGTCAGGGGCGTACCCAGGATTTAGTTAAGAGGTGGGGGGCGTGTGAGTAACTAAAACAAAGGTGTGTATATACCATACGAGTATGAATATACATAAACATTTACTAGAGCCAATATTCATGTATTAACAAAGCCTTATTTACAGCAAGTGCAAACTAAATTAGATAAATTAATAGATTTACCACACATTTTTCATGCGAAAAATACTGAGTCAAAAATTTTAGTTACATTGCTATCAGTGGCGGCTCGTGACTAAAAATTCTAGGGGTGCTGTCTCTAAGAATGGGTTGAAATAATTACTGAAATAAAAGGATGAGCATTGAGCAATGAATAAAAGTTTGAAAAGTTATTGAAAAAGTTATTCAGTGAGCTCATCCTTATATTGTTCTTGATTATTTCAATTGTAAATAAAAAATGTAGGGGTACTGCAGTTCCGCAGTGTCTACCGACGAGCCGCCACTGATTGCTATGTGTGTGTATAGACAGGATTTAAGTTCACTTAACATAGAGAATACTGAAACATTTTTGAGCTTTTATTGTGCACAAGACAGTACAACTGAGAGAAAAGCAACAAGTTGGGGAAACAGATATGGTCTGTCTACATGATGACTATTCCAGCAACATATTAAGTCGTCTAGCTTTTTTTCTTGTGAACGTATCAAGTATTGCAGGCGCATCATCAATACTTATTTTGTCTCTGCTCATCGCCATTAGAGCCAAAACAGACAACCTGTCTTCCTTCATAGTACTGCGTAACTAGGTTTTCAGTCACCTCAGATTGGAGAATGACCTCTCTGTGGCGTTGCATTAATTACTGGTTGTATAGCAATAACCTGTGACAATTGATTTATAATTGGAAATTTAATATCAGGTTAACTTGTTCCACAGGCCATTGGGCTGGATTACAGAGCCACTTAGGTCGCATAAACCAAACTTTGTTTGACCTCAACAACTTGTGGGATAAACCTCTGGTCCGAAAGTCTGCTGGATTTTGTTTAGTTGGAACATAGTGAAAGGTGACTTGTAGGCTTTCATTAGCTTCAGATATTTCTTTTAGCCTGTTTCGTACAAAGATGTTCTTACTATTAATACTATCATTCCGTATCCAGGCAAGGCAAATCTGACTGTTGAGCCAAATGTGGATATCAGTTATATTTACATCATGGTAAGCATCCTTAAGAAATGAAGTTATCTTAATAGCTAACGTAGCAGCCAATAGTTCCAACTGAGGTATGGTTCGGGTAGGGTTGAGAGGTGGAACTTTCCCCTTTGCATAAATTAGATGACTTTCTGCAGGACTTACAAGGTACGCGCAGCACCCATAAACCTGTGTACTTGCATCAGCAAATACATGAATTCTCTGGGGTTTATCCCTAAACCCACAGCACCTTGGTGTTTTAATAGTCTTCACCTTTGTTAAATCAGTAGCTAACTTCTTCCAAGATTTTTTATCTTTTTGTTATTAGCTCATCCCATCCGACATTTGTCTTCCAAAGTTCTTGGAGGAGAATCTTTGGCGGACCTCAGTTTTAGGGGCCCCCATCTATTGCGTATGTTTTTGTGCTTTGTTTGAATATGACCTTCGTTTCAGTTGCAAATGAAAAACTCTTACATTCTGCAGCCAATCAGCGCATTTGTTTCTTGATGATTAGCCGGATGCGCATCAGTTGTTGCTGGAACGAACGAGAGACTGCAGCCGTCACACGCCATGACAAACAAAGCAATAATTGATGCGCACCAGGCTAATCATCAAGAAACAAATGTGCTGATTGGCTGCAGAATGTAAGAGAGTTTTTCATTTGCGACTGAAACGAAGGTCATATTCAAACAAAGCACCAAAAAAATACGCAATAGATGTGGCAGGCGCAGATCCAGGGGGGGGGTCGAGGGGGTCCGGACCCCCCCTGCTCACGGTGACCAACGATTTTTCGATTGCGTTTGTTTGCTCCTATATATGAAAAATAAGACCTGAAGACTTAAAATGGCTTAAGGTACATGTATCCCGGTTGCCACAAAATTAATTTCCTTAAAAAGAATAAAGAAAAAAAAGTTTATGTCCGATCCTGAGGCATTTCAGACCTGGCCTGGATGTGTGAACAAGCAGGATTTTGATAACGGGAATATACTCGCGCGTCCTCGGACATATCAGTAACGAGCCCCACCAAGACTGGACCCCCCTCTGCTTAAATTCCTGGCTCCGCCCCTGTGTGGGCCCCTAAAACTGAGGTCCGCAATAGTATTCCTCCAGTAGTAGTGTAGAGAATATTCATTATTATTGATTAGTGTCTTCATGTTGATGCCTTTATTTTTCATGTATGTGTTTATGTTTTATTTGTATGTTTCAGAGTTCCATCATTGTTTAGCGTTATGGATATTGGTCAACAAACGTAATAACAAAAAGTGGAATCTTATTTATGATGGAACTTTATACAAAACAATAGTGAATCTCAACACGTCAACATGCCCGTGGTGAAATGTCCAATTGAGGGATGCGAATATGAGACCCCCGCACACAGCGACGCCATTGTAGCAGCACTCCTCACAGCCCACTGCAGTCTATTCCGTATCCGCTGCCGGCGCCACGGCTTAAGTGGAGAAGGTGAAGAGACCAACAATATCTTCAGTCGGCACGAGCGAGGAATGGTCATACTTCACATCGCGATGGATGGACTATGTGGATGCCACCAAAATCACGGGTCGTGACAAAGTGGTGCAGCTACTGGAGTGCTGCGATGAACCCCTTCGCAGAGACCTCATACGATCAGCCGATGGTAGTCTGACAGGGAGAAGTGAAAATGAGGTGCTCGCAGCCATAAAGAAACTCGCAGTCAGAGAAGAGAGCACCATGGTTGCTAGAGTGACGCTGCACAACATGCGCCAAGACCGTGACGAAACCGTGCGTTCATTCGGCGCCCGACTCCGTGGCCAGGCAGGGGTATGCAAGTACATCACCAAATGCTCGAGCTGCGATGCGGATGTGAACTACACGGAGGCCATCTTGCGCGACGTCCTGACCCGCGGCATTGAGGACCCCGAGATTCAACTGGACCTACTCGGCAACACGAACTAGAACATGACATTAGAGCAGATCTTCCAGTTCGTCGAGGCCAAAGAATCCGGCAAACGCTCAGCATCACGTCTCCTCAACTCTCAGGGCGTCGAGGCTGCTAACAGCGCCTACAGACGGAACATGAAGGACGCTCTGAAGGAGATGACAGTCGACAACCATGAGGTGTGCTCATATTGCGGCAGGAAAGGGCACGGCAAAAGTGCCCCAGGCAGTAGGGCGGGTCATACTATGCATTTTTTTTAAATCAATGGAGAGGGGTGTTCAAATGACATATTTTGGTGTATAGAACACAATTCTGAAGAAAATATTTAATTCTGATAACCCTAACCTACATCATTTTGCAGTTGATTATTATTAAATTGTTGATTATTTTACTATTGTAGTTACCCCAGAATATGTCTTCTCACGTTTTCTATCATGGCTGCTCACGTTATCTCTCATAGAGCATTGTTCTAACTAATTCATATAAACACATATAATGTAATTCATATAATAATAATAATATTTAAATACTCAAATAAAAAGGTGTGCCATTCCACTTAATTGTAATTATCATACAGTTTGTATATGAAATATTTTGACAGTTTTCTGGCGCGCATAAGGCCATTTTCTGAGCCACCTTTCTCAGAGGCTAGAATGTAACGTTTCAGAACATTCTAAAACGTTTTGTGAAATATTTGAAGTGACTCATGATTTATGAAGCTATTTTACCACCTTGGCTTGCAGTGAGGGGATAGATTTAGTGATTATCTACTGATATTTTTTTTGTTACTGTTCACATGTGAGTATTATTCTGTTATATTTTAGAAAAAGCTATTTCTACGCATATTATAGTGAAGCTGAGCTCTTCCCTCAAACTGACCCTGAGCCAGCAGCTTCGGCAAAGGTACAGAAAAACTATGATGAGATTCAAAACATTGCCCTTGCTAGTGTAAGGTATGGCATAGGGCTGAGGCCAACTGCAGCGATAGCAACAGCAGCTCTGATTGACGCAGGAATCATCACAGAAGACAATACAAGTAAAGTGATTGATAAGAGCAAGGTCAAGAGAGCACAGGAGAAGTTGATGAGAGAGCTGGGGGAACAGTTCGAGAAGAAGTGCAGGGAGGAGGGGGGGATCTCTTGCATCCTCTTTGATGGGCGGATTGACCTGACCAATGTGATGATGGAAGCTGAGGGCAGTGACCAATCTTTTCCCGCAAAGATCAAGGAAGAACACTATAGTGTTGTTAGTGAGCCTGGCAGCTACTATCTGTTCCACTTTACCCGAGAGAAAGCAACTAAAGAGGAGTCACATGCGGAGAAGATTGCTAAGGTCCTGTTTGCCTGGCTGAAAGAGAGGGGTTATGATAAGACCTTGTTGGCCATTGGAGGAGACTCAACAAATGTCAACACTGGTGTGAAAGCTGGAGTAATGCGGAAGCTGGAGCTGCACCTGGGGAGAAAGCTGGTCTGGTTGGTGTGCAACCTGCACACTGTTGAACTTCCCCTGCGCCATCTCATTGTTGACCTTGATGGCCCTACTCTGTCAGACAAAAAATTATCCGGGCCAATAGGAAAGCTCCTTGATTCTGCTACAGACTTTGATATCAATCCAAACTTCACCCGAATCTCTGCTGGCCCTCCACTGATCAAGCTTCCTGACAAGGTCATTCAAGATCTCTCAACTGATCAATACTATGGCTATAAAATTGTCTGTGCAGTCAGGGATGGAGTACTTCCTGCAGGGCTGGCTCTGTTAGAGATAGGATCAGTAAACCACAGCCGCTGGCTCACCACAGCGAACAGACTTCTCAGGCTCTGGGTGTCAAAGCACGGACTTAAAGGAAAGAACCTGAAGATTCTGCAATTCATTGTGGAATTCATCATTGGAGTGTATTACCCATGTTGGTTCAACGTGAAGGTCAAGCACTCCTGGATCGAAGGGCCTAGGCACATCCTCTTTCAGCTGGACTGCCTCAAGTCCCAGAGAAAGGAGGTGCTGGATATTGTGATGCCAACTGTGAGAAGATCTGCTTGGTATGCCCACAGTGAAGTCATCCTCCAAACACTACTCTGCTCTGAGGATCAGAAGGAGAGGATTGAAGGGGTGGAGAGAATCCTGGCCATCAGGGGAGAGGGGGACCCGGACACTCAGCTGGGGGACTCCTCTGTTAGGAGCAGAAGGACACCTGACATCAATTGTGATGCTTCCAGCATCGGTGACTTGATCAGCTGGTCAGAAGGTGTGTCAGAGCCACCTCTCACCTGCTCTCTAAGCACCTCAGAGGTGAAAAACTTCATCAACACCCCCATGGAGGTGCGCAACTGGCCTTGCCACACACAAAGCATTGAGAGGGTTGTTAAAATGGTGACTGAGGCTTCTGCTAAGTACTTCTCACAGGAAAAGAGGGATGGAGGGATCAGGGCTCAGGAGACCAGCAGGAAGCTGATGTCCGAGTCTGAGTCAAAGCAGGATTTGTGCAACCTGGCAAAGTTCAAGATGTCAGGAGAATGATCTTTGTAATTATATCCAGTGATATACATGCAGTTCACCTATTAATAAATATATGTAAAGTTGATTTGGCCTTGTCAATATAAATGATTTACCTTATATCTTTTAATATATTATAAAGGGGTTCAAAAGGGTAAAATTGGCAATTTAGAAATACAAAATGATGTAGGTTAGAGTTATCCTATCCAAAAAAGAAGCTCATATTTGAATTCCCCATGTAAAAACATAATTTAGACACCCCTGATGGTAGGATTTCCTTCAGATTCATGTTGTCACCTGAGTACGACCCGCCCTACCCAGGCAGGGTCCGAAAGAAAGACTGCCCAGCTTATGGCCACACATGCAGCCACTGCAATCGTGAGAACCACTTTGAAGCAGTGTGTAGAAGCAAGCACAAACCATCAAGAGTCGAGATAGTAGCGAATTCACATGCAATATGCGAAGGTGCTGTATTCGAGGCCCTCTGCTCGATTGCCACAACTGGCCGACGCCGCATCAGGAGAGTCATCGCCCTTGACCATCATCTTTATCATCGTCTTTCCGACACATGGATTAAGCAAGCCTCCAAACCTCAGCCATTCATAAACCTCACAATGACAGCCGTCGATGAAAATTACGCTGCATTCGGATTCGAGCAAAAGGCCGCGCCCAAGATTGCTACACTCGGTGCGATGGCTGACACCGGCTGCCAGAGCTGTCTGGCAGGCATCAAAGTCATTCACCGCATAGGCCTCAAACAAGCCGAACTTATCCCCGTCACGATGAGAATGCACGCCGCCAACAACAGATGCATCAAAATACTCAGCGCCGTCATCCTGCGACTCTCTGGAAAGGACAAAACCAGTAAAGTGGTAACAACTCGTCAACTCACCTATGTCACGGACAACTCCGACAAGCTGTTCCTCAGCAAGGAGGCATGCATCGTGCTCAGCATGATCACCGACAACTTTCCGATGATCGGTGAGACGTCTTCGCATCGACTCAAGGCAACCTCGGCAGCCGACACCGCGAGCGATGAGGTGCCGGCGAGAGATAGTGCTATCAGCAGCGAGAGCGGTCAGACCAGCCCATGCGACTGCCCGATACGTCAAACACCGCCCCGGCCGCCATCACAACTACCGTTCCTGGCGACTGAGAAGAACCGCGACAGACTGCGGAAGTACTTGGTCGAATACTACAAGTCAAGCACATTTAACACGTGTGCGCATCAGCCGTTGCCAATGATGGAGGGCCCTCCATTGAAACTTATGGTGGACCCTCTAGCTGACCCGGTGGCATATCACACCCCGGTACCCGTCCCTCTTCACTGGCAAGATGACGTCAAGCGTGGACTCGACCAAGACGTGAAATTGGGCGTAATCGAGCCAGTGCCGGTCGGCGAACCGGTGACATGGTGTCACCGGATGGTGGTGTGCGCCAAGAAGAACGGGAAGCCACGCCGCACGGTCGACTTCCAGCCCCTGAACATACATGCCACCCGCGACACACACCATACTCAGTCACCGTTCCACCAGGCACGGTCGATGCCCCATGGCAAGAAACGGATACCACAGCGTGCCCCTCCGCGAGGAAGACCGTCACCTGACTACCTTCATCACTCCGTGGGGCAGGTACCGGTACCACACGGCGCCCCAGGGCTATATCGCCTCTGGTGATGGCTATTCGAGACGTTACGACGAAATAGTATCCGACGTTCCAAACAAAACCAAGTGTATCGACGATACGCTGCTCTGGTCGGACAACCTGAGACAAAGTTTCTTCCAAGCAGTCAACTGGCTTGACATCTGCGGCAGACACGGCATCACGCTGAACCCTGAGAAGTTTGTATTTGGACAAGACACTGTGGAGTTTGCTGGCTTCGAAATCACACTCGACAGAGTACGACCCTGCGAGAAGTATCTGCAGGCCATCCGTGACTTTCCTACACCAAAGAACATAACCGACATTCGCTCATGGTTTGGGCTAATTAACCAGGTGGCGTATGCTTTCACTATGGCAAAGAGAATGATACCTTTTCGCCAACTCTTGAAGCCCGGCACACCCTTCCGATGGGATGATCAACTCAACAATCTGTTTGAAGAGTCGAAGGTGGTGATCATCAGTGAGATCGAGGAGGGTGTAAGTATATTTGACAAAACAAAGCCGACCTTTCTTGCGACCGATTGGTCGAAGTCAGGGATTGGATTCTGGCTATCCCAGAAGCACTGTGAATGTCCTCGCGTTGAACCCTTTTGCTGCTGCACTGGTTGGATGGTCACCCTCGTTAGCAGTCGCTTCACCAACCCTGCTGAGTCACGCTACGCGCTGATCGAGGGGGAGGCTCTGGCAGTCGCTGACGCACTGGACAAGACCAGGTACTTCGTCCTCGGCTGCAATGACCTCATCATCGCGGTTGACCACAAACAGTTGCTGAAGGTGTTTGGCGACAGGTCGCTGGAAGACTTACCGAATGCTCGACTGAGAAATCTGAAGGAGAAGACTCCGCTACAGATTTCGCATGATCCATGTACCTGGTGCGAGGCATCGCGCTGCTGACGCTACGTCCCGCCACCCCACCGGCAACCGCCAACCTGAAAAGATGCTCCTGGTAGGCGACATCTCCGCTAGTAGCCAAGACGCTGTTGCTGATGATGACCTACCGTCGGCAGCTGCTCTGCGCCACTCATTCTTAGCTGGCATACGCACAGAGGGAACGGCTGCGTACAACTACGAAGCCCTCGACGACGAGATTATGACCTCCGCGATCTCAGTTCTGAACACGCTGCAGTCTGTTACCTGGGACCGGGTAAGATTGGCGACGAGCAGCGACCAACACATGACAGAGGTCGTCTCGATAATCGAGTCAGGCATGCCTGACTTCCGTCACGAGCTCCCACCCCCACTCAGAGAATATTACCAATTCCGAGAGGACCTGTACACGGTGGACGGCGTCGTCGTATTCAAAAACCGTGTTGTGATCCCTCCCTCTCTCCGGCAGGATGTACTGAACGCGCTCCACGCAGCCCACTAGGGCGTATCGTCGATGGTCGCGAGGGCTGAGGTGTCCGTGTTCTGGCCCGGCATCACCCCTGCTATCACTACCCTCAGGAACAGTTGCAACCATTGCAACCGTATGGCACCTTCGCAGCCGAGTGCTCCTCCAATTCCTCCGGTGTCCCCCGTCTGCCGTTTCCAGTGCATCTGTGCCGATTATTTCTACTATAAAGGTACCAACTACTGTACCTGGTGATCGTCGAAAAGTACTCAAACTGGCCGATTGTGGAGAGGACCACGGATGGCGCCAGATATTGAAAAATTTATTGAGAATTTTTTTTTGAGAGAGAGAGAGATTAGTTTTATTTAGGTGCAATATTAAGGCTATGTTTACTTTAAATAGACACAGTAATTATAGAAATAATAATGGCCCATTTAGACACTGTCAACATAGCTACAGACTTTTTCACTGTAGGCTGCAGTGGTTTTAAGGTTAAAATTTGGTCGGCAGCCAGATTACTAACTATGGTGAAGCTAAATTCATTAAAATTAATTTAGACTTACCAAAAATGAAGTTGCCAGTTGAACGTTACCCTTTCTGTTTCTAACTAGTTCATAAGTTTCATTTAGTTTCCAGGTTTTGAATTTTATTTGTTAAGTCACTATTTGGCACACTGCTAAGTTATTTATTTATAGGGGCTATTTCCCAGACCTAGGTTTTGCAGTTTAAGTTAGGCTAGAGCTGTATCGCCCTTAAGTTTTTGGTTTTAAAGGTTTAAGGTTTTGAAGGTTTTTACTTAAGTTAAGTTAGGGCTGTTGTAGCCCGGTTCGAGTTTCTTCTAGGTATCTAGTTTTAATCTCTTACCTTAGTTAAGTATTTTGATTAAGCTACTTACACCTAGTTCTGGTAGGCCATTATTTAGTTAAACAGGGTTTTAGTTTTTAGTTTAATTGCAGTGGTTAATATTGAGGTTTAACGGTTGATTTTAAGTTGCCCGGTTAGTTGGGGAACTACAAGAATTTTTTATGAAAAAACTAGCCCACTTGATTCAGCAGTCAAAATTTTCGATGTCTAACAAAGAGCTGTTTTTCGTTGTCTCAGAAACTTTTTCGTTCTTCTTTTTGTTAATTAGGGAAACCCAACTTCACGAGTTGGTTGGTTAGAAACGAGGGTTATTATTTTTATTCTATATTTATTTTGTGGTAAATATTTGTTTTGTTTATATTTTATTTGGAAATATATGTGGTTATTTCTACCCAACTTTTTTTTTTAACACCAAAGGCCTCATCACAGCGTGCGCAGGGTGTTCGTGACTTATGGCATCTGCGACGAACTGTCATCTGACGGCGGCCCTGAGTTCACATCCACGGCTACTCATCACTTCCTGGGGAACTGGGGCGTACACCACCGTCTGGCTTCGGTAGCTTTTCCACATTCAAACTGCAGAGCCGAAGTTGGCATGAAAACAGCGAAACGACTGATCACAGACAGCACAGGACCGAACGGTGAACTCGATACAGACGCTTTTCAGCGGGCCACGCTACAATACCGCAACACGCCTGACAAAGATACCAAGCTGTCTCCCGCTGTGTGTGTGTTCGGCCGTCCGATCAAAGATTTCATCCCGATCGTGCCCGGCAGATACAAGCCACACGATACCTGGCTCGGGACGTTGGCGGTGAGGGAGGATGCCTTGCGGAACAGGCACACGAGAGCCACTGAATACTGGTCCGAGCACACCAGACGGTTCCCCCACTCGTGGTCGGAGAGAGGATCAGAATCCAGAACCAGATCGGCCCCAACCCCCCGCCCATGGCCTAAATCATTAGAGGTACAGTAAAACTAAACATACCTTACAAAAGAGAATTTAATCCTGCATTTAATGAGAAACAATTAAAACTTGGTGTTCCCGCCATTGGCTTCCAAGACAGCCTGAATTCGCTTTGGGTAGCTTGCCAAAAGTGACGTGAATAGATCTTGATCGTTACGCAAATTTGCTAAAACAGTTTCAATGTGTTGCGTCATTGTATCCTTTGAAAATCGATTTGCTGCAGGTTCTTGAAACAAGAGACATTCAACCTTGTCCTTTATAACTGATCCAATGTGTTCACAGACGTTCAGGTCAGGAGAATTTCCTGGCCATTCTTCATTTCCAAAGAAATCGATCTCATGGTTCCGCAACAACTGTTGAGTGGCTAATGCTTTAAAGCAGGAGGCCTTATCGTGCAGAAGTGTGACCTGATCGACATCCATAACATTGTTTGGGTTTCTTAGAAAAGGAATGACATGCTGGGATAGAATAATATCACGAAAATACTGTCCATCCCAACTCTGACCATTTGGCTTCAGCACCCACATGAGCTTCTTTGCAGTGAACAAAACAAACACACCAACACAGTCTGGACTTTTTAATAATTCGCGATAATGTTTATTGTCATCGATTTCATCTGGTGTTGTGGCCCACACTCGATCATTTTGGTAGTTAGGCCGACGTGTTACGTAAACAAAAAATTCATCGGAGACAGCTAAATGCATGAAATCATCCACATCCCAATCTTCAAGATAATGGGCAAACCACATTCTGTCATCGATGTTAAGTTGAGTTTTTCTTGGCTTTGGAAGTTCATGCCAAGGCTTTAAACTTCCTTGCCTATGACGGTACAGTCGAATGATCTCACCACTAACGATCTTTCCTCACTTCTTCGCAACTTTTTGGCAACCCATGAACGTGTTATGAAGGTGGCTCCAGCATCACGAACTTCCCGAAATGTTATTGCTCGTACGCGATCTATTACACGTTGCCTCTCCGAATCACCAATTAATTGAGAAGCCATTATATTATCACTTTATCAGCTAGAGCAATTTTAATACCTGCAGTAAATAAAGAATTTTATATATTTTTATAATCACTAAAAACTATTTCAATATAAGTAAACATGTAAGCTGCAAATGGGGGGCTAAAGTTTTTTGGAACTACTTACATAAGAAAAAAATCTACTCCGTTCGAATCTTTGTAACCATTTGGACGGAGAAAGCGAAGTTCAACATTCTCTCAATAGATGGCTCTGAGCAATTACGCCAGTTATAATTGTGAAGTAGAAGTGAGTGGACGTCATTTTTTTCGGTAAGTGTTTTTTGCAATTTTCCTAAGTTTAATCACCATATTATATTTGTTTTAACTATAATTTCATTCTAGAAGTATTAAGGAAGCTCCCTGTTTACTTCGTTTAAGTAATATTTTTAATAACTGTGAAGAAAAGACTATTCAAAGTTCGTTTCGAAATGGACACGAAGTTTTCATAGGGTGAATTTCTGTCTATGATAACACGTGTGTCCAATTGGATACATGAAATAAATTTTTCATTACAATTGTTTTTATGTACTGTTTCTATGTATATATATGAGAGAGAGAGAGAGAGAGACTAACTAGTAACTATCACCCACTAATTACCTTATTAGACCTTTGTTGACTAATGGACACATAAATTATTTCATTTAGAAATGTTCTTACAAAAAAAAAGATTACTAAAAATGCTTATACTATATACCTCCTATGCATATTTCAAGTAAAAAAAATGAACCTACGGTAAAATTAAATGTTACTGAATGACAAAGGGTTAAGCTTATGTTACACCATTATTACGAATTTTAAATTAATTTGCAAAGCCAAATTAAGTTTTCTATTACCAAAATAAATATTCATTACCAAATTTAGGTTAATTTGGTAATTAGAAATGCCGGTTGGCAACCCTGATTATAACCAAAAATTATATTCCTTGTCTATATTTATGGCGAAATAACACTAAACATACTGATATGAATTTGTTACAGATTGGACAAGAGCGAGAATAAGCACCGACTAGACGTGATGGCCGAATCTGCCCCCAAAACCAGGAAAATGTCAGGTTCAAAGCTCTCGGATGTTGTGGTCCCGGGGAAGGATGTCTTCTGTAGACTTCGAAGACAGCAGGAGACAGATCAAAGCAGCGAAGAGGAAGGAGGCTGAAGAAGCTTCTGCTGTGAAGAGGAAGAAGAAAGAGGAGGCTACTAATGAGGAGCTTCTCATGAAAGACTTTGAGGAGGACGAAGAGCCAAACTTGGAAGAAGCTACAAAAGAAGCCTCTGGCAATGCTGAGGCTGCTGAAGCTCCTATGGACGTTCCCGCTGAAGTACCTGCCGAAAATTCAACTTCTGCTACACGAAACTACATGAAGATCCAAGGGACAGCTTCAGCAGCTTTGAGGTACAGGGTGGCAAATGTTTCGGAAGCTGCAGTTGCCACTGACTTCCTGAATGACCTCATCAAGGCCGGTCATCTTTCCAAAGACGAGGCTTACTTGGCCATAGATGGCATGAAAGTCCAGAGGGCCAAGGAGGAAGTAATGGCCTCATTACCTTACCTTAAAATTACCTTAAAGCGCTTCTGCCTCAAGGGTGCGCTGCTCCCACGAAGTCCGCTCAGCGCCTCCTGAGGCGGGGCCACGACGGGGTCGCCACCCTTCTTTTCTCTTGCTCCTGCCATACGATTTGGTCCCCTATTGAATTTGTGGGGGCTGGTCTGGCAGAGGAATACCCTGACACTGTGGGTTGGTCGGGTATGTTGGCTAAAAACATGTCCAAGTGTTTTTAAAAAATATCTACTGGGACTGCACTTATATCTCTAAGGTACTGAGGCAAGGAGTTAAACAGGCGAGAACCCTGCCTAGAGATACTATTATATTGAAGGGTCTGAATCCTTCTCAGACTGTTTGGTGGGAGGTGATATTTTTTACACATTCTGCCAGTTCTTGTTAAGGTGGGCACAATTGGTTCAGTATTGGGTGCAACTAAAAGCCCTTCTAGAATTTTCCAGGTGTAGATTAGGATGTATCTCTCAAACCTTCTCTCTATGGAATAAAAGTTGAGGCCTCTGAGCCTATCCCAGTAGTTTAATTTGTTTTTACTCACCTGTTGCCCATCAGGTTGTTTAATATACGAGGTAAAGGTTCTTTGTAGGCCCTCAATTTTTTGCAATTCATTCTGTTTGTGGGGAAACCATAATTGAGAGCAGTAGTCAATGCGTGGAAGGACAAGTGATTTCCACAGGGTAAGCATGGTCATACTGTCCCTAGTTCTGAATGTCCTCAGTATATATCCTATTAGTTGTTTGCATGATGAGGTTACTTTGTCAATGTGCCTGTTGAATGTTGCATCTTCAGATAATATAATCCCTAGATCCCTGACATGATCAGTTTGTGCAATATCTTTTCCTGTGGGTCCAGTGTAGTTGAATTGTTCTTTCAGGTATTTATTTGGTCCATACTTAATTAGTTCAAATTTGTCTTCATTGAAGGCCATATTGTTTGCATCTGCCCATGCATATACAGGATGGGGCAAAAGTCTGGCCCCATAGGAAGTGTATAATGGAAAAGAAAATTTCGGCCTACCTTAATGTTTTAATTCAGAAATTACAATAGGTGTTCAAATTGACGTCCACCTTCTTCTAAACACTTTGTAACCCGGTTGACGCAAGACGTTTGCACATTCCTGAGGATGGTAATATTCATTCTTATGGCTTCAAATTCTGCTGTTATGGTATCCTTTAGCGCCTGTATTGTTCTTGGCCTGTTAACGTACACAACTGATTTAAGGTGTCCCCATAAGAAGTAATCCAAAGAAGTCAGGTCCGGAGATCTGGGCGGCCATTCAATTGGCCCACGTCGACCAATCCATTTCCCTTGAATGTTTCTTGCAAAAATTCGCGAACGGCCCTTGCGAAATGCGGCGGAGCCCCATCGTGCTGAAACCACATAGCTCTCCGATGCCGTAATGGTAGTTCATACAATCGAGGCGTAAGGAAATTTGCTAACAAATGAAGGTATGATTCACCAGTTACAGTGTCGGGGAAAAAGTATGGGCCAATTATCGTATCTCCCCACATAGCAGCCCATACCATAACTCTTGGGTTGTACTGCGAGCGTCCGTCCTCAATCCAATGTGGATTTTCTTTAGCCCAATATCGTGCATTACGTCTGTTGACTGAACCGTTTAGGTAAAAAATTGCTTCGTCACTGAACATGATACGCTTTTCCAACTGCCGATGTTGCATAAACCACTGACAATACTCCCTACGACGATCTAGGTCATCACCGTGTAGTTCCTGGACTAATTGGACTTTATACGGATGAAAATGATTGGTAGAGAGAATGCGACGAACCGAACGCTCAGATACACCTGTTTCCTGCGATAATTTCCTTATTGACTTGTTGTAAATTTAACTTTACTTACTTTTGCTAACTGCTATTATGTTTTCATTGTGTTTAATTATTATTTCTGTTCTGTTTCAGATGTAATCTCGATTATGAATTATGTTTGAATTAGTTGAATAAAGCCTCTAAACGTTGAATTCATTGGCCTTTTCATAACAATTTATTCAACTCATTCATATCATGGAAAAATTTCTGAGGCCTGAAAGATTTAATACAGACTCCAACTGTGCTAACGCAGCTAAGGAATGGAATCACTGGTTCCGCACATTCAATAACTTCCTCTCATCATTAGCTGACAATACTGTGGACAAATTGGCTCTTCTGGTGAACTATGTTACACCTACTGTCTATGAATTTATAGGTGACTGCAATACCTATGAAGACGCTATAGCTATCCTCGAAGGAATTTACGTAAAGCCTCAGAATGAAATCTATGCTAGACATTTGCTTGCAGTCCGCAAACAGGAGACTGGGGAGTCACTCGATACATTTCTCCAAGCACTGAAACAACTCAGTCGTGACTGCAACTTTCGCGACAGTACTGCAGTGCAATGTCGTGATGACTCCATTCGTGACTCCTTCATCAGTGGACTTCGATCCTCAGCGATTCGCCAGCGATTGTTGGAAAACAGAACTTTAGATCTTCAAACTGCCTACGATCAGGCTCGGGCCTTGGACGCTGCACAGCTACAGGCCGAATCATACCCCACTTATCATTCATCTGTTGTTGCCATGGCCGAATCAGAAAACAAGCCAAAAACGCCTTTATCTAACCGATCAGAATACAGTCCAATTGAGTCGGACGCTCCTGAAGATTCTGCCATGTCAGCTGCTGTAGTGCAGAAGTGCTACTTCTGCGGATTTCCTCGACACCCTCGGAACAAATGCCCTGCTCGAGAGGCTGTTTGTGGCCGGTGCACTAAAAAAGGACACTTCGCTAAAGTCTGCCGATCTGCTGCTGCTAAACCTACCTCTGCGGCAGCTCCATATTTGGCTACCATTTCTGCATCAGTTCCTGGCAGTTTATCGAAAGCTCTCCTACGAGTAAAGATTAATGGCATAACGGCCGACGCTCTCGTCGACACTGGAAGCTCGGAAAGTTTCATTTGCACAGAGTTTTGTTTGCACAATTCTTTGCAATTGCTTCCCTGCTCCAGTAGCATTTCCATGGCTTCTACAGCATTTTCAGCGAGGGCCGCTGGTGTGTGTCATGCACAACTTGAGTACGATACTCATGTTTTTCAAGACGTCAAATTCACTGCTTTAAAGCATCTATGCGCTAATGTAATACTGGGGCATGATGTTTTGGGTGAGCATGAACGAGTGGAAATAGCGTTCAATGGTGCACATCCTCCACTCAAATTATGTAGTCTTGCTGCCGCGTCGGTGCCTCCACCCTCTCTATTTTCCTACCTCACGCCTGACTGCCGACCAATCGCAGATAAATCTCGACGATATTCGCTATCAGATTCAAAATTCATAGATTCTGAAATCTCTCGTCTTCTCAAGGAGGGTATCATCGAACCCAGCATTTCTCCATGGCGTTCCCAGGTTCTCGTCACAACGAACGAACGACACAAAAAGAGAATGGTTGTCGATTATTCTCGGACGATAAACAGATTTACTCTTCTCGATGCCTATCCATTGCCCCGCATTGATGAGATGGTTAAAGAGATCTCTCAATATGGATTCTACAGCACTCTAGACCTGAAAAGTGCGTACCATCAGATAGCTCTCAAAGAAGAAGAGAGAATATACACTGCATTTGAAGCGAATCAAAGACTGTACCAGTTTCGTAGAATACCTTTTGGAGTCACCAATGGCGTTGCGAGTTTTCAGCGTGTTATTGATGACGTTATTGCTAAGGAAAACCTAAGAGCTACCTATGCCTATATTGATAACGTCACTATTTGTGGCCGTACTCAGCAGGAGCACGACAGGAATCTTGATTGTTTTCTCGCTGCTTCCAAGAAATACAACCTTACATTTAATACAGATAAAAGCGTGTTCTCTGCCCAATCAATCAATCTTCTTGGTTATTGTGTTAGCAAGGGCACTATGAAGCCAGATCCTGAACGAATAAAACCATTGCTGGAGCTACCGCTCCCATCAGACCTTCCGTCGCTCCGTCGAGCATTAGGCATGTTCTCTTACTACTCACAGTGGATCCCTCATTTCTCGGAAAAGATTCATCCTCTCACTCGATCTACAGAATTCCCTCTTTCCAGTGATGCAAATGCTGCATTTCAGTCATTGAAGCAAGACATACAGAATGCAGTGGTGATGGCTATAGACTCTACTTCTCCATTCGTTGTTGAGACTGATGCGTCTGAACATGCGATAGCCGCTACTCTAAATCAAATGGGACGGCCTGTCGCATTCTTCTCCAGAACGCTCTCAAAATCAGAGCAACATCACTCTGCCATAGAAAAAGAAGCTTATGCCATTGTTGAGGCATTGCGGAAATGGAAGCACTATCTCCTTGGGCATCACTTTCAGCTCGTTACAGATCAAAAATCAGTGGCATTTATGTTCAACAACAGAGAGACTGGAAAGATAAAGAATGAAAAGATAATGAGATGGCGCTTGGAACTGTCATCCTACTGCTACGACATCGTTTACCGACCTGGTAGAGATAATGTAGCCGCGGATGCACTGTCACGCAGTCATTGTTCGGCTACGGGAACTGATCTATTATATCAATTGCACGATTCTCTCTGTCACCCTGGAGTAACTAGGATGGCCCATTTCATCCGTTGCCGCAATCTTCCTTACTCAATGGATGATATAAAGAAAATGACAGCTTCTTGCTCTCTATGTGCGCAACTCAAGCCTCGATTTTATAAACCACCAGCAGATCATCTAATTAAAGCAACTCAACCATTCGAGAGGCTCAATATTGATTTCAAAGGTCCTCTGCCTTCTTCAACTGGTAACAAGTACCTTCTCGTAATCATTGACGAATTCTCACGGTTTCCTTTTGCTTTCCCTTCCCCCGATCTATCTTCATCTTCGGTCATCAAGTCCTTATGCCAATTGTTCTCCATTTTTGGCATGCCAGCATTCGTGCATAGTGACCGGGGGTCTTCCTTTATGTCACATGAACTACGGAAATTCCTCCATGAGAGGAGAGTGGCTACCAGCCGTACCACTCCATACAACCCACAGGGTAATGGTCAAGTCGAGCGCTATAATAGCATTATTTGGAAGGCCGTATCTTTAGCTGTGAAATCCCGAGATTTGGATAGCTCTCAATGGGAAGCTGTACTCCCGGACGCCTTACATTCTGTTCGATCCTTGCTCTCAACTGCCACTAATATGACACCTCACGAACGATTCTTTGGATTTCCTCGTCGATCATCCTATGGCAGTGCTATACCAACATGGTTGGTCTCACCGGGGAGGGCTCTCCTCAAAAGACACGTACGTCATCATAAAGACGACCCATTGGTCGACGAAGTAGAGATATTAGATGCTAATCCACAATATGCGCACGTACGTCTACAGGATGGACGGGAAACCACGGTTTCCGTCAGGCATTTAGCACCAGCCCCGCAAGAAAATGTCCGTTTGGATGCAGATGCAGAACCTGTGATCTCTACATCCAATGAACAAAGGCAAGAAACTTTGACAAAGAACGATCCCCCGGATCTACCGTCAACTAAAAGCCCGAACTCCCCTGTACACATGGATGTGGAGAAAGGTATGGAAGATGAGCAACGACACATCACCAAAAACAGTAGTCCATCAATTGATGTTCCAGTCAATGCTGGAGACATCCCGTTACGTCGATCTCAGCGCCGCAGGAAAGCGCCGGATATTTTAGATTTGTAAGATATGTACTGTAATGTAATTCGTCTCATATTTTAGATTTGTAAGATGTGTACTGTAATGTAATTCGTCTCATATTAATTTTTGAGAAAATTTATGTTTTGCCTTTTGGGAGGGGTGAATGTTGTAAATTTAACTTTACTTACTTTTGCTAACTGCTATTATGTTTTCATTGTGTTTAATTATTATTTCTGTTCTGTTTCAGATGTAATCTCGATTATGAATTATGTTTGAATTAGTTGAATAAAGCCTCTAAACGTTGAATTCATTGGCCTTTTCATAACATGACTTACGTGGGCTCTCTTCCACACGGCTGCATACCCGTGCGGATGTTTCGGGATCAGTAGAACTTCTTCTTCGTCCACTACGTGTTCGATCACAGACGCTTCCCGTTTCCTTGAAACGAGCGAAGGTCTTGCTAACGGTTCTGTAGTGAATTGGTGGTCTGTCGCGATGCTTAACATTAAAAGTATCTGCGGCTGAACGTGAGGTGGCACCGTCCTTTGCGTACAAGAGCACAAGCTCGATTCTGTCTGTTATCGTTAACTTATCTGCCATGGTATAACAATCTGAAAAATAAAAATAATTATAGACAAAAATTTTAGTCTATGTGAACATAAACCTCCTATGGGGCCAGACTTTTGCCCCACCCTTATAGTTTGTAGATCTTTTTGTAGCTCTACACAGTCTTCTTTTTCTGTAATTGGTCTTAGTATTCTGGTATCATCTGCGAATGACAGGAGAGAGCTTTCTAGGTTACAGTTTATATTGTTTAGCATTATAATGAATAGAATTGGTCCTAGTACTGTGCCTTGCGGCACTCCACTAATCACTTCTTTTTCTATAGATCTTGCTCCATTTACAATTATTTGTTTTCTGTCAGAGAGAAAGGCATGGATCCATTTTCCTATTTTTCCACAAATACCAAGTTCTTTTAGTTTATGGAATAATATACCATGGTCAACCTTGTCAAAAGCTCTTGCAAAGTCTAGATAGATGACATCAACATTGTGGTTTTCTCCCAAATATTGTAGGATTGTATTGCAATGGTCAATAAGTTCAGTAAGGCAGGATCTCTTGTGTCTGAAGCCATGTTGAAAGTCTTCTAAGAGATGTTCATTTTCTATAAAACTGACAATGTGCCTTTTCAGGACTTTCTCAAATATTTTAATAATATGGGAAGTCAAAGATATGGGCCTATAGTTCTTGGCTTCCTTTCTTTTGCCTCCTTTGTAGATTGGGGTAATATTTGCTTGTTTCATGATTGGTGGTATTCTACTGGTGTCTAGTGAGGATCTCCACAGGATTTTCAAAGGCAGAGATAAAGTATGTTTGCATTCCTTAAGAATCTTGGCTCCAATTCCATCTGGACCAGGGGCTGAACTCCCCGGTAGCTCTGTTATTGCCTGTTGTATATCTCTAGTGGTTATTTGTATATCTTCCAAAAATGGTCTGTCTTGGTCATTTTCTTCTCTATCAAAAAATGCTGTAGTTTTTATTTTCTTTGCTACTACAGGGGTACTCCAGCTTAAAGCATATTGAGATTGTAGAATGTTTGCCATTTCCTGTGTATTAGATGTGAGAGTTAGTCCATCTTTAGCAAGCAATGGGCCAATGCTCGTTTTGATAACTGCTTTGCGTTTAGCATAGCTAAAGAAGAATTTGCTATTTTCCTTTATAGTGCCAATAGCTTTGTGTTCATTATCAATATTCTCTCTTATGGTTGACTCCTTTATTTTAAGTTCTAACATCAGTATCTGATTCCGGATGTTACTATGTCTTGTATCACTTAATTGCTTTGTCAGTTGTTTAGATAGCTTTGTTCTCTTTCTCATAAGTGTCCTTCTGTATCTGTGCTCTTTTGTCCGGTGCTTCTGTGCACTATCGTTTTTCTTTGGTGTGTGTTTGTATAATGCTGATGACAGCAGGTATTGTATTCTACTCCAGCATTCTTCTGGCTTTAGGTTTTCTAATTCATCTTCCCAGTTTATTTCTCCCAGACAGTTATTTATTGATGTCCAGTCTGACTTGTGCAGGTTTAGGTCAGAGTATGGTAAGTTCGTTTGGCATGGGTCTTGCTTACATTTGTGGAGGGACAAGTTTGTGAATATGTGCATGACATTGTGGTCGGAGTGTATAGTTGGTGTTATAACAATGTGGTCAATTGTAGTTGCATTATTTGTCAGCACTAAATCTAGGATATTATTTTTTCTAGTTGGGCAGTGGACATGTTGTACTAGGAGCAGTTTTTCCATAAACTCATTCAGGTGTTTTGATTTGGACCTTTTTGTCCCTGATTTCATACCACCATATTGGTTCCAGGTGCAATGTGGGAGATTAAAGTCTCCTGTAATGATTAAGTCTCTTGTTGAGTCTACAATAGCTGGGCATTGCCTGATTTTTTCCAGAACTTCAGTGAGCTCTAGATGGGAGCTATCTGGGGGGCTATAGATATTCACTAGTATTATGTCTTCTTTATTTATGCTGAGCATGATGATTAGGAGTTCACAGGCTCCATTTGAGTATGCCATGAGCAGTTCACTTTGAATGTTTTCAGGGATCTACATCAGGACACCACCATTTAGACGGTCTTCTCTGTCACATCTATGGGTGGTGTACCCTTTGATTGCAATTTCACTACTCATGATCATGGGGTTCAGGTGTGTTTCTGTGAGGGCTATAACTGCGCTAGTAGTGTTTTCCACTAGGCTCTTTAGGTAAGGTATTTTGGTATGGTTTGAGTTTGGGTAAAGGCCTTGGATGTTTAAGTAAATTATTGATACATTTGTGGAGCCATTTGTTTCATCTCCCACATATAGGGCATTTGTAGGGTTCCTGCTGGGGTTCTCGTTTGCTTTTGTATGAGGAGCCCAAGTGAGCTTTGAATGTCTTGTATTTGTTTTATGAGGTGGTAAAACCCCAATGGGGTTTCATGGTTGCTTGCTGTACTATTTTCACCAGTGGGCTTACCTGGACCCGCTACATCAGCATAAGATCTGGGTGCAGGAATGGTATTTGGTCTTGGGTTTTCTTGCACCCCTTGGGCCAAATAGTGCTGAGGGATAGTAGGTTCACTATCCTGGTATTCTCTCCGTTGAGTTTGATGTGGTTGGAATCGGATTGTTCCCTTCAGGTGGGCCAGATTGCAGTTCTCTTTAAAACAACTTCTTTCCCACCATGAGCTCTGGCAAATTTGGGGATGAAAATAGGGACATCTTGCATTGGATCTACATCCAGAAATGCTATTCCCATCGTGTATAAATTTTTTGCAGAGTGGTGGGTGAGCAAATGGGCATTCTCTTCCCTTAAGTCCATATTTACACAAGCCCCTCCTGTAATACTTGCATACTAGCCTCTTGGTTTCACTTTTGGCTTTTTGGTGACTGTGTACAGTGGGGTTGTTCACTTTGTTGAAGGTCTTAGTGTCCATTTCCTGTTCTTGTTTTCTCTCTTTTGGTGCCCTTTTTGCTCGCAGTTTCCCTCTCTCTAGTGTCTCATCCTGAGGGTTTCTCACTTTTTCAGCAAGCTCTGCATTTGCAATGATAATTTCCTCCTCCTGTAACTCACCTGCCACTTCTACTTCAAGCTCTTCAAATTGCCTGTCATAGTCATCGCAAATTTGACGAGCACATCTAAAGCATGAGAATTTTCTTTTTGAATTTTGAAGGATGAGTAGGAAATAAATAGGTAGTTCACTACAATTGTAGTGTGTATATATAGTCTGCATTCATCACATTTTAATGAATGTAGGCTGCAGTCTAATGCACATTTTATGCATGGCATGGGTTTCTGTTTTTGTTTTCTTCCTCTGCCATGTTGACTTGCATACTGGTTTTAGTGTGGAGAATAGTCCGTAGATATTAAAATATTTTGCAAAGGTTTAAGTTTATTGTTTATTATTTACTTTTATTAATTATTTTATTTATTATTATTTACTTTTATCTATTATTATTTATTTATTATTTATTATTATTATTATGTTATTTATTGTATAATGTTTGTACTTGAATGTGTTAAAATATTTTAACTAAGAAATACTCATCCCAGATCAACTGGATTTTATGAGTATATTTGTAATTTTCTATAACGAAACGTGCCCACCCAAATTATTTATTTATTTATTTATTATTATTTTTTTTGTTTCTGTTTCCTTTCTTTCGATGTTTCGATGGTCGAGTGTATTTCGAGAGGTTTCTGACCTTTGCGTTTTTATGACCTTTTTCCTGCCTTGTTTCAAACTTTCACGAATGCCCAACCTTATTTCGTTTTGAATATATACGTTAAAACTGGTGATAGATGATGTAAACTGTATTACACTTTCTTTATTTTAATGAATTTCACTTTATAATTTATATGCACGGATTCACTGATACTTTATGCACTTTCGGGTGCAAACAGAATAACCGCCGAGTGGATTTTTCCCTTCTAATTTGGGTGTTTAATAGAGAGAGTAAAACAGCACGTCCATTCACACACAATATATACACAATATATATACACAATATATATTAGTTGAAGCTCTCACGCAGAGGTCAGAGGAGAAGATCTCTGGGATATTCTTTGATGGCAAGCAGGATAGGAACACACAGGTGTTGAAATATGACGAAGTGACAGGGAGATTTCATCCTGGCAAAGTGATCGAGGAGCATTACACTATCACGTGGGAGCCTCAAGGAAAGTACCTCTTCCATTTCACTCCCGAGGAACTTGAGGAAGGAGAAAAGCCTGCTCATAATATCGCTCAGGGCCTGCATGAGTGGCTTCTGGATCATGGAGCTGACGAGAGCCTTGTAATGATTGGAGGAGATTCTACCAACACCAACACGGGGTGGTCTGGAGGCGCAATAGCCCTATTGGAGAAGATGCTGGGTCGCAAGTGCCACTGCATGATCTGTCAGCTCCATGTGAACGAGCTCTCCCTGAGGCACTTAATCATCAAGCTGGACGGCCCTATAACTCCCCGGTCAAGCTTCCGTGGGCCTATTGGAAAACTTCTTGAGAAAGTGAATGAACTTGAGGTCAACTTTAATTTCAAACCAGTGGAAGGAACTGAAGATATCATATAGCTGCCAGTAGAGATAGTCAAATCTCTCTCCACGACCAGTACAACTGCTACCTTCTGATCAAAGCCATCAAGTCTGGAAGTCTCAGTCCACAGTTGGCTGGTCTCAAGTGCGGACCTCTGAACCAATCCAGGTGGCTCACTACTGCACAGGCCATCTTGCTGTTGTGGATGAGGGAGCACGGACTGAAGGGGGAGGTGTTGAGGAGGCTCGAGGTCCTCGTGAAGTTCTGCCTTAACTTTTACTTCAAAATGTACTACGACATAAAAGTGAAGCACCACCTCAAATTTGGTCCTGCACACGTTTCTTCAAGCCTGAGGCTGCTGAGGAACCAGACTACCGAGGTCAGGAACATCATCTCTGCTGCAGTGATAAGAAGAACTTACCACGCACATCCTGAGAACATCCTGGCTTCATTCCTGTGCAGTGAGGATGAGCATCAGAGAGTTTTTGCTGTGAGCCAGATAGAGAAGATCAGAGAAGGAAGAGACTTTGGTGATACGACACTGAAGCCCCATAAAAATCCTAAAGTCAATCTGCAAGCCACTTCACCTGAGGATCTCATCAACTGGAATCAGAGAATATTTAAGAGCCTATTTTCACCTGCAAGATGACCTTGACTGAGCTCGAGGATCTCAGGAAAACTCCACTCAAAGTGGACGCTTTCTATGTTCATACTCAGTCCTGCGAGAGAGCTGTACAGGAAGTCTCAACTTCTTCCCAAGCTGTGTACGGTCACGAGAGGAGATATGGGTGGGTGAGAGCCAGGATAAACCATCGAGAAATGCTCCCAGTGTTCAGATCGAAGCAGGACATACTTAAGAGCTTTTCAGGTTCGAGTGGCTGATGAAGAGGCTGAAGCCATCGTTAATGCTCATAAGAGCTGAAAGTCCTCATAAGATCATAATATAAGATCTTATGAGGCCACGCTTTCCAGGGATCCAGGAAGAACAGGCGTGTAAAGCTACACGTGGAGGTGGCAAGTCTCCCGCTGCTCGATCAGAGTAGAGCTGGTGAGCCGCGCCTATTCTTTGAAGAAAAACTTAAAATTCTTAAGGTTTACGTGAAATCTAAACATTTTTTCAGCACCCAGAGGCGTTGAAACACGCAAGAAAGCAAGGATGAGGTCAGAAAAGCAGCTTTTAGACTAAATCATATGCAGAACAGCTGCGCGCTTTGGTTTGGGTGCCGCGTTAGACAGCCTTCAAATCAGAAAATCGCGATTTTGACCATGAAAATGAGATTTTTCGGAAAAGTTGCAAATAATAAACCCATCTTAGAATTAATTTTTACATAGGAATACATATAAGCCACTTTGTTTTTCAAAAATTTCAACCCTGAACCCAGAGTATATGCTCTAATGGGACAAGACTGGCTTGGTAATAGAAGTGCGACAGTTTGAGCAATACGTGGTGAATGTTGACGGTTCAGGCAGATTGACTCTGCGAAACAGAAAATTTCTGAGGAAATACGTGCCCGTCCAACCGCACAGACGCCGTCTCACCATCGGGGACGACTCCCACATTCACCTCTCCAGCCCTGCGCCCGAATTGGAGCAGTGCGAAACCTCACCCCAGAAACCACGCTCCCCGTCTGCAGTCGAGCGATCATCCCCTACCGTCCACCAACCGGCTGGCAACGTAACCTCACCGACCAGCCCCACATCACTTCCACTGCACACCCCACCACGAGGCCTGCCCTCCAGACCAGCTGCGCACCCTCAGCAGTGCCCACCAACACCGTCCCTGGCACCCACTGAGCGCTTCCAGCAATGAGATTCCTCGCAACCTGCTGCGTCCAGGTGTCCCGCTTCTCCAACCGATGCCTCTGCCGTCAGACGCTCCGGACGCGATAGGAGGGCACCTTCATGGCAGAGCGATTACGATATGACGAACACGCTACATACTACATGAACAACCCCCTCTCGCCATCGACACCCATACCCTGTACCAGTAGGAGACATTATAAAGAGTAGAGAGAGGGCTTATAGGCTATACAAGTCCGATAAAGATAATCTGTTGTTACGAAACAACTACATATCTCTAAGGCGTGAAGCTAAAAGTGTAATAAAAAAGTCAAAACGCGAATTTGAAATCTCCATAGCTCGTGACGGTAAAGAAAATCCCAAGCGATTCTTTCAATACGTCAATAATAGAAATCCAGTAAAAAGTGTCTTAGGTCCATTAAAAAATGGAAATGGAGATCTAGTCTCTGAAAACAAGGAAATGGCTACCTTGCTAAACGAATTTTTTACGTCAGTTTTTACTATAGAAGATGTAACGAATATCCCTACGGTCATAGACATAATACCTTTTGATAATGGTAATATTTTGGATAATATTGTCGTTAGTGAAGGGGAAGTAATGCGCTATATTGATAAAATGAAAACGCGTAAATCACCGGGTCCGGATTCCATATATCCCATACAACTAAAAGAATTAAAAGATAGCATTGTTGTGCCGCTAACAAAGATTTTTAATGCGTCTATTTCTGAGGGGTGCGTACCAGATAATTTCAAGTTAGCGAACGTAACACCTATCTTTAAGAAAGGCGATAAAGGTGCGGCGGGAAATTATAGGCCAATCAGTTTAACGTCTGTTGTAGGTAAGCTACTGGAATCAATAATTAGGGATCGTATAGTCGAACACTTAGAAGTGCATAATCTGGTCAGAAATACGCAGCACGGTTTTAGGCGAAACAAATCTTGCTTAACTAATCTTTTAGAATTTTTCCAAAGCGTGGTTAACGTTTACGATAGACATCGGGCGGTTGATGTAGTGTATTTAGATTTTCAAAAAGCGTTTGACACCGTGCCGCACAAAAGACTGATTGAAAAAACTAAGGCTCATGGAATCAGGGGTGTAGTAATAAATTGGCTAGAAGAATGGTTGCGAGGCAGGAAACAGAGGGTGGTCGTTGATGGAGCGGAGTCGTGTTGGGCTAATGTAGCGAGTGGCGTTCCTCAGGGTTCTGTATTGGGCCCCTTGCTTTTTCTTATATATATTAACGATTTAGATGTCGGCCTAGTCAGTACAGTTTCAAAGTTTGCGGATGACACGAAGCTGGGTGGTAGGGCGATTAATGACGAAGATAGAGGTAAAATTCAGGAAGATCTGAATAAAATCGTTGATTGGTCAGTCACATGGCAAATGAGATTTAACGTGGATAAGTGCAAAATTATGCATATAGGTTCGCGTAACGGTAATTTTGCGTATAGTATGTCAGGGAAAGATTTAACAAGCGTAGAGCAGGAAAAAGATTTAGGAGTTATAGTCACTGGTGATTTAAAAGTAGCGAAACAAAGTACAGCGGCGGTCAATAAGGCGAACAAAGTGTTAGGTTTTATAGCTCGAAATTTTGAGTACAAATCGCGCGATATTATAGTTTCTCTTTATAAATCATTAGTTAGACCCCATTTGGAGTACGCGGTCCAATTTTGGAATCCGCATATGCGCAAAAATATAGACAAAATCGAAAGAGTTCAAAGACGAGCAACTAAGATGATTCCGTCTCTTAGGTCAAAGTCGTACGAGGATAGGCTTAAAGTTAAAATTGACTACACTCGAGACTAGGAGGTTAAGGGGTGATCTAATCCAGGTTTTCAAAATTATGAATGGGTTTGATAACGTAGATAGAGATAGCTTTTTCGAAATATCTCAATATAATAGGACTAGAAATAACGGGTGTAAGTTGACAAGTAGAAGGTTCGAGACAGCAGTTGCGAAAAACTTTTTTACGCATAGAATAGTAAATAGCTGGAATAGTTTGCCGGTAGAAGTAATTAGTAGCACGTCTATAAACATGTTTAAGAATCGATTGGACGCGCATGTTGATAGAAAGGGTATAGTTTAAGGTAGTAAAATTAAGGCTTTGTGGGGATAGATCCCACAGCTCAACACAAGTGTTGTGGGATATAGGGAGGCAGCGTCTTGGGTTAGGGGATACTCTCTGTCCTTACACACCCCATTTAAAGAGATTCCTCTGCCGAGCGGTGCCCCCCATAGTACTGTGAGGTATTGAAAAACTCATGATCTTCACTTGCCCCACAAACACCTTTAAATGGGAGACCCATAATGGGTGCACACACATTTCTACATTACTGTACAGTCTTTACAGCCACACCTACACTTTTCCTCGTATGTGTATACACAATACACGATTACGAACACAGTTAGGTAGACCAGCCATGAGTGGATCCTAGGGTCTTTGTTGGTCTGAAACATTATAACATTATAACATTATATAACAGTCTTTGTTCCCCTTCGGGGGAAGATAGAGAATATTCATTATTATTGATTAGTGTCTTCATGTTGATGCCTTTTTCATGTATGTGTTTATGTTTTGTTTGTATGTTTCAGAGTTCCATCATTGTTTAGCGTTATGGATATTGGTCAACAAACGTAATAACAATAAGTGGAATCTTATGTGGAATCTGTTAACAGTTTCAAAAATAAGTTTGATGCTTGGAGGGTTGCTTCAATGAGGCAGGATCACTAGGAGCTGATACCTCACTTTCCTGCGGTCTTACTAAGGTAAGACTTAAAAAGTAGCTCACTGACGTTTTAAATTCGGCTAAAAGGTAGCACGTAGCCCAAGGTGAAATTTAGTAGTGAGAGGGGTTTCAAATAAGCCCAATTTGCGACCTATAGCCCAATCTGGTAAACCCGACTGCCAAGGCAGTAATAACAGGACTACAGGGATAAAACCTAGATGGGTTTTATGAATGTTTAATGGGACATTGGCTATGGACAAATAGGACCTATATGAAATATGACAACGATATCAAAGAACACTAAGTTTTATTTCGATCCGGTTATTGCACTTGAGGTAAATTTTTACAAGTGTACATTACAGGCTTTGTAAATCAAAACTATGTTTTCTGATGGGTTTTGATGCGGTTTGAACGAATATAACCTTCGTTTCTATCGGAAATCACTAGTTTCTGAGATAGCCCCCCCCCCCCCCCCCATAACCTCAGAAGGTAGTGATTTGCGATAAAAACGAAGGTTAATTTCGTTCAAACAACAACAAAAACAATCGGAAAAACAGTTTTAATATATAAGTTATAACCTAACCTACACTAACCTAACAGATCAGGAATATTACCAAAATCTTACCTTAATCAGAATCGGAAAATAGTCTCCACTAGAACGCTACACCTTTCAGCCATGACGATCAAATTTCTTAGCAAGCGACACTAAAGCTTGGGCGAGACTGACTGAATTCAAAATTTGAACCACACGATTGCATCAATCAGCGGCTAAAACAAAGTATCGTATTTCCCGGCGTATAACGCGTACTTTTTTCCCCCCAAGATACTCCAAAAATCATGTACATGTTAAAATTAACTCGTTAAAATCGTACATGTGAAGTGAGGTAGTAGGTATATTTTTCTTAAATTTTTATTTTCCTAAATTTTCTCTTCAAAATTAGGGTGCGCGTTATACGCCGGGAAATACGGTAAACACGTAATATCTCTCTTGTAAGTAATTTGCGAGAGGGGCTACGTCGTGGCCAATGTACTAACACCGCTTCCCGGAGATCAGCGAAGTTAAGCGACATTGGGTCTAGGACAGTAACTCACTCTAGGTAGTAGTTGGATGGGAGACCGTCTTCTGCCCCAGATTATGTAGCGATCTGTGGTTCGGATCCCACGTAAAGCTTTAGGTCCCCTCCGTCATATGACTTTAGATGCTGCGAAGGAGGTTAAACAACCCGAATTTTTTATAGAAGAAAAATGTCTTAGAATTATTAACTATTGATTGCAAAGGTAAAATTCCTCAAAAGCCTGTAATGTACTCTTGTAAAAAAATACCCACTGCATCCCAGTTTGACCATAAAGGCAATAAAAAATAAATCTTGATTAACCCCATTTCTGCCGAAGCAAATTAGTCTATTTAATCTATCTGCGCATTAGCAAAGACCTATAGTCCACATGGTGTAATCTGCAGTTATTTCAGCCTAAAAGCCAATGCAACCCAAGGCCAAACCTTTCGTGACCAACTGTGGCTACAATAAGTAGGTTAGATTTTTGATGTAGCTTAAGTCCAGCGATGGATTCTGCGATACATGGTAAACATGGTAAAAATTTTAGGTAAATCTCTAGGAGTGCTCCATTTTTCAATATTAAACATACACTCATAAAACATATACCATTTGAAAGCTCACATTTTTCTGAGTCTGAAAATGTAGTAATCCAAAAGTATCAATAGCAAATAAAAAGTAACTAGGTTTAAATATAAACCCCTTACCTGATCAATTTGTGATGCGTGATCTTTAGCCCCCGTACCCCCGAGACCTAAATTATACAAATGATAATATAACAACATATTTATGTTAGGTTACGTTAGCGTAACAATTACCAAAAATATCATCTTACAACACAGACTGAAGATTTATAACTTAGCCAACCTTTATAATGTAGTTAATGATGTTACGCGTCAAACAATTAATTAAATCGTTACTTTTTATTTGCTATTGATACTTTTGGATTACTACATTTTTAGACTCAGAAAAATGTGAGCTTTCAAATGGTATATGTTTTATGAGTGTATGTTTAATATTGAAAAATGGAGCGCTCCTAGAGATTATACAAATTTTACAGTGGGCATACTAGGAGCCCTTTGGCCCATCTGGGTGGCTCCTGTTAATATGAGTAAACCATAAATACAGTTACTTGCAAAACTAAGATACAATTGATCTCTGCAAATTGCAGATTGTCACATGTCTACTAGCTGTACATTAACTTCAAAACTTTGGATCTTGTAGATCAGCAGTTCTGAACCTTTTTCGTGTAATTTACCCTTTTGACCAGTTCACTCAGCCAGATTTCCCCCTCCCCCTTAAATAGGTTAAGCAATAAGACAGTTAAGTAAACAAACTATACTCAATGACAAACTTTATCATCATTAGGTAATAATAATCAGTGTGATGGCTGAAATTGCATTGATATATGGTAAACAATATTTTGTTTATGTCTGATTTAATGTTATGTCTCAAAAAGCATGATATTTCCTATGGTTCCAAAATTTACCTGAGGTTAAGAAGTACTGTTGTAGATCACTCATCAATACCACTACCAGGGGTGGCTCATTGGTAGGCACTGTGGAACTGCAGCACCCCTAAATTTTTAATTTACAATTGAAATAATCAAGAACAATATAAGGATGAGCTCACTGAATAACTTTTTCAATAACTTTTGAAACTTTTATTCATTGCTCAATGCCCACCCTTTTATTTCAGTAATTATTTCAATAATGAATGATTAAAAACTTGAAATCTTTTTCAACCTCTCATTGGAACTGTGCTAATAGCACCAGATTTCAGCATTAATTGCTCATGATGCCTGAAAGGAACTCCCCTGCTTTGTTGCCATAGACGCATAGAGAGAGACGGAGTGTGCCTCTCTCTCTCTCTATGCAGAGTCACAGTCGAAAGTGAGTCAAAGTACTGCAGACAGCACAGTTCCTATCTGTTCGTTGAACGTGGTGAATGTATTGACGTTTCGCTCTGCTTATACTACAATTAATTCATTTAATTCCATTTCTAATGGTGATTAGTAACAATAGTAATATTTAACATTTTATTTTATAGATTTTTATTGGCTTAGTGATTTAATTATGTATTTGGTGATTATTTCTTGATGTTTTTTCTATAATTTCCATTTCTTTTTTGAAATTTGATTCAGCCATGGCTGCAATGCCCATAGAAGTGAGTCAAGTGAGTGTGACTAAAATACAACAACTTAATTTTTCACAATTATCTCTCTAAGAAAAAATTGGTATTAAAAGAGAAGGTCATCCTATACTGGAAATTCAAATATCTCAGCTAGGAATAAGTAATAATAAAAAATATATTTATAGTTTTAACCCAAAATGGTACCAAAAGAAAAGTTGGCTTTGTGGTTGTGAAGTAAAAAATGCATTATTAGAGACAGCACCCCTAGAATTTTTAATCACGAGCCGCCACTGACCACTACCGTACTAATTTTAAACATCATATGGTTATCTCATCACAAGAAGTTTTACATGGATCTACTACTTATATATACAGTACCCTACAATAGTTTTGCAGACCTGAAGGATCAGGTTGTCTATGGTTCACATATGTATATAGCTATAACTTGAATAATATAATAGAAGCTCTACAATTAAGATAAAAGGAGTAGGTGGGACTGTAAAGACTGTATAAAGTATTTGAATGTACACCCATTCAGGGTCTCCCCTTTAAAGGTGTCTATGAGGCAAGTGAACATAATGAGTCTTTCATACATCACAGTGCTATGGGGGGCACTGCTCAGCAGAGAAATCTCTTTAAATGGGGGGTATAAAGACAGTATCCCCAAACCTAAGATGCTGCCTCCCTACATCCCATCATTCATGCGGGTGATGAGATTTACCCAAATAAAAAATAAACTATATATGTTTATGTGGGAAGGGTTCACAAACTACTACTACTACACACATTACCAGACCAGTTCCAGCAAGATGTCATTACCAAATACCTCTTTCAGTTATTAATTTATCTAGTTTATTCTTAAAAGTCTCCAAAGTATGGGAACTCACAACTTCTTCATCTAAGCTATTCCAGAATTTTACTATTCTATTTGAAAAACTGTGTTGTACTAACTGTGATTTACATCTTTGCTAAAAAAGCTTAAGGCTATGGCCTCTTGTCTTATCATTGTGATTCTTTGTAGAAAGAGAGTGGAAGTCTATATTATCTAACTCATTTATTATTTTATATATACTTCTATCATATCACCTTGTAACCTTCTTCGCTTTAGGGAAAACATGTTTAGGTGCTCCACTGCTCCAATCTCTCTTTGTAACTAAGGTGTCTAAGGCATGGTATCATCCTTGTGGCTCTCTTTTGTACTTTTTCTAGTCTGTCTTTGTCTTGCTTGAAATAAGGACTACTGAACTGAATGCAATACTCAAGAAGAGGCCTCACATATGAAGTGTAGAGCCTACTTATAATTTCTGGTAATTTATATTCTATATGTTTCTGCATTAGGTTCAATCTAGCATTAGCCTTATTTCTAATTTCGGTGCTCTTCCAATACGTGCTCTACCGTAAAATGTACATTCCAATATGTGCTAACTAACGAAAATATCACGACCTAACCTAACCAATCGTTAGGTCAATTGTACGCCCTTGACAATTGGTTAGGTTAGGTCGTGATATTTTCGTTAGTTAGCACATATTGGAATATAAATTTTACGGTAGAGCATGTATTGGAAGAGCACCCTAATTTCAATATACCGTAATGATTTGTAGGTTTAAGATCATGATTCACAATGACACCCAAATATCTCTCCTTTTTTCCTTTATTTATCCAACTTCCATCCATGTTACACTCAAATCCTGGATTGTTATAACCAACATGCATAACTTTACACTTTTCCACATTAAATTTCATCTCCCATCTATCTGCCCAAGCAACTACTTTATCAATGTCCTTTTGCATTTTCATGGCACCCGTTAAAGATCTTACATTTTGTCCCAATTTTGTATCATCTGCAAATATTGAGGTTTTACTATTTAGACCCCTTTCCAAGTCATTAATATAAATAATAAAAAGTAGAGGTCCAAGTACTGACTCCTGTGGGACTCCACTCAGAACAGGGCTCCATGTAGACCTAGTCCCATTTAACTGGACTCTCTGTTCTTTCTTTAAGCCATTCTTCAATCCAATTTGCTACTGTCCCTTTTATTCCATGAGCTCTAACTTTAACAAGCAATCACTTATGAGGAACTGTATCAAAAGCTTTGGCAAAATCTAAGTACACAATATCTACAGATTCTTTTTTATCCAGATGCTTTAACATACTATCATAAAACTCAGTTAAGTTTGTCAAACATGACCTGCCATTTTGAAAGCCATGTTGGCTATTACTAATTAATCCTCCTCTCCTCCTAAGAATATTGTAATTTTGTCTCTGATGGCACTTTCAAGTAATTTGCAAATAATAGAAGTTAAACTAATTGTTCTATAGTTTTTAGCTAAGTTTTTGTTTCCTTTTTTGAAAAGTGGGATTACATTTTCTTTTTTCCAGTCTTCTGGAACTTCGCTGTTAATCAATGAAAAGTTGAAAAGTATTTTAAGTGCTTGGCTATGCTATATTTTGCTTCCTTTACTATTTTAGGATAAATTTCATCAGGTCCCGGTCAATTGCTCTCAAAATATCCACTTCCTCAAGATATATATATGATTTATATCTCTCTTGTGTTACTAATGTAAAATCTGGAATTTTATTTAGTTTCCTTTGTAAATACTGAGCAGAAATATCTATTTAGCTCCTCAATAATTTCAAAATCTTCTTCAATAATTTTCTCATCAGCATGAAGGGGTCCAATTTTTTTATTAGATTCATTTTTCGAGTTGAAATGACTAAAGAACTTTTTGGGATTTCCTTTACAATTTTTGGCTAAGTTCTTCTCTAAATTGTGTTTACTATCTCTTGTAAGTTTCTTGCTTGTCTCTTATTTTTATAGATTTCAAGGTCCATTTCATTTTGAGTTCTCTTAAATTTGCTGAAGGCCTTTCTCTTATTCCTTTCTTAATAGACAGATTTATCCAGGGTTCTCTGTTATTTTTTATTCTTATTTTATGCTGAGGAATATATTTGCTTTGAACATATTTTAATTTATTTTTTAACTTTTCCTATACATAGTGTGTAGATTTACTTTGGTTGAATATATCTTTTGGTTGAAGCTAAAAAATCTCTACCCAATTTATACAGTTTAACTCGTTAACTAGTTCAGTCATATTTCCATTTTTAAAGTCAGGAATTTCAGCTGCATTTTTAGTATACTTTGAGTCAAATTTCACCTTGAATCTTATTATAAAATGATCACTTGAACCCAGTGTTTCAAAGACTGATATGTCATATATAGGGTCATTCCATGTCAGTTCATTGGAATTTTGTGTCAAAAAAATGTGAGCATCCCCAATTTTTTTTAAAATTGGTACACTTATAGTTCTCAGTGAGAAAAACAGAATGGCACTTGTTTCAACACTCTAGGTCATATGGTTCCAGAGATATGGCCATTTAATTTTTGTAAAAAAAAGGTCAATTTCCAAGGTCCTATTGGTTCAGCTCCTATTGCACATACAGAGACCATTTAAACACTATTTTAAAGCTTTTAAGCAGATCTACAACTTTGTTTCTATTCATATTTTACCTCAGTGGTAAAAAAAAAAAAAAAAGTTCTTATTTTTGACCTTGTGTAGGTCATTTGATGTCACAACCGATTTTTTTCTCCTTTCACTCAATTTTGGGTACACATGTCTACCTTAATCTAAAACAAGATTTTTAGTGTTGATTAAGTTAGTATAGACGCTACAGCCATTTCAGTGGACCATACGTACCTCCATTTTGACCAAGAACCTTTTTCCACCAAACTTTGGAGCGCTGTTTCTTTGGAACTGTTTGAGTTAGTGTGTTCAGAAAAGTACCATTAGATTTGTCTCACTGAGATCTATAATGTCTGCTAATTTTCAAAACAATTGGTAATTATCTAACCTAACCTAACCCAGTTATTTGGTTGAATAAGTATCCGGCCCTATTATAAAATTTAATTTTTTTTTTGTATATTTCAGAGAATTATATAATATAGGTAATTTAAATTACATAATTAATTAATTTATATGGACATTCAAAAGTGTGAAGAACTTTGAACCTGCTATCCTGTTTAAAGGTAAAGCTATGTACGTATGTAAGTACCTTATACTAGGCTATAGGTACTACCCTATAGAATAAGTTCACTTTTAAGAGTTAGATGAGTTTTAATAGAATTACTTAAATTTGTGTATTTATTCATTGTGTACAACAGTATGTACCCTTTAAACCTTGGAGCAAGGATTTTTTTGGCATCTGTATTTATTCAAATCTGTAACTCAAACTGCATATTTTTTCTTGTTGTAGACCTCTGAAACAAGATCAGTAGGTCCCAAATTTTATTTGTGCCATCTTGTTTCAGAGGTCTACAATAGGAAAAAATGTGCAGTTTGATTTACAGATTGGAATAAATACAGATGCCAAAAAAATCCTTGCTCTAAGGTTTAAATAAGCTTATTTTCACATGGGTATATACTGTTGTACACAATGAATAAATACACAAAGTTAAGTAATTCTATTAAAACTCATCTAACTCTTAAAACTGAACTTGTTCTATAGGGTAGTACCTATAGCTAAGTATAAGGTACTTATATACGTACATAGCCAGGTCCGGCGCCAGCCTATTTGGCGCCCTTAGCAGGACTGCAGCTGCGCCCCCACCCGCCTCCCACTTCACGATTGGGTTTGCCCACAAAGTAATCAGGTACCATATTGAAGAAACTATTTGCCTTACACTGATCTATTTTAATTTGCTAATACATACATTTATTATAAAATTATAAAATCATTTCACAGTTCAAGAAAGTGTCATGACCAATCAAAACAGCGAGTAAAGCGAGGCATATGTAGTAACAAATCAGAACGCTCAAAAGTGCTAAAATATGCGGGCAAAAAGGACATATCTACTGTTTTTTCCAAGCAAGAAGGGCATATGTCACATAAAAACAGTTATTCGCTTATTGATGACTCCCGGAACTCATATTAAGCCGTAAATAAGCCGAGTTGCTTATTGACAACTCCCGTCTGTGCGCGCAACATTTTTAAATCACTTATTTACGACTCCTGTCCCTAAAGGGTTAAAGGTCATGATAGTGAAAGTTCTATAATGACCCAATAAGATGAATAAGTTAATTATGTAAATATCAGTCAAGCTAAACTGGTGTACATACGTCGTACAACCTTTCATCATTTGTCTATGCTTCTCATTCCTTCATTATTTTTTTCATGATGTTCTTACATAATACTATCAGACGTGCACAGGGTGAGAGGCGCTGGTGCCCCCCAGATCTTTGGCGCCCTTAGCATTTACTAACCTCGCCTAATGGAAGCGGCGGCCCTGTACATAGCTTTACCTTTAAACAGGATAGCAGGTTCGAAGTTCTTCACACTTTTGAATGTCCATATAAATTAATTAATTATGTAATTTAAATTACCTATATTATATAATTCTCTGAAATATACAAAAAAAAATTAAATTTTATAATAGGGCTGGATACTTATTTGACCAAATAACTGGGTTAGGTTAGGTTAGATAATTACCAAATTTTTTTGAAAATTAGCAGACATATACTGAAATGGGGGCACGATGCCAGTAAGTATGTCTTGTAAAAATGCGTTTGCGTTACTCACCTACCGGATACTCTGTTAGTGGGGTCATGGCAGCAGCTGCTGGTTGCTGAGATGAGAGATTGAGCTGCCAGTGAGGACCACCCAGAGGGCCTTCAATTGAGTAAAAATAAATCCTTTGACTTCAGCACCACCCGCATTTGCTAAGAATGAGAGAAATGAGATGAGCAAGTTCCCAATTTTAGTGTGGTTGAGATTATGTCAGATAGGTGCTACTACCAATTTGAAACTGGGTTCTCACCTTTAAGATCTCCGGGGCATAACCAGTCTGCCTCTTTTAAAGACTTGCTCCTCGGCTTATGGTGGGAGGATTTAAAAAAAGTAAAGCATCCTTTGCCTAATTTAATCAATGAAACAAAAAAAGGTACTTTTGCATTATCCTCCCAACACTAATTTTTTTTTATAATGGAAGGAAAATAAAGTACGTTAGCAAAACTTTTAATTTTTAATCGTGAAAAGGCATGAAAGCAGTAATATCTCGCAACATCGCAAGAAAGGGATTTTCATGCTCAACACTGCGATGCCCTAACCTAACCTAACTTGAAGCCGGCTAACTACGGCTAACACCTGCGGCAGGCTGTTTTTACTGTGGAAAATTTGGGAGTACCGAAATGGAAGACCCACCTAATCTTGGATAAGCCATATTGACATTAAAAAAAAATAATAACAATAAAAAATAACTCAGAAGGAGAACATGAACTCTTGCTGAGAAAAATTAAAAAGACACCAACGAAGAAACAAATATGGGATGAAAAGAAAAAAAGATCCCATAGCCAGAAATGGCAACATGGTTTTGGGAAGAAGAAGAAAAAGATCAGGATAAGCTGAATAAGCATAAGCTGAATAAGCATAATAACAGGGGCGACGGAAGAAAAAGGCAAGACGAAAGAAGCTGGAATAAAAATGTTTATTATTGGTGTCAAGAAATAAAAAACATACTATAAAAACTTCAAGGTAAGAAGTTCATAAATTTCCCTTTGGTTATTAAATTTAGGTTAAATAAGCTGACATTTCAGCTGTAATTGTTTAACAAAAGAGTATGGAAGTCCTGTTTATAGACAAATAGTTAGGCTGGTTCATCTTTGGCCTAGGTCTTCCATCTCCAACGTAGCCTAGGTTGTGTTTAGGCTACTCTGGTTGGAGCAGGACCTATTATTTCCATATCTATATTGGCGGCCCATGCGGGGAAGGGTTATTTGCTGTGAAAACCTTAACCTTAAAATAAAATAAAATAAAATAATAAAAAATAAACAAAAAAAATAAAATTATGCCTTATCAAACATTTTGACATCTGAACAGAATTTATTCCATGTTTGGCTTTTTCAAATATTTACTACATATAAATAATAATAAATTACGAAGCCCTAACTAAAAATAAAAATAAGAAATAATTCAAATGCTTCAAAACTTATCATTTGGTCATAAATGTGGTAAAATTCTAGAATAAGGGTAATCCAAAGCCTAGCCTATTTAACCAAAATAAAGCTTATTTATAGAGTTGAAAGGGTTTTAGGATTTTGAAGACTTATTTTTGGAAAAATAAAATAAATAAAATATGGCTGAATGTGAAGCAATTGAGGCAAAGATTAAATCATTAAAAAGGAAGAGATCAGCAAGGAAGTCATTACCAGGCTTTTAACTAGCTTTAATAGCAAAGAAAATCCAAATAAAAGGGATTATGATACTATTTTGGGTGGTTTAAATAGAATTAAACAGGAAATAATAATTATAGATGAGGAAATTGTTACAGAAACTGATGGGTTAAAAGTTGGTGAAGACACATATACAGCACTTTTGTATGAACAAGAACAGAATATTTTTGAAATAGATTCTCACATAAATGAATTATATGCTGCTTTAGATAATCTACCAAATAATTTAGAGGCTACAAATCAAAGTTTGATTGAGGCCTTCAGAAATGTATCCATTTCTAATGATGACAATAAACAACTAAAAGCCAAGTTACCAACATTACAAGTACCAATATTTGAGGGTGATCGAACAAAATTTCAGTCTTTTCTGGAAAAATTTGATAGTTTAATTGGCAACAAAGATTATATATCTGATGTTGACAAATTCAGTTATCTGCTTAATTAATTATTTAAAGGGCCCAGCCCTAAAACTGGTTGATGCCTTACTGGCAATAGGCAGTTCGTATAAAATAGCTCTCAAATTACTAGAAAGAAATTTCCTAAATAGAAAAGAAATAGTAAATGATTTAGCAATAAAATTTAAAAATATAAAACCAGCCAAGGATAACCATCAGGATCTGTACAATTTTTATTGTGAAATTGAATGCATGTTAGGTCATCTACAAAATAATGACATAGATCTAGAGAAATCAGCATGGTTTATCCAAGCCATAATATTTGATTGTTTACCTACCCAAATTAGGGATATTTTCCAAAGAATAACGGGAAATACATACCCTACCCTTAGTGAAATAAGGAATGAATTTCCAAATGTTTTGTCAATGTACAAATCTTCAAAGATTGATTCACAAATAAACCAAACAAAGAAAATTCAAACAAAACCAAAGCCACAACTGCAACAACAACAAAAAGACAAATCAGAACAAAAAGTGATAGGTCTAACTCCTACACTACAAAATTTTAATGTTACGACAGAATTTGTACGTAAGTGTAAATTTTGTTCGGCTGATGATCACAATTAGGGTTTCTGGTTTCGGGTGTTTCCTTCTGTCCCGGGATAGCGGGACAAATTGAACTCGATCCCGGGATTTCCCGGGAAATTTTTTAACATTTATTTAATATTATAATGACAAGATTTATACGACTTCTTATTTATTATCTGACGTATTTACTTCGTAAATAAAACAAATTTCAAATATCTCTTTATTTGATATCAATAGTCAATACTATAATAACAATACCCATTATACTCCACTTTAATAAAGAAAATAAAATTCCTTTACCCTATAATTAGATAGCAAATATAATAAAATAATTCAAACTTTCAAAGTAAATCAAAAATAAAAGAATAACAATAATATACGACATATTGAATAATATGACTGGTATTTAATCAGATTTTCTAAAATATCCCTTCAAGAAGGTGAGGCAATTAATGCTTTGATCACTGAGCCTGGTTCTCAGTTTTGTGATGAAGCCACAGGCCCACAGCCCACAAGCCACAGCACCGCTGCAGTGAGTCAGTGACTGGTTGCGTCGAGTGACTCAAGTCATCGACTCACTGGAGTCACTGCCCATTGTAAAAAGTTTTACTCAACGATTTTAAACTGAATGTAAAATTGTAAATAAAAATATGAAATAATAATAATAACTGAAATAAATGAATATTATTAAAAATAACCAATCCCGGGATTTCCCAGGATTCAATTTTTTGTCCCGGGAAATAAAACTCCAAATTTTGGCAGGGTTTCCCGGGAACCCGGGACAGAAACCCTAATCACAATAGCACACGATGTACTAAATATGTAGACTTAGAATCCCGGATAAATAGGTGTTCTCAGTTAAACCTTTGTACTAAATGCACAGCTGCAGGACATACTAACAAAGACTGCAAAACAAAAATAAGATTCAAATGTGTTAATTGTGGAAGTTTAAATCATGTCTCTTGTCTTTGTGATTCATTTAAAAATTCAAATAAACAAAACCCAAAGAAAAATGAAAAAAACATTTAATGGACATATCAATAAATAATGTCAATAAAAATTCTAGTGTATTCCTACCTACAATAACCTTGGATTTAAAAAATAAAAAAGGTGGGACAACTATAAGATGTCTAATAGATTCTTGTTCCCAACAAACATTTGTAGATCAATCATTAGTTAATCAATTAGGCCTACAAACTCATAAAAATGAACAAGAATTGTGTATAACATCATTTGTCAAAGAAAATTAACAGAAAGAAAAATATAGTACAGTCAATTTAGATCTGGATATACCCACAGAGAATAAAACAACAAACATAGAAGCAGTAGTCATTAAACAAGTTGGTCAACAAAAATTTAAAATACCAAATTTAAAACAAGTAATACAACAACTTAAAAAGCAATATAAAATTGCAGATTTATATTCACTTAATTCAGAAGGGCATAGTCAGAATAGGAGATAGGATGGCTCTAGATACTCACTGGGGTATAGCTCCACTGGGACACATAGATAAATATAAAATAACAATGAAAAATAAAAATATATGACTAACAAACTTGCCCTATTATGACAAGGTCTTACACAACTCAAATAATGACATAAATACTGAAATATTAAATAAATCATTAACAACTGAAGAATTAGATAAAGGTGTACAACAGCTCTGGCTATTAGAGTCAGTGGGGGTGCAAGATGGTGATCATACAGATGAAAATCAATTAATGGTTGAAAATTTTGAAAATACCATCATGTATGAAAATGGCCATTATTCAATTGAACTACCTTGGAAGATCAATAGTCCAAAATTAAATGATAATCTAAAGGTAGCTAAAGGTCATCTCTATAATTTGATGAAAAGATTAAAAAATGACAAGAGAATTAAAATGTATGATGATGTTTTCAAGGACCAGTTAGAAAAAGGCTTCATTGAAGAAGTTAAAGATCACCCCTTTAAAAAAGACAACTGCCATTATCTTACTCACACAGGAGTCTATAGAAAGGATGCACCCACAACAAAACTTGGAGTTGTGTATAACTGTAGTCTTAAAGACGGCAATAAGCATAGCTTGAATGACTGTCTCATAGAGGGGCCTAATCTTATTTCAGACCTTATAAAAATCCTTCTAAGATTTAGATTAGATGACTATGCAGTTCAAAGTGATATAAGCAAAGCTTTTTTGAGAATTCATCTGAAAAATGACTATGACAAAGATCAACTAAGATTCTTGTGGTTTAATGATCCATATGACTTAAATAAAGGGTTTAAAACATTTAAATTTAATGTGCTTTTGTTTGGAGCAAATGCAAGTCCTAGTTTACTGGCTTTAACCATCAAACATCACTTAAATTTGTATGATGAAAATGATTTAACTGTTCAGTTTTTGAAAGATCACTTCTATGTAGATAACCTTGTAGGATCAACCAAAACAGAGTCAGAATTAAATGAAGTTTACATAAAAGCAGATAAAATAATGAAAGAAGGTAATTTTGAATTAAGAGAGTGGATCACAAATAATGAAAGACTAAATCAAAAAATAAAATCAGAAGACAAAGGATTAACAGAACCAACAAACAGGGTGAAAACATTAGGCATGATCTGGGATTTGAACTCAGATTCTAAAGTTCATGACTCACTCTGCAAAAAAGGCTACACCTTAGATACAACAGCTAACACAAAAAGAAAGATCTTATCCGAAAGTTCAAAAATATTTGATCCTATGGGTTTACTCCTTCCTTCTACTATCAGATCCAGGGTTCTTTTACAAGAATTTTGGAAACAGGAAGTAGACTGGGATGATCCTATAACCAATAAACAACAAGATAGCTGGAAAAGGTTAGCTAAAGATCTCAATAAACTACAAAACATAAATATTCCCAGAGTTTGTGGACACAGAGATACACCTCAAACCTTGCATGTATTTGGTGATGCCAGTGAAAAGGTGTATGGCTGTTGCGCTTACCTTGTAGGTGAGGATGGCAGCCATTTGATCTATGCCAAGGGGAAAGTAACACCCTTAAAACAAAAGAAAACTATTCCTCAACTTGAACTACTTGCAGGTTATCTAGCTGTAAAAATAACAGTATTTCTCCATGAAGTCTATCATGATGTGTAAACATCACAAATACATATATTTGGCTTGACAGTCAAATCTGCTTGGCATGGATCAACTCTGATGAGTTAAACTCGAAAAACATCTTTGTCCATAACAGATTAAGACGCATTAAAGAAGCTAGACAAAATTTGGACATAACCTTCAGATACATTCCAACAAAACAAAATCCTGCAGACTTTCTTACAAGAGGATTATCCTGTAAATTACTAAAATCCAACAAAAATTGGTTTCATGGACCTGAATTCATTCAGGATGAAACAATGTGGCCAGCAGAACAAATTAATGTAAAACTTAACATGATAACCACAAATAAAGTGGAGCCACTATTAGATTATAACAATTATTCTGACTTTGGCAAACTTGTAAGGGTAACATCTTACTGTCTCAGATTCATTCACAACTGTTTAAAGAAAATAAATAAACAAAGAAATAATGATAATGAAATGTATGCAAGTCTAGCTACCAAATATTGGATTAACCACATACAACAAACAGAATACAAAAATGAAATAGATTTTCTAACAATTGGTAAACAAATGAACAAAGTACCCTCTGTGGTAATAAACTTGAATCTTTACATTGACAAAGATGGCTTATTAAGATGTAAGGGTAGATTAAACAAATCACATATAACAGTAAACAACCCCTTCTTCTTCCTAGGTTCCATCACATTACAACCCTAATTATTAGAGAGAAACACAATGAACTTTATCACATGGGCGTTCCACAAACATTAAATGCCATTAGAAAGTTGTATTGGATACCCAAAGGCAGAATGACTGTAAAGACAGTTTTGAATAACTGTGTCACCTGCAAAAGGATTCATTCCAGATCTTTCAGGAAGTCCAATCCTCCTGATTTGCCAACAGAGAGAGTCACCTTTAATAGGCCTTTCGAAACAGTTGGCATAGACTATACAGGAAGTTTGACTGTTGGTCTGGGAACAACAGAACAAAAAATGTACATCATACTTTACACATGTTCATCTTCTAGAGCAGTCAGCTTAGACATAGTGAGTGATCTCTCCGCAGAATCATTTGTCTATAGCTTTAGAAGATTTTGTGCTAAGCATTCTGTACCCAAAATTGTTTGGACAGATAATGCAACCTATTTCAAGGCTGGTTACTTACTTACTTCGTAGCCCCCAGGTTCTCTTATGCGAACCCGGCGGCGCTCAGGTATCCCGCGACCACTGTGGGACGGGTCCATAGGTCTCGTAGAGAGGTAATGTTGGAGTTGTCTCTTTGTTGAGAGAGAGTGTGGCAGTGTAAGAGTAGGTGTTCTGTGTCCTCAGGGTGGAGGTGTCAGCTAGGTGGAGTCTGTGTCTGTATTTTTAGAGGGAGGGGTGGTGGCCTGAACGGAGCCTGGCCAGAGTAACTCTTGTTTTCCTTGGGAGGGTTTGTTCACTCTGATGGACTACAGGGGGAGTATCGTGAAGGACAGTGTTGTGTGGTTGGTTGAGTAGGTATTTCCGGGTGAATTCTGTGTGGAGATGTTTAATGGGGTTGATGTTTAGGGGAGGGGGGGGGGGGATATTGTTCAGTAGCTGTGAATAGTGAGCAGCAGGAGTACGTTTTTTGTTGCGGGGTGGGGGATTGTGTAATGTGAGATGGTGACAGGGGTGGTCTGGGGCCAGTGCTCTGGAGAAGAATTGAGTCCCTGTCATGTTCATGTGGTGTTCGATGGGGAGTATTTTCGTATCTGCATGTAGATGTGGGATGGGTGTGGTTCGGAGGCAGCCAGTAATGCTTCTGAGACCTCTGTTTTGTGTGGTCTGTATCTTTTTCTGGTTTGTGTGGGAGATGGACGGGGACCAGGCGGGGGCAGCGTAAGTTAGGGTAGTACGTACAAACTGTTTGTATAGGATACTGAGGGATTCCTTCTGTTGACCGAATGTTGTGGAGGTGAATGTTCTGAGAGTGTTGAGTTTTTTTGTTGCTTTGGAGCAAATGTTTGATATGTGAGGGGAAAAGGACATGTGTGTGTCTAGGGTGAGGCCAAGGATTGTTGGGGTTTTGTTTAGAGGTAGGGGATGTCCCATGAGGGTGACTCTCGGGTGTGCTTGGGATTCGTGGTGGTCTGAGGCTAGGAGGGTGATGGAGGATTTTTGAGGGGATGCTGGCATCCTATTGTTAGTCAGCCAGAGTTCCAGATTGGTAATGTACTGCTGGATCAGGCGTGTGGCGGTGTTACGGTTATGGTGTTGTGCTGTTATGGTCAGGTCATCTGCATAGGAGGAGACATGGACATGGGGGGAGAGAGGTTGTGGGAGGTCGTGCATGAAAAGGTTGAAGAGGATTGGAGAGAGTATGGAGCCCTGTGGGACGCCATTGTATAGTCTGTAGGTTTTGGATGAGTGTTGTTTGTGTATGACTTTGCCAAGTCGGCCTGCAATGAGATTAGTAAGCCATTTCTTGTCATTGGTGGGGATGTCGAGATCAATAATTTTTTGTGCAAGAATGTGGCGAGGGACAGTGTCGAAAGCTTTGTTGATGTCGATGGCAACAAGGACTGTGCGGGCAGGGGGGGATAGTTGGTTGAAGCCATCTAAGATGTGTTGGGTTAGGTTTGTAAGAAGCGTTGTGGTGGAGTGGGTGGACCTGAAGCTGTGTTGGGTTTGTGAAAATGTAATGTGTGGTTGTATGTGTCTTAGTATCAGTTTTTCGAGGACTTTGGAAATGGTTGAGAGAAGGGAGATTGGCCGGTATGAAGCAGGTAGGTTGGGGGGTTTATTGGGTTTCAGTATCGGGATGATGTGTGCCAGCTTCCAGGTAGAGGGTATGATATTGTGAAGCCAGGAGTAATTGAATATGTTTGTGAGGGCTGCAATAGCAATTGGACCAAGGTGTTTGAGATGAATGTTTGAAATGTGGTCTGGGCCTTCGGCATGAGAGTTTTTGAGGGATTTTATGGCTGCAGCTGTGTCTTGGGATGTAAATGGATGTGGTTGTTGTGGGTCTGCCGAGAGTTTCCGTATGTTTTTGAGGATTTTTCTATTATTGGGAACAGTGATTTTATGGCTAATTTTTGAGTAGTGGTGCATGAGTAGGTTGCAGTGTTTTTGTGGGGATGGGATTTGGTTACAGTTGGAAAGGAGAGCTTCGTGTGTGGGGGGTGGGTTAGTATGTGAAGTGTGGATTTTTTTCAAGGTTTTCCAAAGTTGGGTGCTGTTGGTCTTGTGATTGAGTGTAGTTAAATAGGATTCCCAGTTTTCTGACTGTTTAGTGTTTATTAGATTTGTGATGTCAGTATTAAGGTGGTGTATAAGGTCAATGTCTTCTGCAGTGGGACTGTGTTTCTGGCGTAATGAGTTTCTTTGTTTGATTAGATTGTGTATTTGTGGGGAGAAATTTGGGTTGAAGTGTTTCCTGTGTCCTTGTGGGATGAATTGTTTGCTAGCGCGAGTGATAGTGTTGTTTATGTGGGCGGTAGCCTTGTCTATCGAGGGGAAGTTAGTAGTGGAGAATTCCTGAAGCTCATTTTCAATGTATCCTGTAAAAGAAGGCCAGTTTGCATGTTTGTAGTTCGTGTATGTTTGTTTGAAGGATGTGTGGATGGGGTGTGTGTGTTGATAGGTGATTAGTATTGGGAGGTGATCGGAGGGGAGGTGGTGTAATGTTTGCCATGTTGTGCGTGTGTGTAGGGATGGTGAGCAGAAGGTAATGTCTGGGGAGGTGTGTTGTTGGTTGTGTTGCAAGGGTTTGCGTGTGGGTTGGTTCCTATTGTTGAGGATGTTGTATGTATGAAGATCATCTAGAAGTAGCGTGCCACGAGCGTTAGGGTGTGACAGTTGCCCCAACTTTGTCCTACAATGCTGTTCAAAATTTTGGTGTTGCATATTGACATAAAAAATACCCACGTGCAATTTTTTGAAGATTCATGCATATTCGAGTGAGCACCAGCAATTTCAAAAATAGCGATTTTGCTTATACGGCATACACGCCTATATATGAGATTACACAACCATCATAAGGGATATTAACACAAATCATTTGCCTGTCTTAATTAAAAGCTGTTATCACTAACACAAAAAAGTTAATCATTCTTATTCTCTCATGGTACATTAAGGGGTTTTATCATATATTCACAAGGTATTATTTCTCTAGAGCAAGAAACCATGATTTCTGTTCGGAAACAGATGATCGTTTGCGCTGATTAGGAACGCGGAGTCTGTCATTTTCAACTACTTGAAGGACTTCTTGAAAGCGCTCCTCATCCCTGGCAACATTAAGAAAGTCATGGCAAAGTTTTACACCACGCTCTGCAGCCTCATTGACGACCTGAAGCTTGTCCACAACTCGTTTCATGTTCAGGTAGTCGTCATGATCCGCCCATTCACTGGCTGGACTGTGGAGAAACTGATAGGGCATGCCTAAAATGGTGAAGAACCGGCTTGAGTCAGGCCCAATTAGGTCCACCAGGGCAGTGCCACTTTCTGGGACAGGGGGAAGATATGGCTTTCCATAGCCCCCATGATTGAGCCCCACTCTCTTAGTAACTTCAGTGCCTTCATGGCAAAGAAGGGCCTTCCTCATCTCCTCTTTTGTCCTTTCTTGTACTTGGGACGAGAACAAAGCCAGTGGGGCCAACTCCTCAGTTAGGTACCAAGTGTGTCTACCGAGTGCCACACGTGCTTTGTCAACTATTGTGGCATCATATGGGGCAAATTCAGCCAAGGTTTCGACCAAATTCAAGTCATTCAGTGGCACACTTGCTGGAACGGGGCAAACAATCCACCATGGGACATAAACAGCGACTGTGAACACAGCAAACCGTTCTAACTTGCTGATTTGACTTTTAGTCACAACCTCGGCTTTGGGAAACTGCTCTTTGATCTGGCCTGACAAAAGAACAATCTTGAGGGTATAGAGCAGTTTAGCCATCCACCTTGCTTTGTGAAGTGCGCCGGGGTAGACCATTGTGAAGTTCACTGGCTCGGATCCTTTAGTTACAAGCAGGCAGCAGACAAAGCTCTACCAGCTCCTTGTAGTCGCCATGTGTAAATGGTTGGGCTAGAGATTCACGGAAGTCAGCCATCTCCTGCTGGCGCTCCTCAAACACTCCAGGCATTGCGGGGTAGTAGTATTTCTTTTTTTCATTGTACGCCAGTTGAGAGAAATGGTTCTTGAACCTAGAAATGCAATTATTGGGATTATTGTATTTCGTACTAATCTATAATATTGTTTTAGGGGTATTAAGATTGATATGATCAATCATTTGCTTGGTGTTAGTATATCTTATAAGTCTAATAAAAGAAATTCCACTAAATTTGTTCATTAGATGATAATATTCCTTGTTATTTTGTAAAGCTTATGACTCACCTCTGGAAAACCATTATGCTTGGACTTGAAGAGCCCTCCACTTTCAAGCAATCCCAGCAAACACCTAGGATGACTTCGCCCACATGCCTGCGACAGGCGCACCAGAATACGGCACACTCTAATTCCTTTTGGAGGGAGATGCAAGCAGCTGTTTTTTGTCCTGAAAAAAAATGTAATTGTAGTTTAAGGCCACCATTTCAGGCACGTGCTTTTTGCTGATTTCTGTTAAATCATTCACTGTATTTTGGTATTAATGTCGTGATAAATTCACGCTGATGTTTGAAATAGGTTTACCTGTATTGGATGAAGTTGTGTCAAAAACCATACCAACGACATTCTGTTCACACTCCCAATCAACCAGAAGTTGTTTGGTTGCTGTTGATATCAAGTCTCCTTGAACCAGGCCAGCTTTTTGAGTCAAATGCGGAAGAGGTGGGACTCCAAGAAGCTTTGTGCCATTGACACCAGACACAAGAATGGGCAGGCAGTCATCAGTGCCTTTGGAATCCAGCGTGTCCATAAGTTTACCATCCCAGTGCACCAGTACTTTGTCTGATGGTTGCCATTCATCCATGATTTTTAAACTTATTTCTGACACGATGGAAGCTCAGTATCAGTGGGCCGTCCTTGCATTTAGACTCAGCTTTGATGTATCTCCACCACATGCAGATACAAGGGAGTACACAATTGCACTCAGCTGGGTCGGCGAGATGTTGTTTCAAACACTGCATGAAACAAGTTCTGCCGACTTCAGAATATCATGGGGCACAAAAATTGAAACTCCTTCTTTCACTGTTCTCCGATGTTTTCTCTTTGGTTCAGCAGTGCTGGCCTCATCAATGTCATCGTCCTCATCAGAGCTAATAGGTGAATCAATATCAGCCTGTACATTCTCAGCATGATCACACTGCTCTCTCTCTTGTCACTTCTCTTCTCGCATCTGCCTTTTCTGTCGCTTCTGAACCTTTTCTGTGAGTACTTTGTTTACCCCAGAGTAGGTAGCTACTCTGTCACTTAGCATGCTTTTCATAAAGAGTATGTCAGTATCGATGGCATCTTGTTCAGCCTGAGTTTTCCCCTTTTTCGCAGCCGCCATGTCTTTCAACACTGTTCTTATAAAATTTCATCATCAGGCTCAATTCTGATTTAAACTTCATAATTCCAGGATCATCAGCCCGTCTTCTATCCTCATTCTTTTTCATAAGCATCATGTAGTCTTTGTCATAGTAAGTTTTAATCACTCGGCCAATATTGTTCCTGCCTGTAATGGTCGGGACATTCACCTTCTGGTAATGCAAAAGCACATTGTCAATGGTGGCAGATAAAGCCTGGTCCCAATGCATATCCCAAAGGTTTGCTAACAGACATAGTAAGACCTGCCTATTAGTTGGCAGTTTGCAGCCCTTTATTTCCTTTTCTTCTTCTCGGGGTACGGTGCCCAATAACATTCTGACATACTCATCATCTTGCCGTGTATCCATGATTAAATTCTCTATTCACAATATCAAATCACTGTCAAGGGAAAAGAAAAGAGCATCATTAAAATTAAATGCAATAAAATAATACGTGGAAAATTCCAGACCCGGAAATGAAAATCTGATAAAATGTGCTATTTTTACACTTATTTATGAAGTTCATAAGCTGAAATAGCAATACTTGCTGGTACGACGGTGCTAGCTCAAACATGCACCGATCTCCAAGAAAATTTACAGGGGTGTTTCCTAGATAAATACACAACACTAAAACTTTGAACAGCATTGTAGGACCATTTTTTGATTTTTGGAGGGCAACAGTCACCCTAACGAGCGTCTGGTATGTGAGAGGAGAGCCATGTCGGGTGATGAGCATTGAAGTTGCCTCCCACGATGTGGTTCTCGTATTGTGTAAGTGGTTGCAGGGGGGGCTCGTAGCATGGGGGGCAGTGAGCTGAGGTAGGGGGGGGTATGTATATGTTTGAGATGTGAAAAGTGGAGGATTTGATTTTGATTTTGATAGTCTGGATTTTTAGGGTAGGGTGATTATTGAGGAGGGTGTGTGTGTGCTGCGTTACATTTGTGTATGGGATGTCTTTTTGGATGAGTGTGATAAGCCCATGTTCTGTGGGGATAGTGTCCTGTCTTAATGTTGAGTAATTGTTGAAGGCTGGGAGCCTGGTGTCTGGTGAGAGTTTAGTTTCTTGGATAAGTGCTATATGTATATTATATGTGTGGAGGAGAGAGTTGAGTTCCTGGTATTTGTTTTTGATGCCATTAATGTTTATTTGTAAAATGTTTAGTGAGTGTTTGGGGTGAGGTATGTGTGGTTGGTTGCATTGAGGGTTAGCTAGACAGTGCTGGCATGCCCATTGGGGTGTGTGGAATTGTACTGAGGGTAGTGATGTGCAGGAGAGGTGTAGCCATTCCGAGCATTGACAGCAACGGACTGACCATTGAGTTCGCCTGATTTGATGTTGGCAGGTAGGGCATGTGTAGGTGTGGGGTCCGGGGTTGGGTTCAATGTCACCAGCTAGTAGGAGGAGAAGGGAGATGATGGCCGGGACATCATTCCCATGAGCTAGAAAAATGGAAATGAGAGGATAGTGTTGCGTGTAGGGAGAGAGAGAGAGAGTTGGGTTGAGACCCATGAAAACCAAATAAATGACATATTACAAAATTCACATACCATAACATATCAACAAAATAAAATGGAAATACATCCCTATTGCATCACCATGGTATGGAGCAATCTGGGAAAGGAATATCCAAACAATAAAGAATTGCCTAAAGAAATCAATAGGTAAAAAACATTGAATTCTTTGAACTTCTCACTCTCATTAGTGAAATTGAGAATGTTGTCAATAACAGACCTCTTACTTATGTAGGGGATAATATTAATGATGTAGAGCCTCTCACCCCAAACCATTTGATTAAGGGAGAAGTCATTAACCTTCTACCTGATTACAATATCTCCTTGGATGATCCACCTTGGAGTGATAATAATCATGATTTGCAAAATAGATTATCACAAATAACAAATATAAAAACAAAATTTAAAAAGCAATGGAGTGATGAATACCTTGTTGGGTTGAGAGAAAGACATAAATATATTCAAAACAAAGACTGGGTTAATGAAATCAGGGTAGGAGATGTAGTTCTAATTAGACAAAATACACCAAGACAGTGTTGGCCATTAGGTAGAGTTTTAGAACTAAAAACTGGGGAAGATGGATTAACCAGGGTTGTAAAACTTAAAACTGCTTCAGGTGAAACTATAAGAGATGTATCACTCTTATACCCCCTAGAAGTAGGACCAACTACTGTTAACAAAAATGATCATGAAGATGAATCTATAATAGATTCTGATGATGATCAAAATTTGACCCAAACTATACCAAACCTAACCTGTTCAATAAATGATGTAACTAGTCCTACTACTACAATAACTTATACCACAAATAGTAGACCACAACGTTCAACTGCTCTACGAGCTAGGCAGATGTTACAACAAAAAATAAGGGCTGGAGTATTGTAATATTTCCTATGGAAAATAAATTAAAATGCAACACCCTTTCATTTTGGAAAGAGTGAGGACTTTATAAAATGCTACACTTTTTATATTAAAAAGTGAGGAAAAACAAAAATGGAATAACAAATAAAACACAAATTATAGGTAATCTAAGATGGGTTAACAAATATTAAAGAAAAAATTGGGTTTCACATGCAATTTTTCCTTTCTGGCTGGCCCCAATGTGTGGAAAATTTGGGAGTACCAAAATGGAAGACCCACCTAATCTTGGATAAGCCATATTGACATTAAAAAAAAAAAAAATAATAAAAAATAACTCAGAAGGAGAACATGAAGTCTTGCTGAGAAAAATTAAAAAGACACCAACGAAAAACAAATATGGGATGAAAAGAAAAAAAGATCCCATAGCCAGAAATGGCAACATGGTTTTGGGAAGAAGAAAAAGGTCGGGATAAGCTGAATAAGCATAATAACAGGGGCGATGGAAGAAAAAGGTAAGACGAAAGAAGCCGGAATAAAAATGTTTATTATTGGTGTCAAGAAATAAAAAAACATAAAAACTTCAAGGTAAGAAGTTCATAAATTTCCCTTCGGTTATTAAATTTAGGTTAAATAAGCTGACATTTCAGCTGTAATTGTTTAACAAAAGAGTATGGAAGTCCTGTTTATGGACAAATAGTTAGGCTGGTTCATCTTTGGCCTAGGTCTTCCATCTCCAACGTAGCCTAGGTTGTGTTTAGGCTACTCTGGTTGGAGCAGGACCTATTATTTCCATATTACCATAACCTAACCTAACCTAATACCAACACTAATTTTTTTATAATGGAAGGAAAATAAAGTACCATAACCAAAACCAAACCAACATTATATAAAAAAATTAGTGTTGGGAGGATAATGCAAAAGAACCCTAAAAAATAATACTTACAAGGGAACCATTTAAGCACTTGGGCAAAAAAAAAATTACTACAAACAAAAGAAACAAATATCATTAGTCCCATACCACACAAAAATGTCAACATAAAATAAAACTATTAAATTATTGGCCATCACCAGCCCATTACCACACAAAGGAGACAAGACTTACAGGAAAAAAAAAAGGAACTTACATAACTAAGACAAAAAAACAAAGAATATTAGTCACTAGGGCAAGGTCAATGAGTGTTTACCCAAATTGCATAGACCTAATAAGTCCCAGATGTGTCATTTTAAACTCCACTTCATATCAATCATTAAAGGTATTCTTGGCTCAATCAGTGCAAACAAAAGCAATGTTTATAACAAAAAAAATATGTGAATGCTGGCTTCAGCATTTGGGCAGGTATTGGGGAAGAAAAAGCTTTGTCCAAATTCATTTTAATAAGCAAATGTCCCAGCCAAAAACAAATCCCTGATAAAGAAAAAAACTCAACAAACATTTAGAGATTCTCCCCCCAGCACTGTCATCAGTGGACACACAGGAATCCATGAGTGCAATGATGCCAGAAAAGGGAGCAAAATTAACAATGATAATAATTAATATTCTAAAATTTTTGGATATGTATTTGAATTAATATGTTGCTCATAAGGCAGTTAAAGGTACAATTTAGTTCACAGCCTGAGAAAGCTCAAAATCCATTGTGATTCATATTGATAACTGAAGTTAGGTTTTCAACAAGGTCTTTATAAAGGAAATCAGGCATTCAAAAATGATTATGATATTTACATGATAATTTTAAGTGATCCAAATATGTGAGACATGGTTCTTATAGCTAATGGTTAAGCAATACAAAACACCCAATGGTAAAAACAAGACTAGGATCACCTTCCACACCATCAAGGAGAAGTGAGATGCTTTCTAGTCTCTAGAAATGGGCATATGATTGCCTCATGTTCTGATTATTCTCTATACTGAGAGAATTTCAAATCTGTTATAATCAATTAAAAAGAGAAGAAAAACATTTTTAGTAACTGAAGGCCTGGCTTTCTAAGAAAGCTCTGGCCCAATGGAGATTACTGGAACCTCCCAGGCCCGCCCTACTGAGGGGTTTGGGAGCTCTCAGGAATCCTTCCCAATAGTGGAGTTCCCACCAACTTGGGGTGTTAACCACACCATCTCAATATCTCAGTAAGAAAAATCTAATGGTATTCTTCTCAACACTCTAGCTCAAACAGTTCCAAAGATACGGTGCTCCAAAGTTTGGTGGAAAAAGGTTCTTGGTCAAAATGGAGGTGGGTATGGTCCACTGAAATGGCTGTAACATCTATACTAACTTAATCAATACTAAAAATCTTGTTTTAGGTTAAGGTAGACATGTGTACCCAAAATTGGGTGAAAGGAGAAAAAAATTGGTTGTGACAAATGACCTACACAAGGTCAAAGGTCAAAAATAAGATCAACTTTTTTTTTTGACCACTGAGGTAAAATATGAATAGAAACAAAGTTGTAGATCTGCTTAAAAGCTTTAAAATAATGCTTAAATGTTATCTGTAAGTGCAATAGGAGCCAAGATATTTCATGTTGAAATATGGTATGACTAATGTTGTAAAATTCTTGGGAATAATCTTTAGGAGAATTTTCTTGAGAATATTCTCCGAAACGAGAATTTTTGAGAATTTTCTTTTTTAGAACATCTGAGGGGTTTTTCAACTACAGTATTCCGATACAACTTAACTTCAGTTCATGTCAAAATGGAGAAATTCTAAGTCAGAAGTGAATGATAGGATGAGTGAATAAATAAATAAATTAACTAATGCAAAAAATTTATTGAATCATTGTATAAAGACTGTATTTCAATTCAAAGTACAGTATTTACCAGGGATGGCAGTGATTAAATCAAAATGATTTAATCACCTGATTAAAACAATTGATTTTTTTATGAAAAAATAATTTTTATTTTTTTTATTTTTTCAAAATTACCATATTTTTTGGTGTATAAGATGCACCCCTATTTTCAAGGCCTTTTTTCAGGAAAAAAATTATGACCAACTGCCTAGTTGTCATAAAACGTCTGTAATTTTCTACCAGTGAGGCTGACTTTCGTTAAAGCCCTCCATCAAAAGTATGGTGATACATTTTCTTTCACCCATACTCATTATAAGAAAATAGTATTAAGTATATGGGAGACTATACTATATTAGGGTGTGTCGAATTTTTCAACTTTCAAATTCCAAATATGAGGGGTGCTAAAAAGTTGCAGCATGACTTAGGAATTCTAAAGATATTTTTGTTAATTTAATATAATTTAGTTTTGCTTGGTAAGAAGCTACATAAAAATAGTGACTTTTTTGACTTTTTTGTGGAATTATATAATAATTATTATATTAATAATTATATATGCTGTGTATATAATGCACTGCTGTTTTTGCTTATTTCACAGGTTGAAACATATTCATCAGTGTGCTGAAGATTACTTGTCCGTCAGTGCTACCATCCTAACCAGTGGGAATTGACCTACAATGGCTTCTAAAAGGAGGACAAGACTGGGGACATTCACACATATGAGTAACCTAATTGGAACTGGTAGAGAGTTGTTGCCCTCTGAACTCCCAACTCTGCGAGACATTCTGAAGTATGGGCTACTGCTAAGAGAACAAAGTGGTGAGGATGTGAGAAACTACCCAGCAGCCAGTCTTGCAAAGGACATTTACCCTAAAGTGCTTGAAAAGTGGGAACGAGCAAACTTCTTTTGTAGCCCCCGTTGTAAATTCACGAGTCACAATCTTAAACAAGATCCAAGAGAGCTGGGAGCAGGCCAAAAACATCTCTCTTGGGAGAGGAAAGCTACATGTCAAAGAGGCTTTCATTGCAAAACTTGACAAGCTTTTTGACATCCTCAGTTGCAAGTATAAAATTGTTCTCTGCTCTGAATTTGGCTGCCTTGCAGATGCTGGTTGCAAAAACGAAACTCACATTAACTGTACATGCCCTAGGGAGATGAAGATCCCTGTGAAGGAACTTGCTTTCATTAAAGGTCAGAGAGACAAGTCTGGTTCTATTGGACCATATCAGATTGGCTTGCCAGATCAACCTGAGCACAACAGACAAGTCAAAAAGCAGAAGCAGCAAGAAGAAGGCTTGCTGAATATAAGCAGACAAGTAAGCAGGATGTTTCAATGCCATCAAATGAAATAATTTTCTCTGATGATGAAAATGAAGAACAAATAGCTGATGCTCAAGATGGAAAGGATGGAAGTTATGAAGTGACATTAGAAATACCAAGCACATCTTCAACTTCCAATAAAAAGCCAGAGTACAACACATTAGAAATACCTAATGTTGCTATGCATAGCATCAGATATGGTGTTGGCCTGCGTGCCACAGCTGCCATCACCACTGCTCCCTTTATGGATGCTGGCTTGATCACTGAAGAAGACAAGAGACTTGTAGTTGATCACAATAAAGTCAAGAGGGCCCAAGAAAAAGTTATGAGATCCCTGGATCAGGAATTTGATGATCTTTGTAAGAAGGGTGAAATTGACTGCATCTTCTTTGATGGCCGTCAAGATACAACTAAAGTTATGCTGAAAGCAGACAATTCAGATCATCAGTTCCCCAGCATCATCAAAGAAGAGCATTATTCTGTGTGCAGTGAGCCAGGTGGAAGATATCTCTACCACTTCACTCCTGAGAAAGGCTCAAAGAGAAAAACACCTGCTGAAGTTATTGCTGATAATCTTGTAGATTTCATGAAGAAGAAGGGCATTGATAAAAGCCTGCAGGCCATTGGAGGTGATTCTACAAATGTTAACACTGGCTGGGAGGGTGGTTCCATGCATTGGGTAGAGGTCAAGCTTTGCCGTAAGCTGATCTGGTTGGTTTGTGCCCTCCACACTAACGAGTTACCCCTGCGACACTTGATCACAGCACTGGATGGGAAGACCTTGTCTAACAACAAGTGGACAGGTAACATTGGCAAGATGCTAGACACTGCAACCGAACTTGAAATTGATCCTTCATTCACCAAACTCTCAATTGGAGAGCCTCTTACTTCACTGAGTGACAATGTCGTAAAGGATATCTCTACTGATCAAGCGTACGGGTATAGGATCACACAGGCCATAAGGACAGGAGAACTTCCCACAGATCTGGCCCTTCTTGAAATTGGTCCAGTGAGCCATTCAAGGTGATTAAGGTGGTTGATAATAGCAAACAGGCTTTGTCGCATATGGGTTTCAAAACATGGCCTTAAAGGCAAAACCCTCAACAACTTAAGACTGATAGTGGAATACATTGTTGGTGTGTGCTACCCCTGTTGGTTCAACATCAAAGTAAAACACTCTTGGGTGGAAGGCCCATGCCACATCTTGTTTCAGCTGTGGCTAGTTAGGCTGCAAAAGAAGGCTGTAGTGGATGCTGTTTTGCCAACCATCAAGCGCTCAGCATGGTATGCATTCAGCGAAATGATAATCCAGACACTCTTGTGCTCAGATGACAGTGAGGAGAGGAGAGCTGGTGTCCAAAAGATTATTGACATGAGGGGTGGCGATGATGACACACTTGGAGATCTTTCTGTACGTCCCAGGAAGACACCTTCCATCAACCCCAGTGCTTCTTCCATGTTGGAGCTGACAGACTGGTCTGACAGGGTATTTGAACCTCCTTTGACATGTAAACTGACTACAGCGGAAGTAAAGAAGTTCTTTGACAAGCCTATGCAAGTTCCACAGTGGCCCTGTCATGCTCAGTCAATAGAGAGGTGTGTGAAACAAGTCACAGAGGCAGCAGGCAGGGTGTATACACATGAGAAACGTGAGGGCTATATCAGAGGCCAAGAAGCAAGTTGGCGGCTGATGTCCAAGAATGAATCAAAGCAAGACTTGATGAAACTTGTTGTTTAAATATTTTTTTTTACTGATGTCATTACTTTCTAATGTTGTTTTATGATTACTAGGATATGTTTTATGCAGAGAAACTAAAATTTTTATAGCATTACCTGACATTTTGAGAAGCTAAAATTAATAAATGTTTTCCGAGAGCAATTTATGTGCTTTTTAATCAAACGTAGATTTACCAAGCTAAGTGTTGAGCAATCACAAAAATAATAGCAGATTTGAATTCTTCACATCCAAAAACATATTTTTAAAACCCCTCAGTGAAGGAATTGGCAAAAATTAATTTTCACTTCCCAAATTGACACACCCTAATACTATATGTTATGGAACATAAAAGTAAATCATTATGCAATACGTACCGTTTTTCTTGTTATCAGTGGGTTGGGAGGAGTAGAAAATTAGTGTAAAATTGGCCAAACCAATTTTTGTAAAAATCCATCAGTTCTTCTAGCCCATATAAGGGTAATATTATGACCTTTGGTGTATAGGACGCAGGGTGATTTTGAGAGCCCTTTTTTTGGAAAAAAAAGGGCGTCTTATACACAGAAAAATATGGTATATAGAAATTAATAAAATATACCGGTATCAGACAAAACACTTAGAAACAAACAAAAAAATATCCCTTGTAATAATTAAGTGTTCAATTTCAGTTTTTCAGTATAATAGCTTTTTTATGAAAAAATCATGAATTTTTTATTTGATTTTTTTCAAAATTATATAGAAATTAATAACTAAATATTATGTAAATGTTAGTGATAGTAAATTTCTTGAGAGTGTGTGCACATAATAAAATGTATATTATCCAAAATGGCAAAAAAAAGAAATACTTCAAAAAGAACTACCTACTATAAAAAACTCACAAGACAATTATCACAATCACAATTCACAAGGAAATCACATGTACATACTTGCTCTTGCTATACACAACCCCAACTAACCAAGGAAACAATATGCCATCCTTTATATACTATTTTCTCCCAATTCTGGAGTATTCTAGAATGATCTGGAGTCGTCTAGATTACAGTGGTTCCCAACCGGTTTTGGCTTATGGCCCCCCTTAGGAACCTTATTTTTTCCTGTGGCCCCCATAAGCATTATTTTCAGTAGGTAATATGCAGATTTAACTCTATTTTACAAATAACATTTTCCTGTGGCCCCCTTCAAATGTGCCATGGCCCCCAGGGAGTCATATGGCCCCCGGTTGGGAAACACTGGCTCTAGAATATTCTCTCACATTCTAGAAAGTTCCATAAGGTTCTGAAATATTCTAGAATTCTCTAAAAAGCTGCAAAACAATCTAAAAATATTTTAAAACTAAGAAAAAATTCTTGAATATTCTTAGCAGATAATATTTTGGAGAATATTCTCAGAATATTCTCAGAGAACGAGAATATTCTCACCTCATATCACTAGGTATGACCTTGGAAATTGACCTTTTTTTACAAAATTCGAAGGGCCATATCTCCAGAACCATATGACCTAGAGTGTTGAAACAAATGTCATTCTGTTTTTCTCACAGGGATCTATAAGTGTTGAAACAAATGTCATTCTGTTTTTCTCACAGGGATCTATAAGTGCCAATTTAAAAAAAAATTGGTGATGGTCACGTTTTTTTTTCACCATTGAACTGACATGGAATGACCCTATAGAATCAGCAATATTTGTTAATAATAAATCTAAAATTGCATTCTCACTGGTTGGTTCTTTAATTAACTGATTTAGACCATTTTCTATAATATAATGAAGGAAGTTCTTGTTACTTTCAGGTAACAAAAGCAGTGTAAATTAATTCTTAGATAGAACCTTTATTGACAAAATTCCAGGTGCTAGATGCAGTTTGAAGACATTCATAACGGCTTTGTAATATGTTAAATTAGGTTGATTAGTAGTCTACAGTAATTAGGGCCAATTAGGGTCAGTTTGAACTGCGTTTGGTGTCTGGAATTTTTTTTCCTATCTATTAGGCCTAGGCTACAAGGTGGTAGGTCCCAAATTGTGTGATTATGAAAACCATCTTATCCCAAGGCATAGGGACACCGTGTCAACCATGATGGGCTCTATGGGTTGGTGGGTAGGTTTAGGGTAATTCCAACATTTCATTTGGAAAATCTGAAACCACTCAGGCCTATTGAGGTAATCCAAGTCATGAGCTACATTTTTTAATAATAAATCTTGCAAGATGTCAAACTCAAGTCAGCTAATTAATATACAACTATTTACTGCTACCATAGGAGCCTATATAACTGAAACAAAGAATATACACTATATACAATCTACAAACTATCTCTCACTCATGAAAGTATCTAAATTTTTCTTAAAATTAACTAATGAGCTACTGTTTACCACATCATATGGCAAGCAATTTCTTAAATGCCACTTATACAGATAGAGTTTGGGCTTAATCTGATATGAAAATTTAAAAAAAATCCATTGAGGTGGGGGTAAAACCCCCCTTTAATAATACAAATTGTCACAACTTTTTTATTCCTCAACTAAGCTGGTATCCATATCTATACACATTTAATATTTGACAAATTAGCTTTCAAATGCAATTTGAATCGGTCTTCTATCTCAATTAGGAGCTAAGATATGGTAATTTGAAATTTGGGTTTTTTGAGAAACCCCCAAAGTTGGAAGGGCCATAACTTTTGAACTGTAAGTCCGATCAATCTGAAACTTGAAATTTCAGGTTTTTTGATATAGGCAATGCTATACAACAAATTATAGGAAAATTGGAAGGGGTGTGGTATAAAATTTCATTTTTTATTTTTATTTTTTTTTTGCATAATCTGTCCTGGAATTATGGTACCCTTTATGAATGCCCTATAGGTGAAATGCCACATGCAGTTCAGAGATGGTCCATAACAGCTTGGTAATAGGACTATGTTGCATTACATTTCCTTTGGAAAACATGAAACCATCGGGGCCTATTGAGGTAATCCAAGTCATGAGCTGCATTTTAATAATTAAAAAAATCTTGCAAAATGTCAATCTCAAGTCAACTAATTAATATACAGGACAGTTTAGGCCGGGCTGAAACTATAATTTTTGTTTGATTTTAATTTATCAGAGTGACTAACAGTTGGCTTTTGATATAAAAATAAGATTCCTGAAAAAAATAATTGGTGGCCACTAATGTTCCCTCTAATATTTTTTTAGTCTGTGTGCGCAAGAAATTTTCGTTGTGCATACATTTAGATTCATGGTGAAAAATTGTGCAAACTTTTCTGAGCGCTATTATCTTCAAAATTAAAAATATATAAATATTAAATACTTAATAAATATTATTTCCATAAGGTGATAGCTTGATCATTACGGTACTATTAAATGGATATTAAAAAATTGTTTACAATATTATATATTCTCAAAAAAGAAAACATTTCATCCATTATTCTAAAAATATGAATACAATAAAAAATAGTAAAATAAAATTCAACAAAATAAAGAAATGAAATAAAAATAACATTAATTGAAAATGACTATTTTAGTTATCATTTCTCAAAACAATTTTTAGCATTTAGCAATTTAAAATAGACTATCAAGATTAATACATGATTTTATCCATTCACAAAATAGGAATAAAATAAAAAATTATTTTATTTTTTATGAATTATGAGATAATTACTATTTGTTTTTATGCAGAAATAAGAAAGAGAAGGTTTATATTCAATGCGTTAATGTATGATATAAAAGAAAAAAAATGCAAATACATAGAGTGAAAAAAATTCGTATTGCGTAATTGCGCGGACGTCGGCGAAGTCGGGCGAAAGGGGTTAATACTTAAGAGAGCGACTATAGAGTATGTTGATGCAAATGGTCAGACTTTGTGTAACGGTATATTTTTGAAATTACTTCATTTACTGTCGTGACTCATGATACGCTTGAGCCTGTGCACATTTTATTTTGCTGTGTGCGCGGGTTTCACAACGCGTTTGCGCACACCTTAGAGGGAACATTGGTGGCCACCAACGTGTGTCTGGCCACCCCCGTTTTTGTAAAAACATCTAATGCCGCACTAGCAAAATCAGGAAAATGGCAATATCTCTTCTTTTGAACATGCTAGAGAGATGGTTTGCATACCAAAAGATGCAGAATTTGATTTAGAACAAAGTATTAAGAGTGGTATTTTTTCATAAAACCTTTAGTTTTTGAGTTATTTTAGAAAAACTAATTTTTTGGGCCCATAGACCCCCTTTCAACTGAATGTCAACACAATAAAACATTCTCAAGCTGAAAATTGACATGTATTAGTGGTTTTCAATCAGCAATCAAAATCAATCAAAATCAGCCATTTTAAATTCATTGAAAATGCTTTTTGACATTCCAAAATGCCAAACATTAAATTATACAATTAACAAATTGTCATTTTGTCATATTTTAGCATGATAAATAATAATCTAGAACTTAAAATATTTTTTAGACACAAAATCTTTCATTAATTTACGTGATCTAATTTTGTTTCTAATAAGACCATCTCTACGCTCATGACCTACAACAGCCAAGGATGCTTCAGTGACAAGCTTGATGTGCCTTTCAACATTCTGACTGTGGTACTCGTGATCCAGTTTCAATGCGGTATTAATGATATCACGCAGTTCATCATTACTGAATTCTTTTAATACAGGTGGAACAGTTTCCCCATTGGGACATAGCAGACTGCTTGTGGTATTCAGAAGCTTTGAAATTGATGATTGGCTTTCTAAAGACCCTAACATTCTCATCTGTAGGATATTCATCAGTACCACCTTCATGATCCTCTTCATTCTCATCATCACTTTCAATTATTCCACCTGCAAAATCATTGCTACTACCAGATTCATCATCAAAATCCTCTATAACTCCCCTCAGACACAGAACTTTATTGACAGCACACCTCCTCACCTCTTCATCTTCATCAGCCAGCATTCCAACTAAAATATTTTCACCATCAGCAAAAATAGCTGTTATTGTTTAATACGTCATAACAAATTTCTCTAATTTTCCTGTCAGGGAATTTATTTACTCTTTGGATCATATTGAATAGGTTTCTTGACCCATCACTTAGCCTCTTATTAGCCTTGATATTGAACCAACTGTGAAAGTATACTTTGATGATGAATTCTACTATGATTTTGAGGGTCTTACTGGGTCTTTTTTGTGAAACATAAAAGTGAAGAATTCTACAGGCTAAGGTGAGCCATTGAGAGTGATTTAGCAGGCCAACTTCTAAGAGTGCAAAGTCTTCATCCACTTCACCAGTAATAATTGCCCAGCAGATGCAGTATCCATAGTATTGGTCTGTTGATAAATTATTGACCACCTCATTTGGTAGAAGCACAAATGCAGGATAAGGTATAGATTTGAAGTCCACAACATTCCATTCTGACACATCCCCATTGAGCTGAGAACCAATAGGGCCAGAAAATTTGTCTGGACTTTTTGTTGTCCCATCTAAAGTTATGAAGATGTGTCTAAGTGGCAATTCATTTAGATGCAGAAGACAAATATCCCACTGAAGAGGTTGCCCTAAAAACATTTCCAAATATCTGATTGACCCATGCATATGTCCTGTGTTAGTATTTGTCCCATCTGCTTTAACTAAGTTTAATTTGGCCTCAAGTTCTGTCCCTTTAATGATCTTATAAATGCCATGAGCAATGTCAATGCCTTTGCCACTCTCCGGGGTAAAATGGTCGAGGTAGAAATCATCTGAAAATAAATGTAATTAATTTTACAATTAAATAAAAATGAAAAAGGAAGGAATAAAGTTAACTGGACAGTTGTCACTTAAAAAGAAAATTTTTTAAGTAATTGAAATATTACTTTATAGTACAGTAATATAACAGCATAATGCCTATAACTGTATGACAATCATTTCCATTTACCTGGCTCTCCAGTAATGACATAATGTTCCTCTAGGATTGTGGATGTATAATACTTTTCATTTACTTTGTTAACAGCAAGTGTAGCATCCTTTCTACCATCAAAGCCAATGCCAGTCACTTTTTCAAATATCACTTCTTCTTCCTTTTAGCTCTCTCCCTTCTCAACTTGTTTCTGAAAAGTATTTCAAAAATATTGGCCATGCATTACTGCATTAGCATTATACAAAATACAAATGTCAGTGTCCTGTTTGAAACTAATTAATATAAATACAAAACAGAAATTTTGACGCTAATTAAAAATAATAGTAAATCTGGTGATTTAGAATTTATAGCAGAAGCTAAGAAATGTAATATCTAGAGTGATTAAAAACATACTTATCAATAACATTTTGTATGTTATCTGGGGTGATTACTCCAAAGTCCACCAATGTAGCAGAACCAATAGCCGCTCCTGCTCTATCACTTACTTGATATCTGTTAGGATATTTAAAGTAGATTTACATATCTATTGTCAATGAATAATTTATTGGTAATCTTAATCTCTTAGTCACAATGATTTCACTTTAAGCTGTATTAAAAGATTTATCTTTCAGTACTATACCTGTCACATGCTTCAGCTAATGAGCGTAATCTAGTTCTGTTCTGTAATGTTGAGACTTCTGGAACATAGTCTGCATCAAATGAATCATTACAACTGTCGCTATCTGTCAACTCAGGAATGTCCATAGGTTCAGGAGGATGAGGAGGAGGAACTGATTCTTTTGCTTTTTGAGATTGAATAACCCGTGATTTGAATTTTAAGTCAGTGGCTGTTTCTGGGACTTCTTTCAGGGTACAGTAACCATGCCTAGTTGTTTTCTGGTCCTACAAAGTGATTATATTTCATTACACTATAATGTATCTTTTATCTATGGGTCTCTATATGTAAATTGAAATTCTTACAAAAATGAGAAAATACTAAAATATTACTTATCATTAACATCATTAATAGTGTATTATTGATATTACTAACTTATTAAATGCACTTTAAAAATTGTAGCAAATTATTAATAATTGATAATTAATAATTGATAATTAATTAATATTAATTAATAATTTACAACTTGAAATTCAATCAACAGACCTACCTCATAAAACTGGTAATCAGATTCAGTCATTTTTAGTAAGTGCTTTTTCTCTGTATCTGCCAACAGTTTGTGATCATGTTGATATATGTCAAATAAAACGTTTACAGTTTTCAGAAAATCATCCAGATCTTGATGATATTTAGGTCCCCTTTTCTTTTTGTCATACTTCAGAAGGCGGTTGAATTCCTTTATTTGGGTTTTCAGTCGGCTCTGTATGGCATTTACTGATATTGGATAAACATTATATGTGACCCACAATTTATGCAATTCCTCAGAAGTAGCTCTCAGTACAGCATCTGTTTTATAGTCTCCGAAACACAAACACCTTTCAATAACTTGCTTCAACGTAGGCAATTTCCCTAAAGGAAACTGTTCTGCTGGCATAAAACGTACATCACCAAGTACTTTAGCAACTGTTTTCCTTGTAGAAGTCATACTTTATATTGCAAATGTTGAATTCAATGACAAATTGCAGTTGGAAACTTATAACAAAGGCACCTGAAAAAAAAACAAGTTTTCAATTTATTACGTTTAAAAAAAGTTCATGAAGCAGCCCCACCCTCTATTCTTTAATCAAGCATAATGGATGCAAGATAACAAGGAAAAGTCATATCATGTGATCACTATGTCCATGTCAACATCCTTTTAGGGCAATGTTAGTAATCAAAAAGCCAAATCATGCTTATTTTAGAATTTCTTTTGTCACTAAGGTCCGTTGAAAGGGGGTCTATGGGCCCCAAAAATTAGTTTTTCTAAAATAACTCAAAAACTAAAGGTTTTATGAAAAAATACCACTCTTAATAATTTGTTCTAAATCAAATTCTGCATCTTTTGGTATGCAAACCATCTCTCTAGCATGTTCAGAAGAAGAGATATTGCCATTTTCCTGATTTTGCTAGTGCGGCATTAGATGTTTTTACAAAAATGGGGGTGGCCAGACACACGTTGCTGGCCACCAATTATTTTTTTCAGGAATCTTATTTTTATATCAAAAGCCAACTAACTGTTAATGACTCTGATTAATTCTATCTTGAGTTTCAGCCCGGCCTAAATTACAGGTGACCCTCTGTATACATGGTTTCAGCTATACACTGTTTTGGTATTGCTCCCCACCCCCCAGTATACACGGGAGGTGATCTCATCCATACACGGTTTCCTGAGCTGACACAGCTGTGTGTGGTGGCCTGTCGCTCTACCCCTCCCCTCCCTACCCTAATTGTGGCAAGGATTCTTTTACCAATTTTGCAAATTTACAAATTACACCAGTCTGCATAAAAATTGATTTCTTTATTTTGAGTTGTGATTCTGAAGCAGTTCGCTGCGCTGAATTAAAAAATGCTACCAGTTTTTTTCTATCACCCACAGTTTTAAAGTTATTAGCAAAACAATTTTGGGGCATTTTTTAATTTTTTACCTTTTTTAATTTTTTACCTTTTTTAATTTTTTACCTTTTTTAATTTTTTACCTTTTTTATCTTTAATTAATTTCGTTTTTTCATATTTTTCAGATAGATAATTCTAACATTACGTCTTTAAAATTTTAATAATGGCTTCTAGAGGATGTACCCATAGTCCAGACATATTTTGTTATATTTGTGGTCGGTATGTTGTTGTAAAACAAAGGACAAATGTAACGCTCTTCATTAAGAGAACTTATCATGCTTATTTTGGAATTAAATTAGGAGATCAAGACAAAAGTTGGGCTCCACACAAGGTTTGTCTTACGTGTGTTGCGGCACTAAGGAATTGGAGCAAAGGTAAAAAGAAAAGCTTGCCATTTGGGATCCCTATGGTATGGCGTGAGCCTAGAAACCATACTGACGACTGCTACTTCTGTTCTTGCAATGTTAAAGGTTATGATGCAAAGAATAAAGAGAGCCTTCAATACCCAAGTCTTCCATCTGCAATAAGGCCAGTACCCCATGGTCCAGAAGTTCCTATTCCCCGCCCACCCGAGAGTCTGGATCAATACAATTCAGATTCTGATTCAGCTCCAAATCCAGACAATGATGAATGTTTATGAACAGCCAACAGCTGACTGAGATCCTAAACCATTAACCCAAGCCGAACTAAATGACTTAGTCAGGGATTTGAATCTGCCTAAGGACTCTGCAGAACTTTTGGGGTCTAGATTGCAGGGGAACAATTTATTGGCATCCGACACATACTTTGCTTGGTACAGAAATCGTGAGAAAGAGTTCGTGCCTTTTTTCAAAGAAGATTGTCCCTTGGTATTTTGCAAGGACATCACAGGATTAGTGTGCAAGCTAGGCATCAAATACCAAACCAGTGACTGGAGGTTGTTTATAGATTCCTCTAAAACCAGTCAAAAAGGAGTGTTACTGTACAATGGTAACAAATATGCATCAATCCCAGTGTCCCATTCTACTCATTTAAAAGAGACCTATGATAACATGAAACTGCTTCTGGAAAAAATTCAGTATCAAAATCACAGATGGATATTGTGTGGGGATCTCAAAGTCCTTTGCATGTTACTTGGGCAGCAATCAGGATACACTAAGATGCCATGTTTCATCTGTGAATGGGATAGTTGAGCACGTGACCAGCACTGGAAGAGGAAAACTTGGCCTCCTAGAGAGAATCTTACCCCAGGATCAAAGAACATTTTACATGAACATCTAGTTGAACCAAATAAAATCCTCCTACCATCCTTGCACATTAAGTTAGGCTTAAAGAAGCAGTATGTCAAAGCACTGAACAGAGAAGGTGAGTGTTTCAAGTACATTTGTTCAAATATCCAAAGATTAGCTACGAGAAAATAAAGGAAGGTGTTTTTATAGGTTCTCAGATTAGAAAGTTATTGACAGACGATCATTTCCTGAACACAATGACCAATAAAGAAAAAGAAGCATGGCTTGGTTTCAAAGATGTTGTTGAAAACTTCTTGGGAAACCACAAAAGCCAAAATTATGAAAGACTGGTGGAAAATATGCTTAAAGTTTTGTGCCTTAGGCTGCAACATGAGCCTGAAAGTTCACTTCTTATTTTCGCATCTTGACCGTTTTCCCGAAAATCTTGGATATGTCAGTGAAGAGCAAGGGGAACGATTTCACCAGGACATCAAAACCATGGAAAGAAGATATCAAGGAAGATGGCATACAAATATGATGGTGGATTACTGTTGGTGTCTGCAACGAGATCAGCCTAACACACAGCATAAGAAAACATCAAAGAAGCACTGGTTTAGTCGTCATTAGTCAGATCTACCTTTGTAGTCTTAAGTCTTTAGAATAAGTCCTGAAATGTTTGCAAGTAAAGAAGGTAAATATTTTGTTTCTTTCAATTATTTTTTTATTCTTTCATAAACAAGCAATATGCTTGTCCAAGAGCTAGGAGCTATTTAATTCTGCTTTAATTAGGTTTTACTCTATCACCTAAAGATTTCGTGCTACAAGGGGTGTTGTAATACCTCATCTGTCCCCAAATGTTAACCACCCATTGATGGGAGGGGAGAGAGTATTTTGCTGGGAATGGGACTGGTTATATATATTAACCCTACATTATTATGTAAGCGTTACTGTAGTCTATAACAACAACATTTATGGTTTAGCATGTGCAATCCAATGTTGGTCTCGATAAGATGGTTCACATTTGGGGATAAATGGGGGATTTATGACATACCCTGTAGTAAGAAAACCATACGTGATAGGGAAAACTAACTATATTTTTGAGATCAGCGCACTCAAATTATATAGAATCACCAACTAGTTTGTAAAAATCGATCGACAAGTTTTCAAATGTGTACTGGTGTTATACATCATATAAAGGATGTTATCCAATATTTTAATTAATCGTTATGTTAAATATATGCATCCCTAATGATTTTAACTTCTTTACAATGTATTTTTATACTTTATTAGTACTACAATTAAAAAAATAAATCATAACAAATAATCACAATAAATAACACCACACTCACCAGTAAACATTGTCCACAGCAATCTACCCAATCTGCCTACCTTTATTTGTAAGTTAAACCATTTTTTTCTTGTTACTGCAGTAATAATATTATGTGCAGCTAATATATAAATATACATGTATGTATAGTATGTGTTTTGGTGTTTCTGTACGTGTTTTAGTGATGTATGAGGAAATATAGTTGGTCATAGGGAGGGGGTCAGTTGGTCTAGGGATTGATTGTATTTTTTTTTTTATAAGGTATTACTCCCTGTATGCACGGTTTCCATTTACACAGGCATTTTCAGGAACCTAACCCCCGTGTATACCAAGGGTCACCTGTACAAATATTTACAGCACTTTCTCATTATTAACCCACATATTAAGCCAAATATTTATTAGCAAATATAAAAAGATTTATGCACAAGTATAAACCTAACATTTATTAGCAAATATAAAAAAAAATTATGCACAAGGATAAACCTCATGAATATGTTCTAACAAATGTTGAAAAGGATCAATAGTGTCCCTTGTAGTAGCTGTTAAATGATGTAGTTCTCATAAATTTAAGGGTGTACAGTTAGAACCAGTTGTGATATTTTTGTTAAAACTAATGAAAATATCACAACTTAACCTAACCAATTGTCAAGGGCATACAAGTTGACTTAACTGGGCACTCAATTAACCTAACCAGGCAGTTAGTTAACCTTGTAATTATATCAAAAAAAAGATACAACAATAGCATGAAAATATAAAAAAATTGTGCCCTATTTACTACCACCAAAATAGCCTACATAACTGAAGCTAAGAATATACATTATATACAGTCTACAAACTCACTCTCTCACTCATGAAAGTGTCTAAATTTTTCTTAAAATTAACTAACGAGCTATTGTTTACCACATCATATGGCATGTCATTCCAAAAATCTACTACTTGACTGAAAAAGTATTTTTGTAGATCCAGTCTACAAGTCTGTTTTCTAATTTTTTTAATATGCCCACAAATTATCCCATCAGCCTCTAGTGAGAAAAAGTTACATACATCTAAATTGTCTAAACCTGAAAACATTTTGAACATCTGTATTACATCTCCCCTCAGGAATGGAGCAAGATTGTCACAGGCCCTGGGGCAAAACTTATTTATGGGCCCCCTAACAAAATTTTTATTATACATTTATATTGCATTTCTTTGCATTATTTATTTAGCATATATTTAAGAATTATGATACTACTTGTACGCATGGAGGCATAGAAGGCAAAACATTATGCAAAATATTGAGCTTTAAAAAGGATACTGTAAAATAAAAGTTTACTTATGACAACATCAGAACTTGACTTTTCTTGCCTTTCTTTCAGCAAATTCATTAATTAAATCCTCCAAGTTAATATTTCTAGCTTTCTTGTTTTCAATTGATATAATTGAGAGAGCACTTAATCTTTTTTCATTCATAGAATTTCGAAGATAGTTCTTTATTAGTTTAAGTTTTGAAAATGATCTCTCTGCACTTGAAACTGTCACAGGAATTGTGAGGAACAATGTTATGGCAGTCACAACTTCAGGAAAACTTGAGCACAAAGTACTGTTGTCTTTAATTAAAAATGAATATAGCTCATGGATTGTTGTAATTTTTTCAATGTCTGTTTTTAAGCACATTTGAAAAGAGTAATTGATTTGGAAATCCAGAGGAAATATCATTTTTATATTTATTTACTAGCTTTGTTGCTCTCTCAAATAACTTCTCATCACTTGTTGAAATGACCCGGGCCCTGGGGCACTGCCCCGCCTGCCCCTAGCTAGCTCCACCCCTGTCTCCCCTCATACAACATCTCTTGAAACTAAACATACTTAGTTCCTTTAATCTATCCCTGTATTCCAATCTTCTTAGGTTAGGAATAAGCTTGGTTGCCATATGTTGCACACCTTCAAGCATATCAATATTATATCTAAAGTGAGGGGACCAGGCTTGAATGCAGTATTCTGAGGCCAAACATAAGAATTATGTAATTTATAGATCACTTCTTTACTCTTGTAACTAACATTCCTCTTAATAATACCTAACATTTTATGGATCTTTTCAGTTTGATGGCCTGTAATATTTTTTAACATTATTTGTTTTTTATTGTCCAGTTTTAATCGAGGATTTCAAAAATAACATGTTTTAGAGTAACAAATAGTGAGGCAGTTATACATTTTAGTTTAGAGAATATCATAAGGGGTTCCAAAAAACCTTAGCCCTCCCATTTGCAGCTTACATGTTTACTTATATCGAAATAGTTTTTAGTGATTATAAAATTCTTTATTTATTGCAGGTATTAAAATTACTCTAGCTGATAAAGTGATAATATAATGGCTTCTCAATTAATTGGTGATTCGGAGAGGCAACGTGTGATAGATCGCATACGAGCAATAACATTTCGGGAAGTTTGTGATGCTGGAGCTACCTTTATAACACGTTCATGGGTTACCAAAAAGTTGCGAAGAAGTGAGGAAAGATCGTTAGTGGTGAGATCATTTGACTGTACCGTCATAGGCAAGGTTTAAAGCCTTGGCATGAACTTCCAAAGCCAAGAAAAACTCAACTTAATATCGATGACAGAATGTTGTTGCGGGGAAAGCGAATGAACTTAACTAGAATACTGTAACTTGGCTACTTCTTGATGATGGGAAATGAGAAGGTCCTGGGTGGTGAAGTTTTTCTCACCTCCACTGACTGTCACTGAGGGGCAAACGAGACTCTCACACGGCTGAACCAAGAAATGGACTCGACCCGCTAGCTATTCCAAAGATTAACACTGTGTCTGAGTCGGGTCCACTTGAGAACCTGGAAAGCCCTGGCTTCAGGAAAGGTGTGTGCAATGTACACCCAGCAATACTTGAGGACCTCAACCAAATATGGGCCTACACAACAAGCAAGCAAGATTTTAGCAGACTGATTGTGAAGTAAACCAAATGTGGCTGGATGAGAAAAGCAGATATTACCCTCTGAATTGTAAATCCTTGAAAGTAATGACCCCAGTCTATGAGGACAAAGGCTGAAAAAAATACTAGTTGGTAGAGTTCTAAGGGTTTATTAGCAATCAACTTGAATTATTTACAAGAGCTAAAATAAGTTATGAACTTGAGTCTAAACATGGCTTAAGATCAAGAACTGGAAATTCAAAAACCCTGAAAGGGTATATTATACAATGGTGCGTACAATTACAATGACAAAAAAATACTGGACAACAAAAATGGAATTTCTAGAAAAAGATAAAAAAAAAAAACCTATGCTAGAATGGTACAATTAGACAACACAATCGACCTCACTGGACCTAACATCCTTAAACTAGACTGGAGGTCAATCCAATCACACCTATCTCTTATATGAGAATAAAAACCCACTCTAATAGACAGAGTTTATTTCCACGACAGTTTCGACGCCCACTGGCATCCTCCTCGGGTGGATACAGAAACACAAATGAAACAAAACAAGAGGGAAAAAACAGTTCAGGGATCGACCGTTAAGAAATTCGCACCTAGGTTGGATTCCATTCTCTCGAGACAGGAGGGGCATTTTCATTAAGTACATTCGCACAAATTTTAAAACTATCTTCCTGTTCTAAACATACAGATTCTATTATTTTTACATAATTATTACATTTATAATTAAATTTATTACATTTAATATTGCATAATTATTAATTACAGAAATTATAAATTTATTATTACATTGTTGTTTATTATACAGAAATTATAAACCGAAAAACGAATGAAAAAAGGCGATTAGGAAATAATCCAGAGACCATGAGAAATTCGCACCTAGGTTAGATATCGTTCTCCCGAAACTAGAAGGGCATTTATTACAGGGTCAGCTTATAACTACATTTCCACAAATTAAAAATATCTTCTTGTTCTATACATACAGATCCTAATGTTTGACATAATTACTGCATATATTTATTTCCACATTAATTACTTCCATTATTACATTTACTAAAAGCGAGTAAGGAAACATTCCAATCCAGAGACATTTAAGAAATTCACACTTAGGTTCGAACACGTTCCCACGACTCCGTAAGGGATTTATTGACCAAGAATCTCATTAAAGGGTCTAACTTATAAGTACCTTCGCACAAATTAAAATTATCTACTTTTTCTATACTTAATGAAAATGCCCCTCCTGTCTCGAGAGAATGGAATCCAACCTAGGTGCGAATTTCTTAACGGTCGATCCCTGAACTGTTTTTCCCTCTTGTTTTGTTTCATTTGTGTTTCTGTATCCACCCGAGGAGGATGCCAGTGGGCGTCGAAACTGTCGTGGAAATAAACTCTGTCTATTAGAGTGGGTTTTTATTCTCATATTTTGACCTTCACGTAAAAAAGTGAAGTTTTTTGCATTTACTATCTCTTATAGTTAAGCCATGGAGAAACTAAACCTGGAGCTAGAAATACCTTAACCTGCACACCGTTATGCACAGGCAATGTCCATTATCACAAGGCACTCTGTCTTTCTTGAACTTTTCTTATTCTTAAAAATTGTGTTGGCAGGCTAGAACTTCCACAAGCGGAAGCCAACTGTGAATTTAAGGCAAAGTTTTCTGACATGAATGGAGCTAAACAAGACTACTGAGCTAGTCAGGCATTAAGCAAGACTAACTCTACCTATATGGGGGTTACATCCTGAAACAAGAAGAAAAGATGTTAGTCAAGATGACCCCACTACACTCCCCCCTCCGAGCGGTGGGTACCACCACTCAAAAAGTGAGTGCAGCGAAGCCCTCTCGCACATCCAGTCTTTCAAGGAATTGCCACCTCCCCATCCTGACACCAAGCTCCAAGTTTTCCTTTCTCCATGGCTACCAAACACTAGACAATTATATATACATACATGAATCAATAATAAGAAGGTACTATCACCTTCAAAACCCTACCTAGTTACAATATAAATTTACACAATTAGTGCTGGATCCATTCACTTTTTAGCACTCCTTTATATGGTCCTTTCCTTAAGAGGCTAATCACAATCCTCCTTGCTTGAAACTGAAGCCACCTGCATGACTATTGTCCTTGATTAATATCCTCACTAGCCCATCACTATCAATGTACCCTGGCCCTGGTCCACCCACCCATACCACCTGATTGGTAGACATCCCTACCAAAGGTGGGGTCTGCTTGCTCCAGGCTAGAGGTAACTGCGTGGGCTGGCCATGCCCCTTCTTGATGAGCAGTTCTCCAGAACCCCCTCCTATGGACAAGAATGGTGGTGCATACTGGAGCAAGGCCTGGAAGACCCCCCTCAAGCCGATTCTTGAAGAGTGGAAGAGCCAATAATGGCTCCCTCCCTGAAAACACCTCCCATGAAGTAGGAAAGCGTGATTGGGGGTGATTGGGGGTGACTGGAGGCAGGTAAGGACAGGGACATGCACTGGAAGCTGTATGCATGACAATCAAGCAGTACAAAGTGGGTGACAAGTGAGGGCAGGTGCATGAGTCAGGCAGAGGCATGCAAACCAAAAATTACTGCACTTAACCAAGCTCAAGGTATGGTATTCATTATCACTATGTGCAGTCACTTTGTGTTCTAGAAAATTTACACTAGCTTCTTCCATGGCTTTACTAGCTAGGCCCTACCTATACATTACGGTACAGCAAGATATGCCTATTTTATATATCTCTTAACCAAGGCTCTGTAAAGCCGTTACAAAAACTAGATACACCATTTCCTTAAACCTAGAAATACTTATTTTAACATCAAAAACATAATCATAGTACCATCAACTTAAATACAATACATAATAATCATATATACATAATTTGACAGGGTCTAGAAAATCACTTAATTGTTAATTAAATTAATCATGAACACATTCTAGAGGCCTAGAGGGTACTAATGGTAACTCTATTACAGGACTTCTGGAATGAGTTCATGGAGGAGAATCACCAGCCTACTCTCGAATTACTCCCAACCCCCACCTAACAGACTGGAGTCATTTTTGAGCTAGTTCACTGTTAGCTTGTAATAAAGCCCTAGCTTCTGAACAGGTATCTTTGACTGGGGATAAACTTAATCTATTGGGAGTCCTTGGACCAGTTACCAGGCTAAATTGCCGCTCTTGAGAAACTAATTGCTGGTCTAACAGCTGGTAAATCTGCTCCTCATCATCCTGCACATGTTCTAAAGTGTTCTCCAGAGCTTCCACCAAGGAAGAAAGTTCTGGAGAATCACTATTGGGTTAAGGTTCATTCGGACATGGGGAACTCTGTCTTGGATCTATTGAACCACCACCTTCTGGATCTAGACTACCAGGAAGTTCCTCAGGATCCATCACACCGTAACCGACAGCACTTGAAGGAGCACTATGAGGAATAGGAGACAGATCCTTGATTTCCTCCACTGGGGAACAAGCTTCCTTCTCTGAATCACTACCACGTTAGTCTTGAATATTTCTAAAAGTGACATGTTTTGGTTGAGAATGAGGCCTAGACAGAGGTTTGGGTGAACTAGACAGGATACCTGGAGGATTCACTTTGGATGGCACCTCATCTGGGAATCCAGAAAAGTCAAGTTCAAAAGAACTTGAAGAGCATTCAGAGGAATCTGAAGAACTTGAACTTGAACTTTCACTCAGATCAGCAAGCCATGGTCTAGAATTAACCCTATTCTGATCTGGAAATCCTAGAAACTTGCTCGAATCACTACTAGAATCAAAGAGATCAGCCTCATCTTCTGACGAACTGTCCCACAAACAAGAAAAGCCTGGGGAACAAACTGGAACATTAGGGGTTTCAAACCCTAGAAAACTCTCATCCTCCTCCTCTATGCTAGCCCATGGAACCTGAACTAACCTGGAATAACTAGGATGATTCTTCAAGAAATTGGGAGCCTCCTTCCAGCTCCTCAACTGAGAATGATGAACTCGACTCATGGATAAGTGTGGCTGCAGATCTTGATAAGCTGGTGAAATGATGTAGGTCATACCATTCTCCGCTGCTCGATCAACTTGAAACGGCCCACAGTACTTGGGCAGAAACTTGTTAGAAACTAGATTACCTTTTGGAACAACCTTTCGAATGACAAGTTGCCCCTTGGTAAAGGGACAAAAACCAGGATGTCCTGGATACCACTGTTCTTGAACTGGAGTGGGAATAGAAACTGGGATAGGATCTGGATGAGCAGATGATAACAAGAACTGGACTGGAGACATAGTCAACTCAGAATGAATCGTACCGTTGTAGCTCATAATGGCCTTTGGAAGATTCAAATCCCACTAGCTAGAATCTTGAACAAGATTCCGTAGAAGCTCACCAATGGTACGGTTGACCCTCTCGACTGCACCATTGCTCTCTGGATGGTTTGGGGTTGTAAAAACATGAGTGATCCCGTATCGAGATAACATCTGCTCGAACTCCTGACCCCTAAATTCTGGACCATTATCAGTTAACAACCGACAAGGCCGGCGCAAAAGAGTGGGCAACACTCGAAACTCGAAAAGACGGGCAATGGTACTGGAAGTCTTGTTGGGAAATGGAACAGCCACTACCCACTTGGAGTAGTGGTCCACCACCATCAAACATCCTAGATTCCCCCCCCGAGGTGTTCTGGGGAACAATACTAGATCCACAGCCACCAACTCAAATGGTGCCTGGGTCACGATCTTCAGGGTAGGTGGAGCCCTGATCTGGCTGGAAACCTTATTGAGCTGGCACTGGGAACAAGATGTGACCACCTCTTGCACAACTTGATATAACTGAGGATGAAACACTTCCCCAGACAAAACATCTAAGACCTTGTTTCGGCCTGTGTGTGCCATCTCTAGATGGATAGTAATGGCCAGCTCAATCAGGAAATTAAAAGGTACTAGAACTTGGGGAAACATTTCTGGTTCCTCATACTTAATTAGAAGACCATTCTCAAAGTAGATATCTTTAAGATAACGGCGATATCTCACTAGAGCTTTAGGACAATACCTAAAACAACCCTTATCTAGATAGGACTTAAGTTGTCTCAACACACGATCACTTTTTTGAAGAACCTCAAGGTTAACTTCATCTAGAAATGAACATGGACGCAAATTTCCAACTACCAGCGGTTCTTGATGACTGGAAGGTTCCTCCAACTCTGCCAGAAAAGTAGCAAGAATCTCACCCTCCTTCATGACTCTCTCAGTGGACAAATCCAGGTCAATCCCGGTGGCAGACAAGAAATTCGCACCCAGGAGAAAACAACAAGGGATAGCTTGATCTTCGACAAGAGCAAATGGGTGATCATTAATACGTGGAACCTCGACTTATGAATGCCTCTATTTACGACCAAATTGACATACGAACATACGCCCGGCGCTTCGATTGCGATTGCGAGTGGATCTCTCGCATATTTGCTCCGTGATTTTTTGTTTATTGCTTTATCTCTCGCATATTTGCTCCGTGATTTTTTGTTTATTGCTTTATCTCTCGCATATTTGCTCCGTGATTTTTCGTTTATTGCTTTATCTCTCGCATATTTGCTCCGTGATTTTTCGTTTATTGCTTTATCTCTCGCATATTTGCTCCGTGATTTTTCGTTTATTGCTTTAATAAGCCCTTCATTGTGGCTCCCAAGAAAATGAAGAGTGATAGTGGCAGTGAAAAAGAAACTTAAAATACCATTGAATTAAGAGACAGAAAAGAGACAAAAACCCCTGAAGGAGAGGTGCCCAGTGTTCTTATGGAAGGGGACTCTCCTTCCAAACAGTAACTTCCCTCCCCTTCCTTTCCTCATCACCATCCACTCATGCCGATTATCCTCCACAAAGGTACAGTAAAATTATACAGCTTATTAAATTTAGTATAATTTTTTTCTCTTATATTTTCTCTTTATAAACTCTTACAAAGCATTAAAAGTACAATTATCTGGGGTGCTGGAACGGATTAATTAAATTTACATTAATTTCAATGGAAAAAATGGATTCAATTTACGACCAATTCGAGGTGCGAACAGGGTCTCGGAACGAATTAAATTCGTAAGTCGAGGTTCCACTGTAGTTACTCTAGAGCCAAGTGACACAGTAAGTTGTACATAGTTATAAACTACCACTTGTTTTTCAGCCACACCTTGAATGTTAACCAGAATATCTTGTGAATAATCCTTCAAATTTCCTAAAATTTCACGCCAGGCTACTCAAGATATGAGGGAGATCACAGCTCCAGAATCCAATAAGGCACAGTAGGTTTCGTCTTGACAAGTAAGTGGGACAACTGCTCTAAAGGCACCTGAATGTGGACAAGCAATATCCACATCAAGGGTGGGAAAATTGACTTCACATTCTACTAGACCATTCTCAATCTCCAAACTTGAGCAACCTGCACCTATTGGTTCTGAATCCAAGTCTTTCTCATACAAAGAATTTAAACAAGTCAAGAAGACAGGACAAGACTGAACATATTTATTGGATTCACTCAATAAATTGAAATGAACACCACCTAGACACTGGACATGCACCCTATCTAGAAGTTCAGAGGGTTCTGTTACACGCCGATTCTTGACTTCAGGGTGGTAAATTAGAGGGTTTTCAGTACCAAAGTGCAATACAACATCCACTTGATACATCTCGCAGAAAACTTTCAAGATCTCTGGTGATGCTGGCTGCCCTGGAATTGTCATAAGTCGAAGATGTTGCTTCTGCTTGCTATTCAACTTGATTCCGTATTTTGTAGGATGACTTAGCAGTTCTTCCACCAACTGCTTTCAAAGAAATACTGGACTCTCTGGAACTTCACAATCTAAGTCATGAACAAGAGCATACCACAAACACTCGATCAAGGAATCACCTCCCCCCTCCGGCTTAAATCTTACAAGTAAGCCCTTGGGGAGTTCTGCTGAAATTGCTGTGGTGCCCTCTTCATGCTCAACCTGGAAGTGTCTGGATAATGCATCTGCAGCTTGATTGTCTTTGCCTGGAACATAACGAAGCTCAAAATCAAACTCAGCGAGATCTTCAACTGTTCGAGCAAGCCTGTCATTGACTAATCTCATATTATGGAGATAGAACAATGCTTGATGGTCCATGTTCAGAATGAATGGTATTCCGTACAGGAAGGCTCTGAATGTCTTGACTCCCCAGCGCATCACTGCTAGTTCACGCTCTGTAACCAAATATTTCTTGTGAGGAATAGAAAATGTCATTGATGCATGAGCAATGATTCGAACTTGACCATCCTGAACTTGAGTAAGACAGGCACCTGCACCAATGGCTGATGCATCCACCCACAAGTTCAATTTCTCTGCTGTTTCTCGATAATCAGGAAAAGCCAATTCCACCTCATTTTGCATCTCTGCCTTGAGCATCTCGAAGGATTCTTCCATCTCTGGTGTCCACTGGATAACTGAATTCCTTGATCTTCCTGTAAGTTCTGATAAGGGTTTAGCAACTGCTGAAAACTGTGGCAAGAACTTCCTTTGGAAATTCACTAAGCCCAGAAATTCTCGAAGTTCCTTGATGTTCTTGGGCTTTGAGAAGTTCTTCACCTTCTCCATATACTCTGGCGATTTTGACAATCCACTGGAACTGACTATATGACCTAGAAATGGAACTGTGGACTGGAACCATCTACACTTTGGTGGCTTGATCTTGATACCATGTTCTTCTAAAACCTTGAGGACTTTTTCAACTAGCTGGAGATGGGCCTTGAATGACTTTTCCATAATTAGAATGTCGTCAATATACACTAGAACCTTCTTCCTTGAAAATCCCTTCAGCACATCTTGCATTTCTCTCTGGAAGGCTGAAGGCGCGTTCTTCAATCCAAAACTGAGTTTCTTGAATCTCCAGTGTCCATGAGGGGCTGAGAAAGCTGTATAATCTCGACTCTTCTCGATTGGCATTTGATAATAACCCCGGACTAAATCCAGGGTGGTAAAGAACTTGACACCATGTAGACTATAGACAGAGTCTGTCAAGTTTGCCATTGGGAATCTATCAGGCTTGGTTACCTTGTTCAATTTACGGTAATCCACACACAAGCGTATGGATCCATCTGGTTTCCTAATTGGTACCACTGGAGCACTCCAAGGAGATGTTGTAGGCTCGATAATTCCTAGCTGATGAAGTTCTTGACACTGATCATCGATGACTTGATCAATCGGTTCTGGAAATCTCCTTGGTCGCTGAAATATTGGCGTGTCATCGTATAACTCAATACGGTGTGGAGTCATCTGAGCAGTCCCCACATCAGAATCTCCTCGACTAAGAACGGCTTTTCTGGAATTAAGCAAGTTATAAACTTGAGATTTCTGGTGGGAATCCAGCTCAGGTAAGTCAATTTCTGAAGTTAGACATTCTGGTGTCCATTCCAGAAAAGATGAGACCAATTCATCATCATTTTCTGATTCCATACCTACACAATGTACTGGATGTGTCACTGTATCATTAGTGTCTTCTGGATTTGGTGTAGGATAGAGTTCAACTAGAGTGTAAATGTGTCCCATCATGTCTCCTGCCTTGATTCTACCAATAGGTTTCCCTGTAGTGTAGACTAGAATGGAAGGGCAATCTAGATTTACAATCCCTGGAACACCTACCACTTTCTCTCCAAGATGCATGCTTGAAACTGTCCCATCATAGAACCATTCCCCCGAATTTCTCGAACATGGACATGTACCATCATCATTTACTCCTTGGTGTTCCCACTGAATTTTTACTTCTACAGGTCCACAATCATTCACCTGCACACCTTCTATAGCCCAACACTTAACCTTGTAACAAATCCTTTTGCACTCTTCTCCATTCGTACCTAGATAAATTTCCCACGTAGAACCATCAGTGTTCTTCCCTGAAACCTGTCTACGTGCTAGACTAATCTGTAATTTGTTGTCCCGCAGAAAATCTAAACCTAGAAAAATGGGATATTTAAAATCCAAAGTGGGAAGGATAAGAAACTTGAAAGGGGACATTACAATACCATGCAAAGAAACTGTGAGTAGGACTGAACCCATAGTTTCCCTTGAAGCATCTGGACCTACACCTCGAATTGTGGAAATATCTCTAGTATCTATTGGAATCCTAAGTTGTTGTGCCAGTTCACTGGAAATTAAGCTAACTTGTGCTCCCGTGTCAATTAACCCTGGGATGTTAGTGTCTTGAAGGGTAACATCAATGGTTAACACTTCTGCAGGTTCAAGTTCGGCAAACCAGACACCTCAAAAATGACCTCCTGGAATATCTGGACCATGAACCGTCTTATCTGCAATGTTACACCTAGGTATTTGGGTCCGAGGTGCTGGTTTAGGTGTCCATGAAGATGCTAGAGGATTCAGTTCATTTCCAGTGGTTTTTGGATACTGCTGTTCTGAACTGGGTAATTCTGGATGTCCAGGGGTGGCATCATCACCCACTTCAGATGCTACAGTCATGTTCTGGTTGGTATTCATCTGGAGAGGTTTTCTGTCATCTTTGGCTGGGATCTCATGATGATAATCGGGTTCTTGAAGATTGGACTTCAGCTTCCAATGAGCCCCTGATCTCATTGGAACTGATTAGTTTCCCCGACTGTTGTTGATTGTGGTGGGTAGTTTCATTATTTTGGTTTCCTTGAAACAAATTTTCTTGACCTTGTCTTCTAGAAGGGCAAAACATTCCTGGATGAGGTCCTTGACACAAAGGACAGTAACATATGCACTATAAGAATAACCTTTGCATAAATGAATGATGCATGTAGGGTAAAGTTGCCACTGGTCACACATTGCTCCTAATGTTGCACATTTGACTTAAAAAAACTCACCACAAACAAACTTCACATTACTAGAGGTAATGTTTGACATGAATTTTATTTCCTTCACTGTAACAGTACAGTATTTTGTGGGGATTTTTTAAGTCAAATGCATGACATTAGGACTGATGTGCGACCATTGGCAACTCTACCCAACACAGCTTTGTAATTGGAAGAAATATCTATAAAGTCATTTGGCTACAAACTTTGAAACTGTACTGACTAGGCCAACATCTAAATCGTTAATATATATAAGAAAAAGCAAGGGGCCCAATACAGAACCCTGAGGAATGCCACTCGCTACATTAGCCCAACACTACTCCGCTCCATCAACGACCACCCTCTGTTTCCTACCTCGCAACCACTCTTCTATCCAATTTATTACTACACCCCTGATTCCATGAGCCTTAGTTTTTTCAATGAGTCTTTTGTGCGGCACAGTGTCAAACGCTTTTTGAAAATCTAAATACACTACATCAACCGCCCGATGTCTATCGTAAACATCAACCACGCTTTGGAAAAATTCTAAAAGATTAGTTAAGCAAGATTTGTTTCGCCTAAATCCGTGCTGTGTATTTCTAACTAGCTTATGGAATTCTAAGTGTTCGACTATACGATCCCTAATTATTGATTCCAGTAGCTTACCTACAACAGACGCTAAACTGATTGGCCTATAATTTCCCGCTGCACCTTTATCGCCTTTCTTAAAGATAGGTGTTACGTTTGCTAACGAAATTATCTGGTATGCCACCCCTCAGAAATAGATGCATTAAAAATCTTTGTTAGTGGCACAACAATGCTATCTTTTAATTCTTTTAGTTGTATGGGATATATGGAATCCAGCCCCTGTGATTTACACATTTTCATTTTATCAATATAGCGCATTACCTCCCCTTCACTAACCACTATATTATCCAAAATATTACCATTATCAAAAGGTATGTCTATGACCATAGATATATTCATTACATCTTCTATAGTAAAAACTGACATAAAAAATTTGTTTAACAAGGTAGCCATTTCCTTGTTTTCAGAAACTAGATCTCAGTTTACATTTTTCAAAGGCCCCAAGATGCTTTTTACTGGATTTCTATTATTGATGTATTGAAAGAATTGCTTGGGGTTTTCTTTACCATCGCAAGCTATGTTAAACACAGACCATGTATTGAACAAGGAACTCTTCTGGGAAATTACATCTACTATAGTTCGAATAAGTAATGGTAAGTGACAAATACTATAGTTTTTTCTTTTTCATGATGGAAAGCCCAACGTGGGCACTGGGTTACTCACAAAGAGGCCCCAAAATATAGCTTCCCTCACCAGCTATCTGCAAAGCAGATAGGATCCAGCTTTGGGACAGGATTTAGGGTTTACAGCTTACACATTGGGCTTTCCATCATGAAAAAGAAAAAACTACAGTATTTGTCATTTATCATTACTTATTTGAACTATAGTGTATGTAATTTCCCAGAAGAGTTCCTTGTTCCATGCACGGTCTGTGTTTAATATATAAGTTTCTCAGGGGACCATTCTGAGTTTGTGTATATTAAATGGATGTGTTATGTGCCTTGAAAAGTGGACACTCACTATTCCGGTTGAAGTTTAAGTTTTGTTTTTTGGCTAAAAATACAATAGTTACCCCTTTTTCTTTTATATATATATATATATATATATATATATATATATATATATATATATATATAGGGTTACCATACGTCCGGTTTTTCCCAGACATGCCCGGGAAATTTGAATATTTATAACATTGATTTTTGAGGCCATAACACTTGTTCTTATACAGATGACATGTAGCGCATAGTATATATACTGTAACACATTAATACAATGTGAGTTGGTAGATACTGATACGGATACACCTCCCCCTCTCTGGAGTGTCCTCTTTTTTGAAAGTTCAAATATGGTAACCCTATATATATATCGTAAAGAACGACGCTTGTATAGATGATGTTCCGCGCAAGATGAGGAGGGAGAACGAACAAATGAAAAAATGAGTTAACCACCCAGGAATCGAACCCGGGATCTTCTGATTGCCAGTCAGATATGATAACCATTACACCATGGGCCTCACTCAATCAGAAGTCGTAATTCTCCTACATACGCGCAGAAACCAATGCCCTGAGGGGGGCACCTTCCGCATGCCGCACATATATACATTTTCAACTGCAAAGAATATGCAGTATAATTAACGTAAAGAACGACACTTGTATAGAAGATGTTCTGTGCAAGATGAGGAAGGAGAATGAAAAAATGAGGTAACCACCTGGGAATTGAACCCGGGATCTTCTGATTGCTGGTCAGATATGATAACCATTACACCATGGGCCTCACTTGATCAGAAGTCGTAATTCTCCCTTCTCATCTTGCGCGGAATGTCTTCTATACTAGTGTCGTTCTTTACGTTAATTATACTGCGTGTTCTTTGCAGTTGAAAATATATACAGTATATATATATATATATTAGGGTGGTCCACAAAATGGAAGTATTTTAAATTCTTCCTCCCAGGGTTTCATTAGGTTCCTTTTCCCAAAAAACTTCTCTGAGCAAAATTTGGGTTCAATCGGTTAATATTTAGAGATGGCTCAACTACCCCCAGAAGTCTACATTCATGGCTTCTGGGTCCCCCCCATATATATGGGTATTATCCGCTTGTTGGCGGGGGTATCATGGCTGACCAGGCCACTCATTGTTGCCCAGCTAAGATTGTGGACTTGTTAGAATCAGGAAACCTCTTTCGGTGCTCATCCACTACACTTAAGAGAAACTGGAGTTGATCTTCTCCTTTCGTCAGAGTTCCGCTGAAGGTCTGAATGAGAGCTACTGCCTTTTCAGCATGATCATTAACTACTTTGATGTTTCCTATGATTCTTTTAGCTTCTTGGAAGTTTTCATTCTCCTCCCAGGTGCTGGGGTCATCATCAAGAAAACTAATATTGATCGGTAGGACCTTAAGAAGCTTTAATGAGTTCTTTGTGGCAAGAGTTTCTAATTTCAGTGTTGCTTTGCATTCCTTGAGTCTTCTTCTCTTTGAGAAGTCTAATGACCCCTCCTTTTCCATCATACACTGGACCATGATTCCCTTGGTGTCTGGTGCAACAGTTTGATCGAAGAGAGCAAGGGCCACCAGCTCTTCTGATAAGTACCATAGGTGGTTTTCAAATTTCTTGAGAGCTGCTTTGGCCACTTTCTGGTCATGATAGTCCTTTAACTTTTGGATAAGATCCAGATCATTCTTCGGAGCTTGTGATGGAATAGGAGCAGTGATCCAGCTTTTTAAGTAGATTAGGACTCCAAAAAGGGTAAGGGTTTTCAGGTCCTTCTTCTCTCGAGGAGTCAGGGTGATTTGATTTCGAAAAAGCCACATTTTGATGGCATAGATAACTTTAGCCATCCACCTTGCATAGTGCGTGCCAGCAGGATGTTTGAATGTGTAACTTTCAATTTTTTCACCAAGAAAGATCAAAGAAAGTTCCAAAAACTCTCTATAGTCATCTCGAAAATTTCCAGTGGCCAGATGTTCTTTGGCAAAGGCAATTATTTCATTTCTGAAAGGATCAACTTGCTCCTTCATCTCATCATCATCCTGTGATGTAGAGAAGGTTTTTAAATCAATGTAGTCCCACATAGATTGGAACCTTTTGAACAAAAGTGGCTCAGGGGCAGAAGATGAACCATGGACTGCTTCAAACAGTCCTCCATACATGACTTCCATGCAATGATGCCTACAGGCAAAATAGAAGAGTGGTCGACCAAGTTTCTGTTCCAGAAGAACGCATGCTCCCCTGTTTGTTCCTGTATTTGATGCTGTAGTATCTGATAACATTCCGATTATTGACTTATCTATGTTCCATTCGGAAAGAAGATTATACACTGCAGCTGATTGAGCTTCCCCTGTTCCACTTGGTAGTTTGGGAACACCAAGCAGTTTTGAATCACCTGATTCAACTGAAGAGACAAGGACTGGGAGTCTGTCTACCTTTTCATTCTTGGCAAGTAGATTAGGGATCAACTTCCCATCCCAGTGGACAATCGAAATACTTGGACTAAAGCTAGCTTTAATGGCATGGGTTATTTGCCTTCGATGCCTCTCTCGGTGCCTTTTGATTGAAGAACGAGAGATGTTTACCTCTGAAAGATCTTGACCAAGGCTAGATGCAGTTTCAGCTAATACAAAGGTGGCCCTCCTGTCACTGATGCCAGTCCTGTCCAGAGCAGCAGCCAATTCAGGAGATATGATATTCTTTGCTGCCTTTTTCTTTGGTGGAGTTGGTCCGCTGGTAGATGGGGGATTAATAAGGTAATCTTCATCTTCTCTTTCTGACTCACATAAAGACTCAGAAGAAGAACTTCCCTGATCTAGCATAACTTCCTGTGAAGCAGCATATTTTTCTTCTTCAGCTTTCCGCTTCCTATTTACCAATTTCATTTGCTTCTCAGCAGCTCTCTTTTCTGCCTTGTCAGTCACCATATCTGCAGAGACCATTGATCCCACTCGTCCCGCTTTCCTTTGTTGGATCAAGAACTGCCGTCTTCTTCATTTTTGATTAAGGTAAAGGCATCAGCATGGGCGACATGAAATAGGTTCTCCATTTCTTCCTGAAAGGTTCTCTCTTTTTCTAACTGAGAGTTGCTTTTCCTCCCAGCATTCTTCTTAATCACTTTCCACTCCAAGTGTAGAGCCTGAATTTTGTGAAGAATGTGGTCTTTCCTTTGAGTAGGGATTCGGGCTCTCTCCCAGAAGAGACGCAATTCTTCAAAAACAGCTTCTGAACTAGGTTTGATCTCCTTCTTCAAGACTTGATGATGGTGGAGGAACATGCGGAGGACCTGGCCACGGGAAGGCAGCTTGGCTCCAGTGATTGCTTCCTCTGACTTTTTCATTAAGTAAAATGTACGATTATTTGACATTGCAAAACCTGTAAATTTAATAAATCTATCTGAAAGAAAAATAATCATTAGTTAATGTATCTGTAAATAATGTTTCTTTTAATTATTCACTATATTAATAAAGGGCATAATGGTATACAAAAAACAGCTTTGAGCCACCCCTAAAAGTTATTTGATTTGCCTTAAATTTTACATGAAATAGTTTTTAGCTAAAAGGAACCAGATTATAGCCTGGGAGGAAAGAAAATTGAACTTCGATTTTTTACCCCATTCTGTGGACCACCCTATATATATATATATATATTTTACTGTGCAAAAGTCTTAGGCACCCTTGTACAGTTGCATTTTTTTCATTTTTTTTAATAATTATGTTGAATATTTCAGCATGTTAGTGTTGTTTTATTATAAATATGAATTATAATGTATAGTCATTGTCAGTAATCTCAGTTATTAGGCTGGAGATAGAATGGAATTTAACACAAAGGTTCTAGGTACCTTACTATTTTACAAGATATTCAAAGCTCATTCAGTGACAGTTTGTAAACAGAACTTCTATTGTATGTTTTTGTAATTGTTTAATGCTCCTAACTAAATGAAATTTAATTTTTTTAATAAAATTTCTTAATTGTTAATTTTCTCTTTCCAGATAAAGGCATGAAATTTTACATTGGCTAAGCAATGGCTAAAATATCCATTGCAACTCAACACCAGGTGGTATTACTATTGCATGAGCAGGGTCAATCTCAATCAGAAATATTGTGATAAACTGGGGTATCAAGATTGGTATTCAAGCAGTTTTGAAGAAATGGCATGAAACAGGCAAAGTTGAAGATGGAAAATGCAGTGGAAGGCTAAGGAAACTTTCTAAAAATGATGAGAGAGACCTTAAGCTAACATCTCTCAGAAATAGATGAAAATCCAGTACAGAACTTTTGGCAGAACTTGCCTAGACCTCAGGATTACAAGTCCACTCATCAGAAATGGTCTTAATGGTCGAGTGGCAATCAAAAAGCCATTTCTCAGGAAAGGAAACAAGTCAAAAAGGCTCAAATATGCTCAAAAGCACAAGAATTGGAATGCTGACCAGTGGAAAAGGGTCCTCTGGAGTGACAAGTCAAAATTTGAAATTTTTGCCACAAAGAGAAGACAGTATGTGAGAAGAAGAAATGGAGAACAATTCAAGGAAATGTGTTTGCAGCCAACAACTAAGCATGGTGGAGGATCTATCCAAGTTTGAGGCTGCACTTCATCAAATGGTGTTGGGGATCTTATCAAAATTGATGGAATACTGAATGCAGAAAGATACATACAGATCCTAATTCATCATGCTGTGCCATCAGGTCTGAGATTAATTGGGCAAAATTTTATTTTTTAGCATGACAATGACTGTAAGTATACTGCCAATATAGTCAAAACCTATTTGGAGAATAAAAAAGAATGTGGAGACTGCAACTGATGGAGTGGTCTCCCCAGAGCCCTGATTTAAATATTATTGAGACTGTTTGGGATTATTTAGACAGAAAGAAGCAAGTTTTGCAGGAAAAGGGCAGTCATACAAAATACTAACTTCAGACAGTTGTTTGTAACTTTTCAGTAGCTACTTATAATGATGGTTCTCTAATAAATGATAAATCTTGAAGCTACATGTGTATTTTAACCTTTGAAATTGAGAAAATTTATCAATACAAAATTTTTTCAGTCCTGCCTAAGACTTTTGCACAGTAGTTTTTATATATATATATATATATATATATATATATATATATATATTATTATTTACATAGTACATTATGTTTAAATTAAATGTTAGACCAGCATTAGTACGTAGTATATACCAAATGGTTACAAAAGTGGGTTCAGTTGGTTCTTAGGCTGAAATGACCTGACTACCCAGATTTGTCTTAACCACTGTGCTTTGCTACTTTATATATATGTATCATTGAAACAAAATTTCTGAGACCTAATAGGCCTATTTTTTTTTATTGACTAGAGTTTAGTTTTATTAGCCAAGACTGAGAAGAGTGTGCTCACTTCAATTTTTTATGAAAAACTTTGAAGTCACTAGGTGTCTGAATTAACAAGTTAGCAATTATGAATGCTCGCTCTCAATTACTTGAATTGGTAAGTTAATAAGACTTTTTCTTTCAAACCTAGTATAGGCTATGGGTCATTTCAGACCAAAGAACCAACTTAATCTTAAGTTAGTTTTCTGGTCAATGTGGATGAACCCTAGCTTCATGTAATACAGCATCAATAGCCCAATTGGGCATTTAAAAGTAGCTTAACTGGGTGTTAACAGTAACCCACTTTTCCCTAACTGACCTGTTTTGGTTCTTGGGTTGGAATAACTATACCCTTACTGCAGTACTGTACATCTTAACTCTTGTGTTTAGACTAGCCAAGGCCTACTCTGAGATTTCTGAATTTAATGTAGAGTTTGCAGTGGAGGCTAATGTGAGCCCAGATTTTTAGAATTTTAGAAATTGGCTTTGAAAAAACTATATAAGTTACGGGTTGATTGCTATCAACTTGGCGATCCAGTGAAAATTTCCACCAGATCTTAGTGCCAAGTCAATGACAAAGGCTAGGGCATGATTAATTAATTATTTTTACGAAAAAGTGATGAATGGTGAAATTTTCTAATTAATCGATGATTGACTGATTAAAAATTATTAAAAATTAAATACTTTTGAAAAGAGTAAGAAAGAGCTTTATTGTTTCTGTTGCATGAGATAAGACTGAAGAAAACTTTTTGCTCAAACATTTAGTTTGCTTTAGTTCAAGAAATCAGGCATAGGTGGATTAGACAGTTTATACATGCAAAAAGGTGCCAAATTCAAATGATACATTACAAAACTTAAGGTAAAGTGATGCTGAAATTATGAGGGAAATTAATCATTTCCCATCATTTTCTAAAAATATTTTTTTATTAATTAATGATTAAATTCAAAACAATGGTTAACTGATTAATCAGAACCACACCCTGACAAAGACCCTATGTCTTTTCATTAAAAAAAATTGTGTGTTTCTTAAGTAGTTTTTTTGATTAATGTTGAATTTATTTGCCTCCAGTATTTAGTGCTGCCTAATGGTAAAACAGGAAACTACCATACCTTATTATCTTGTTGGAGCTTGCTTCTGGTTGTAGGATGCACAGTTGCTTGTCATGCTTCTCTCAATTTGATAGGGCTACACAATGAGTTTATTCTGTCTAATTAATACAGGCAATTCACTATACCTAAATGCCTGAAGGAATAGGCCCATCCTTTTGTGTTATTAGTTCTATTTTATTAGTTTTCACTTGGAACTTGTAGGAAGATTAAACACATCTTCCTTGCCAACAGCAATGCTCATCACTAAGCAGCTCTGAGATGAGCTAATATCTTTGTCTTAGATTCACTTACTTTGCAAAGTAAGTCTCCAGGATGTCTAATTTTTGTATTTTCATTATTTTTCATCAAGTAATTTTGATGAGTTAGCAATGGAAAATTTTAATATGAAAAAATGTTTTTCTTGTTATGTAGGCCCAATGCCTACATATTGGGTTCTATGTATGGCAATTTTTTCCATTCCCAATAGGCTATGTCACCAATCCCGAGGTAATTTTGTAGTTATTTAATATAATAAATTAATAAATTGTATTTAATTATTATGAAATAAAGGTACCATATACAGTACCATATTGTAGGTGTGTATAAGCCTGGGTTTGAATTAGGCTTTGTTGTGAACTGTAATGTAAAGTGTATGATAGGCATGTATAGTTTTTTCCATACTGGCATACCAAGAATATACTAGGGCTGTTTACCAATTTGGCAAATTTCCAGAATCCAGAAGCAGTTCAGAGACAGTCCATAACAGCTTCGTAATATGTTAAATTAAGTTAAGTTGGTTAAGTTAGGTTACTAATTAGGATTGTATGGGCTATCTCTGAACTCTGTTTGGATAGTAAGGTTTTACAAATTTCACTAATACCATAATTATTAAAATATAAAATTATAAAATATAAGTTTGGGGCTAAAAATAAAACCAATTAAAACTAAACAAAAGAGACACTCATGAATGGAGGAGAGCTAATGTAAATTGTGTAATCAGTGTATATTAGCTAAGACTTGAAGTAAGGTAACAACTCGGTATACACGAAACACACCAGTTTACCAATTTCCATATATTTTCTAACAAGGAGCCATCATCCAAACTAAGAACTTTGTTTTGTTTGGAAATAAAATGACGTATGAAACAAAATGACATATTGGAGGGATGAAAACTGCTGGTAGACAATTATTGTACCACATTTTATAGTCTGCTTCCTGCATACTTATTTTAAGGGTATACCATACATGTTAGTGTGTCGGTACAATAGTTGCCATACATGCCTCTACAATACAGGGTGTACATAAAGTCAGGATCTATTTTTGTGAAGCACTTGGAAATTATATGGAATTCAATCATAAAATGATAAAGTGGTAACAATTATTAAATAATTAAGAGTAGGATTCGATGTGATGCCCATCAGTATCCCTGCACAGCTCAAATCGTTCCGCAGCATTTCTAAACACATCCTGGAGCATTTGCGGGGTTATGTTATCTGCAGCAGTTCGTATACATGTACGTAAGTTTTCAAGACTCGTAATCTTTGTCTGATAGATGTGCGATTTGATAAAGCCCCATGCAAAGAAATCTAAAGGGGTTAAATCTGGTGATCTCGCTGGCCAAGGTCTGTTGCTTCCGTGTCCGATCCAGCGATTTGGAAAATGTCCATTTAGATCAGTGGTTCTTAACCTGGGGGGCGCACCCCCCTAGAAACAGGAATTTCTCTAATTGTATTTGTTATTCTCTTAATGAGAGCATGGGCTAATATTGAGAAGTTATTGAGAATGTTATTTTGATGCAAGGGGGGCGTGGAGGGAAGGACCAATTCCTAGAGGGGGCATGGTAGTAAAAAGGTTAAGAACCACTGATTTAGATAATCCTGAACAATTTTGGCATAGTGACAAGGAGCACCATGTTGATAGACAATGGTACTAACAATCCTATCCCCGTCGTCTATCAACATGATGGTGCTCCTTGTCACTATGCCAAAATTGTTCAGGATTATCTAAATGGACGTTTTCCAAATTGCTGGATCGGACGTGGAAGCAACAGACCTTGGCCAGCGAGATCACCAGATTTAAACCCTTTAGATTTCTTTGCATGGGGCTTTATCAAATCGCATGTCTATCAGACGAAGATTACGAGTCTTGAAAACTTACGTATACAAACTGCTGCAGATAACATAACCCTGCAAATGCTCCAGAATGTGTTTAAAAATGCTGCGGAACGATTTGAGCTGTGCAGGGATACTGATGGGCGTCACGTCGAATCCTACTCTTAATTATTTAATAAATGTTACCACTTTATCATTTTATGATTGAATTCCATATAATTTCCAAGTGCTTCACAAAAATCGATCCTGACTTTATGTACACCCTGTAGTTAACTGTATAATAAATATTGGAATTAGGTGTACCCATTTTCATTGATATTATTGATGATTAAGATGTTTTATTTCATGCTTCAGCTTTTGGGACTCAGAAGTGGAAATCTATTATTATAATATATAATATAATATTAATTATTATTTTTCAGGTGTTTCTACAGTTTGTGTTTTGGGTTTCAAATCAGTCGAACTAATTCAAAATTAACTTTTTTCTTTATTAAGAAGGCTTATATAGGCTATAACTAAAACAACTGCCAAGTTTTTATTTTAATGACATTACATGCTGTAGCTAAAGAAATATTCATGTTTTTCTTCTTGTTAATCATTTTTAAAAGCAAATGAAAACAAAAATAAAAATTAGTGAAACAATATATATATATATATATATATATATATATATATATATATATATATATATATATATATATATAACGTAAAGAACGACGCTTGTATAGGAGATATTCCGCGCAAGACGAGAAAGAGAAAACAACAAATGAAAAAATGAAGTACCACCTGGAATCGAACCCGGGATCTTCCGATTGCCGGTCAGACGCGATAACCACTACACCATGGACTCCACTCTTCCAAATGCCGTAATTCCTCTACATACTCGCAGAAACCAATGCCCCAAGGGGGCACCTCCCGCTTGCCGCGGGAGGTGCCCCCTTGGGGCATTGGTTTCTGCGAGTATGTAGAGGAATTACGGCATTTGGAAGAGTGGAGTCCATGGTGTAGTGGTTATCGCGTCTGACCGGCAATCGGAAGATCCCGGGTTCGATTCCCAGGTGGTACTTCATTTTTTCATTTGTTGTTTTCTCTTTCTCGTCTTGCGCGGAATATCTCCTATACAAGCGTCGTTCTTTACGTTATTTATACTGCGTGTTCTTTGCAGTTGAATGTATATATATATATATATATATATATATATATGAATGATTCACACAGACCGTGCATGGAACAAGGAACTCTTCTAGGAAAATTAAATCCACTATAGTCCAAATAAGTAATGGGAAATGACAAATACTATAGTTTTTCTTTTTCATGATGCTAGCCCAATGTCTGCAATGGTCACTCGCAAAGGTTTAAGTTTTGGTTTTTGGCTAAAAATATAATAGTTACCCCTTTTTCTTTGATGTATTCAGTCTGACGTGATGGCAGTGAGTCTCTTGCTTATATTGAGGTTCTAAATGTAGCTGGGCTAGGATGCTTTAAATCCTAGATCCTGTCTCAAAGCTGGATCCTATCTGCTTTGCAGATAGCTGTTGAGAGAAGCTATATTTGCAAGTGACCCATTACCCACATTGGGCTAGCATCATGAAAAAGAAAAAGCTATAGTATTACCATTACTTATTTGGACTATAGTAGATTTAATTTTCCTAGAAGAGTTCCTTATTCCATGCACGGTCTGTGTGTATCATAAAAAACCTCAGGGAACCATTCTGAGTTCATTCCCATTATATATATATATATATATATATATATATATACCCCCTCCCCGCGGGTGGTCTTTCTGGGGTGGATTGCCCGCGGGCTCCTGCCTCCATGTGGCGAGGGGGATCAGCCGCGGCTGGGGGCCCTGCCGGGTCCCCGCCCGGTTGCGAAGTGGACTTTTAGCATACCCTGCTATCCTACAGCCCCCTCTTTCCTGTCTTCCCCTCTTTACCCTCTTCCTTGCCCCCTCTGTTTTTTCTGCTTTCTCTGTTCACTTCGCGCGCCCCTGGGCTGCCGGGCTGGTCGCTGGGGGTCTCGCTCCATGGTCGGGCCGGACTAAGTTGGCTGGTAGGGTGCCCAGGCCTGGGACCCTGGGGGGCCTTGGTCTTTGCTGCCGGCGGGGGAGAACTTTCGACGCTGCAAGGCCCCCTTTTGAAATGGGGGTACCTACATGGGACGAGGCACCCATCCCCCGCCTGCGTGCGCTTGGTCCCCTTGGGGCCCCGGGTAATCGGTTCCCCGCGGCCCCGGGCGCGAAACAACAATAAAAATTTTCTATGGAAACACTTACAAATCTAATGGACCTCGTTGACGACCCGGCTTGTGCATCTGACCTCCCTCTGACTACCTCTTTGGACCGTGGGTCTGGTAAGGGCAGTCGGCAGCCCTCGCCCACCCCGTCTGCTCTTCTTGCCGACACCTCCTCTCCCTCTCTTCCCCCGGCTCGTGGCGCCGCTGCCCGACCCCTGCCAGTAGCGGATGGACCTGCAGTGGACCCCCCGACCCCTGGATCCCCCATATTCCACGTCCCGATAGGGACCCACCTGCTTTTTTCGCCCTCAGGTGGGAGGCCCGCGGCCCCGGTCGCCTCCCACTCCGGTCGGGCCTCATCGCCCCCGGCCCCCTCGGCCCCTGGGGGACGTGGGACCCGACGTCGCCGTCCGCCTTTCTCGTCTTCTCGCCCCCTCGAAGTTCCGGTGGTGTTTGGCCAGACGGCTTCACTCGGCCTTAGGACGATGGACAAGTTCCTCATCCTCCGCCCCTCCTCCTCCGCCCCTCCTCCTCCAAGCCCCTCCCCACTAACCACGAACGCCTCTTTCGAGCGATCCATGGGAAGACGGGGACGGCGCGTTTTGACCTTCGGCCTCAGAGGGATGGCTCCATTTTGATAAGGTCGCGTTCCTCTGCCGAAACCTCCTCTCTGCTCGCTATCCCCGATGTCCTGGGCTGCGGATCACGGTGACTCCCCACCCCCGCCTCAATCAGTGCCAGGGCACGATCTACGCTGCTCGTCTTCTACCCATCCCGGTGGAGGACCTCCAGACTGACCTCGCCTCCCAGGGTGTGGTGAGAATATACCGTTTTCCCGACAGATCGCGATCCCCAGCCGTCCCTTCTCCTCGCCTTCTCCTTACTTTTGACTCACTGGTGCCCCCCGTTTCAGTATTCTGGGGCTTTGGTGAGAGACGAGCATGCGAATTCTCGGTTCGGCCATACGTGCCAGATCCTACGCGCTGTTTTCAGTGCAATAGGTTTGGCCACGTGAGCAGTTCCTGCCGTCAGCCGGCCCCGTTGTGTGTCCGCTGCGGCGGCCCTCCCCACCCCTTGCCCTGTACTGCTCCGCCTTCCTGCACCCACTGTCATGGACCGCACCCTGCTTCATCCCACTCTTGCCCGTCCTTCCTCTTTGAGAGGGAGGTTCGGGCCCTCTGTTCATCAGAATTTCTCAGCGCTCGGGAGGCGCGGGACCGGTTGCGTGGCCGCGAGCCCGGCGTGGTACCTCGCACGCCGAGGCTCTCCGTCCCCGGCCGCCGCCGGCCCAGACCCCGTCCTCACCGGCGGTTCCCGACGCGCCTCCACTCACCGTGTCCGCTACTCCCTGTCTATCCTCTGCCGCCCAGCGGACTCCCGCCGCGGCTCCCTGTACTACCACGCGTCCCCACGTGCTCCCTCCGCGAACGCCGATGCTTCGTCGGCAACCCCCCCTGCCCTTCTACGCCCTCTCCACCGGCGCTTTCGGCACCCCCATTCCGGACCGTGACCCGCCGTCGCCCATGCGGGCCGCACGACGGAGGGGAACGGGCCGCAAGCGCCGCGCCAATAGTGACCCCGAAAGGTTCGAGGCCATAGGCCTCGCATCACCTTCCTCTCCCAGACACAAACGCCCCCTTCGCCCTACCATCCGGTGGTGTCCTCACCGTCCCCGCTGCGCAACCGTTATGGACGCTCCCCCTGGGGTCCCCGACGACCCTCGTGGTGGGGGCGAGATACATCCCTCACCGGTTCGGTCGATGGACCCACTGGAGGGGGAACTCGCCCGCCTGGTCGGCGTGGGTGGGATGAGCACGCCCCCGCGCGTGACCTACCCACCTCTCTCCATGACCTGCCTATGCATCCGGGTGAGGTATCCTTTTCCACTCCCCCTTGTAGTCCAGCCTCCCCTGCACCTCCGGTGAAGGGAGGGGCCTTCTGGATACCCCTCACATCCCCTTCTCTGCATCGCTCTCCCCCGGGTGTCCGGGTGACTCCTCTTCAGGAGGATTTGCCGGCGTCAGTTTCCACATCGCCCCCCCGTCGGGGTGACCCTCGCCTTCGCCCACGTTCGGCGTCCCCCGTTGGGCCCCGGGGCTTTCCAATCCCCTTGTTAATCTCGGGCCGCCCGATCGGCCCACCCACCCCATAACCATCCGTTTCGCAGACTTTCCTACCCCTCCATATACTTCGCTCCTGCAGTGGAACATCCGCGGGCTCCTGGTAGGCCTCGAGAGTCTCTCTTCTCTCCTGGCCTCCAGGTGTCCGGCGTGTTTCTGCCTTCAGGAGACTATACTGGGCTCCCGTTCCCTCCCTCGAGTGTCCGGCTACTGCGGGCTCCCTTCCCCGCCTCTCGATGGGGCGGGTAGGGGGGGCTCCGCGGTCTTCGTGCACCGCTCCGTCCCTTTCCGCCCCCTCCCGCTCCGTACTGTCTTGCAAGCTGTGGCCGTGCGCCTTTCTTTGTGACGTCAGCTCACTGTCTGCTCTCTTTACCTCTCCCCTAACGTACGCCCTCCTCCCGATTCTCTCCGTGACCTAATTCTGCAACTTCCCCGCCCTCTCCTGCTTCTCGGGGACTTCAACAGTCGGGACCCGGCCTGGGGGGGACGTTTGCTCCACCTTTCTCTCCGGGACCCTTCTCTCCCTTATGGACGAGCTAGAGTTCACCTTTCTGAGCGATGGCTCCCCAACCTGCCTCCACTCGGCCATGACAGTTTCACCTGTATTGATCTTTCCCTGGTTTCCCTCGATATCATGACGGAGTTCACCTGGGAGGTCCTGCCGGATTCTTCCGGCAGTGACCATTTCCCTGTGTGTCTTACCCCAACCCGTCTCCTCCCCCCCACCTCTGTCCGCCCGCGCTGGCTGTTCGCCCGAGCGAAATGGGCCTCATACACGAGGTGCACGGCGATCTCGCCGTCCATTCCTGCCTTTCCCTCCGTTAGTGAGGCCCTCGCCTTTCTCGAAAGCAAGATCCTCTCGGCTGCCACCAGTTGCATCCCCCGTACCTCAGGCTCCCCCAGGCCGCGCAGCGTCCCATGGTGGACCCAGAGTGCTCCCGTGCCGTTCAGGAGCGGCGCCGTGCTGGCCGTCGCTTCTACCGGACCCGCCAGCCAGAGCATAAGATGGCGTTTCAGCGCCTGAAGGCAGTGGCCCGTCGGGTCTTGAAACTAGCCCGGCGTACCTCCTGGCGGAGTTACGTGTCCGGGATCTCCTCCTCGACCGCCCCATCGACTGTTTGGCGCAAGGTGCGTAGCTTTGAGGGGACCCGTGTCCCCCCTCGACCCCCGGTGCTTCGGGTCGGGACGACGAGTTCGTGTCCGATCCGGAGGCCATCGCGAACGCACTCGCGGCGCACTTCGCAGCCATCTCCAGTTCCGATTCCCCCCACTCCCGCCGCGACCCACCGGAATTTCCACCTCATAGGGATGACCCCTATAATCACCTCTTCCACATGACAGAGCTTCGGGAGGCCCTCCGCCCCCGGCCCCGATAATATCCCCTATGACTTGTTACGGCACCTCCACCCCTCTGCTCTCAGCTTTCTACTGGACCTCTATAACCGGATTTGGTTGGAGGGTTCATTTCCGGACCGATGGCGTGAGTCCATCGTCGTCCCCATCCCGAAGCCCGATAAAGACCCCTCACTCCCGTCGAACTATCGCCCCATTTCCCTAACATGCTGTGCCTGCAAGGTGATGGAGGCGATGGTCGCCTCGCGGCTGTCCTTTACCTTGGAGGCGAGTGACCAGTACCCTGCTACCCAGGCTGGTTTCCGGCGCTTCCGGTCTACCACCGACCCCCTCCTCCTCCTTAGCCATGACGTGCAGGAGGCTTTCTCCCGGCGTCAATTTGTACTCGCCGTCTTTTTCGACCTCCAGAAGGCCTACGATACTACCCGGCGGAGCGCAGTCTTCGACTGCTTACGCTCCCTGGGTTTCGTAGGCTTTCTCCCTTCCTTTATTTATAACTTCTTGTCCGCCCGTTCTTTCCGCGTCCGCATCGGTTCTGCCCTCTCTGACCGCTTTCCGTTGGAGGAGGGTGTCCCTCAGGGTAGTGTCCTTAGCGTCTTGTGTTTCTCACTCGTGATGAACACAGTCGCTACGGTCCTGCCTACATCCGTTCGTAGCTCCCTCTATGCCGATGACCTGGCTATCTATTGCTCTGGCCGCCTCCCGTCTTTGGCTGAACGTCGGCTCCAGCTAGCCATCAACGCGGTGGTTCGCTGGGCGTCCTCGGTTGCTATGCTTTCTCACCCTCTAAGTCTTCCAGTATGCTTTTCCGTCCTCGGCGCCTCCGTCTGTCGCATACCTTCGCCCTTACCCTTGCCGGCACTCCTCTTCCCCTCGTCCCATCCGTTAGATTCCTGGGTATGACCCTCGACGGATTTTTCGGTTGGGTTCCACACCTTAGGCGGTTGCGGCAAACATCTCGCCGCACCCTCTCCCTTTTGGGTCATCTGTCCCACACGACCTGGGGGGCGGACAGGCGTACTCTGCTGCGCCTGTACGCCTCCCTGGTGCAATCCCGTGTCGACTACGGCTGTGTGGTCTACAGCTCCGCCTCCTCTCCGGCACTCCGTATGCTGGATCCTCTTCTCCACCGTGGCCTTCGCCTGGCGTCGGGTGCCTTCCACTCGTCCCCTGTCGCTAGTCTTCAGGTGGACTGTGGACACCCCCCCCTGCCCCTTCGCCGGGGCCTTCTCATGGCGAAGTGTTACCTTCGCATCTGCCGCCTTCCGATGTCCCTACTCTTCTCCGCGATCTCCCAGGCGCTACCCCGGCCTGACACGTGGCATTTCGCTGCCTCTCTGGCCGAGATTTTCTCGTCCCTGGGGATCCCCCCACCCTCTATTCTGCCGTTCTCCTTCGATCTGTCGCCCCCCTGGCGGACCACCCCTATCTGCCGTTGCCAGGCGCTCCGTGGCCTGCGTAAGGAGTCTCTTTCTGCCGTCCTCCGGTCTTCTTTTCTGGCCCATCTTCCCGTCCATTCGGACGACGTTCCCGTCTACCGACGGCTCGCGCTCCCCTGCAGGTGTCGCGGCCGCCGTCTTCTCTCCGTCATTGTCACCTACCTCCCGGGGTATCCCCCTGCTGGTTCAGGCCTCCATCTTTTCCGCGGAGCTCTTTGCCCTTCTGGAAGCCCTCCGTCTGGTATCGGGTTGTTCGCGGTCCTCCTGTACCATTTTTTCGGACTCGCTGAGCGCCCTTCAGGCGCTCGAGCGCTATGATTCCCCGGACCCCCTCGTACGCCTTATTCAACAGGAGTACCATGTTCTGCACACCATTCACTGGATCCGGGTCACCTTCTGCTGGGTTCCAGCCCATGTTGGTGTTTCCGGTAATGAGGCGGCGGACCGCATAGCCCGGTCCGCCGCCTCGCTGCCTCCCCTCGCCCCCGCTCCCCTCCCCCGCCCGCTCCCCTTCTCAGACTATGTGCAGGTCTTTCGTTCCTTTTACGACCGCATGTGGCAACAGTCCTGGGACGATGCCACCGGAAATAAACTCTGGTCCATCCGCCCCCGTCTGTCATATTGGGTGTCCTCTTTCCACCGCTCCAGACACAAAGAGGTCGTCCTTGCGCGGCTTCGCATCGGCCATACGCGCCTCACGCACGGCTATCTTATGTTCCGGCAGGAGGCTCCTCGTTGCGCCTCCTGCCAGTCGCCCCTCACCGTCTCTCACATCCTTGTGGAATGCCCCACCCTGTCGTCAGTACGTCGTCGCGCCTTCCCGTTCCTTTCTGATTTCCCCCTCCCCGAATGTTTATGCCTTATGCTCGCTGAGAGCCCTCTCTTCTCGCTTGACCGTCTTTTCCTCTTCCTCTCCCAATCTCGCATCCTATCTGAGCTTTAGGTGACTTCTCACCTATAGTCCACTGTTCTCCCTTTTCTAGTGCCTTTTCTCCGTCTCCGTTTCTCTTTCTCGTATTCCGCCTTGCCATGATATCCGATACCATATAGTGGGAAGTGGCGGTAAACGCCCCAATACAAAAAAAATACAAAAATATATATATATATATGCAGATATCGGATGGGCAATGCATATATGCACATCCCACATTATGCAACACGCATTACACAAGTGGATACTGCAAATTTGATAAGAAATGCAAGCTCCACCATCTTACGGTCTGCAACACCTATGTAAGATATGGGAGTTGCAAATACAGAAAAAAATGCTGTTACCACCACCCTCAAAGGAACGCAACAGGTGAACAGGAAGAATTAACATCAAAGAAGGGTATCAATTTTTAGATGCAGCCAACACAATTCAGCTGCTAAATATACTATCCAGCAATTACAAAGTCAGCTGACAAATATAGGAATGAGAGCTGGACAGAAGGCATGCACAAAGACACTTCATGCATTATTGGGACAACAGGTACTGACAAAGATAAAAAGAGGTAAAAGTCTTAGAGGACCACAAGGCAATGAAACTGGCACCCCATTGGAAAACAAATTGGAACCACCTGTATGCGAAAATGATAGAGAAAAAATAAAAATAATCCTAGCCAACATTCAGGGCCTTAAATCAAATCATTCCCCAGACAGTTTTATACCTGAAAGGACTCATGCAAGAAGCTGGAGCAGACTTTGCATGCCTCATGGAAACTCATCTAAAGGACTGCCAGGCAAACTGTGAAAATTGTGAGTCCTGTGTTGACATAAAAAGAGATAAAAATTTACAACTATAACATCCTCTGAGCTGACAGAACAGTGAGATGTAAAGGAGGATGTGCTATTTACACACGCGAAAGGCATATGGCAGAAATGACTATAAATACCTCAAACAGCTACGTAGAATGTGTAGTAGCAAAAGTTGAAAAATTAAATATGGTACTAATTGTAATGTACAGACCCCCCAAACGCCAACCTCAAAATTTTCAGATTCCATTACAGAGGTAAGAAACTGGGTAAAAGATCTGCACTCTCCAACCCCAAATATTTTTCTCTGTGGAGATCTTAATTTCTCATTCATGAAATATAAAAGGATAGGAAAAAATATATGTATACACCAGGACAAGGGGGGCACACGAGAAGACCAGGATCAGGTAAAAAATGCTAAGAAAACACAAGAAAAAATAACTGCCTCAATTTGGTATTCACAAACAACAGCAACCTAATTGATAATGTAGAAATATCCCCAACTATGATATTGGACCACAACATCATTGAAATAACAGCTAATATAAAGGCAACAGGAAAAGAAAGAACACGCACAACAGAAAGAAGCAAATTTGAAATTTTTAATTTTCACTCCGAAGCTATAAACTGGGAAGATGTTACATCCAGCATGGAAGTAATAGATCTTCCTGTCCAGCAGTTCGCAATAGGTGTATGAGGTGTGTTGGAGTTCATGTGACCATCATGGCGCTCTCGAGGTATCATTCACCTTCCTCCCCCTCCTCCTTCAGAAATCATAAATGAAAGACTTTACTGTATAAGCTAAACAGAAGATAATTACAATTTAGTCTTAAAGCTTTTGAGACTAACTTAATACTAATTAATGTTTTCCCATCAACAATCAGTAGGATATTTGGGAAGTAGAAACTGCATAGCCCTTTGTGGAAAATACACTATTCAAACATTCTTTATAGTTTGGGAAGGGTTAATTTGAATGTACTGTGCAATGGAAGTTCCTTGGGTAGGGCCAGTAAAAATACCTGGATCTCATTCCCTGATATGAAAAGTCTGATTAAAGAGTTAAAGACAGGTTCTTCTTTAGGTTTAGGTGACTTAATCAAATGAACATTTAAAGTAGGATAATGATTTAATGAATATTCATACCTTATTGCTTTTCTTAGCCATGCTAACTCGTAATTATATTCCAAGAGAATTTGAGGGTATATATCACGCTTGTCAAAACCAAATGTGGTAACCTTCTATCTAGCAAAAATTACTGTTGTTTCCTTCTACCGGGTGTCTCAAAATAGATGGAACCCATTGACATGATAATAATTTATTACTCAGAAAATAAACTCCAAAAAAGATTACATTTCCTGGAAGCTGATATGATAACAATTAAAAACTGAAGATTTGAGGTCTCTAGATCAAAGGATACATTTATTAGAGCACATGTTCCAAATGACCGCCGTTGCGCTGCAGACACACTTGAAGCCGACGAGTGAAGTTGTCAATCACCCTGACACCCTGCACAGAGTGCAAGGGCCTCTGAAGCACCTCGTCTGGGGCTTGTGTGCCCCAGAACACATTGTTCTTGCTATTGACATACCCACTGAGCAAGAAGTGTGCTTCGTCGCTGAACCAAACATCATCAAGAAAGTCAGGATCCTCTTCGATCTTGTTCTCGAACCACCGGCACATCACAACACGTTTTGCCATGTCAGCTGGTGTGAGTTTATGCTTGATCTGGATCCTGTATGGGTACAGCTGAAGATCCTTGATCAAGATTCTTTGCACTGACGCACGTGAAAGACCCAGATCTTGGCAACATCTTCGGATTGACTTTTTCGGACTCCTTCCGACAGAATCTCTCACCGCATTCACATTGTCAGGAGATCTTGCAGTCACCTTCCTGCCAGATCTGGGTGTTTCTGCTTTCTTGTTGAGATTGTTTAGATAATTGTTGAAGTTGAACTTCCTGCGAAATTTCGCTTGCACAGTTTTGAATGATTTCGTCTCCAAATAAGTAGTGACGCAAAAAATTTTTTCCTCCTTTGTCCAAGGCATTTTGATTGATAATTATTAGTTGTTATCGTCTCCTCTCTTCAAATCTGAAAAATTAGAATGAGAACATTAATATTGGCAGAATTATTAGCAGTGACATGGGTTGCATGTATATTGAGACACCCTGTACTTCTCAAAATTACTTTAAGAAACTTTTGCCATTTTGACTCAATTATGTATGGAAATCTAATCAGTTTGATTTTAAAAGATCCTATTTTAAATATTGAGAGAAACTGTATATAAACACACTAATTAAATTAGGCCTATTTACAGTTGTTTCTTAGCTATAATCAAGACATATTGATAGAGTGAATTACTATTTCATTTAAGAAATTAGAAGAAATGAATGTTACATTGCATGTATTATATATTGAAGTTTTTGTAGACTTACCAAACTTTTATGTATGGTAGATGGGTTAATGTGTTTTTACTGTTTCGGATCCTCATGAGGAGTTAGACATGGTTCCTTGTCTTGCTGTCCTATACTCTTGTGTGAAGGATAAACTGATGACTTATCCTGATTGACTGTGCTAGGACAAAATAGAATGTACACTTGTACAGTATAGACAGTATAAAATTAAATTACTTAAGTCTGCACTCATGATATGGTATTAATAAGCTGTTTTGTAAAAGATTATGCAATGGTGTACCAAAAGCTCAGAACTTTTGAGTAGCTAATATTGTTCTCAAAATGAAATGCTAGAGCAAATACACAAATTTAAATAATTTGGTTACATGATCATTGGCTGTAACTAGATGTTAGTTAGCATCATGTTAGTCTTGTAGGCAAGTATACTAAAGTGTTTAATTGATTAATTTCAGAATGTGGAGCACAGACAAGTAGATGAAGCCGTTCTTTCACTTTTCCACACACTTCTTTTCCATAGATCAACTGGTAAATTTCACTATAGAAAAGATGACACATATTCAATTGGAACTATTGGATTAGCAGATATAGAATGTGACTTCATTGATTTTACTTACGTAAGTGCGAGATTATTTTGAAGCCTGCATTCTATTTATTAATTCTAAATTAATAAAAAATTAATAAATACTTATTCGATGTGATGATTGTATTTCATATGGAAATTTTGTTTAAAACAGGTTTTACAATGAAAATAACCCACTTAGGCTATCTAAGGAACAAAATATTAAGCTCTGAAATGTAATCCCCATAAACTAGAACTTTCTGTTTTCATTCAAAATTAGAGTAAGTTATTTATGTGACTTTAAGAAGTAGCTACCATATAGTTACATCACTGCAGTGTATTTACTTTGCATTTCTAGTCATCAAATCATCAAATATTTGCGTTATATGAACAATACAGTGACTAGTACATTTCACAACCATTAATTACTTTCTCAGTAGTAACTTATATGTAGGCCCAGCTAACTCCTTAAACCAGATTTTTTTTGTTAAACTGAATCAAGGATTTTATATAAATCATCAAAATTATTGAAGTTTACTGTGGGCAGTGAATAGGCCCAACATAAGAAATTTTTATAGTGGGTACACTAGGGGCCACTTCAGCCCATCAAGGTGGCTCCACTATGTAAAAACTGCTTGTACATTGGCAACAAGCAATTTTTACAAAACTAATTAATTATCAATTTAAAACTAAAGATAGAATCTCTGGATCCAGAGGATCAAAGTCATAATAGGCTACTATCCACAAATATGTTACACTCTATATCTATTTATAACTGACATGCAAATATATCAGATCCAAAGAATCCAGTCAATTTTATTATGGTACCCATCAATACCAGTACCTTGCCAACCAAAAATAAGTCACAGTCCATATCAATTGCGGACCAAGTCACAATTTACAACCATATACATTACAATATATATACTTAGGAGGAAAAGTGTAGGTGTGGCTGTAAAGACTGTACAGTAATGTAGAAATGTGTGTGCACCCATTTTGGGTCTCCCATTTAAGGGTGTTTGTGGGGCAAGTGAAGATCATGATTTTTTTCAATACTTCACAGTACTATGGGGGGCACCGCTCGGCAGAGGAATCTCTTTAAATGGGGTGTGTAAGGACAGAGAGTATCTCCTAACCCAAGATGCTGCCTCCCTATGTCCCACAACACTTGTGTTGAGCTGTGGGAGCTATCACCTAAATGCACATAATATGAAATAAACTAGTACCATTCATGCAATAAAAATGGGCTTAAACACTATCACCAGATGTCCCTTGCAGAAATCAAACTATCCAACCTTCTTTTGAAAGAATCAAGTGTATCTGAAGTCACCACTTCTTCTGTCAGACTGTTCCAAAACTTAATTACTCTGTTTGTAAAACTATGTTTTCTTAAATTTGTTTTACATCTTGGTTTAAATAATTTCATACTATGACCTCTAGTCTGGTTATTGTGATCTTTAATGAAAAGAGAATCAAAATCTATCTTATCCAACCCTTTTATCATTTTATACACCGCTATCATATTACCCCTTAACCTTCTCCTTTTTAATGAGAACATGTTTAGATACGCCAGTCTTTCCTTATATGTCAATTGTCTTAGAGATGGGATCATTCTTGTTGCTCATTTCTGTACTTTTCCCAATTTTTCAATATCTTGTATCAAATAGGGACTATTAAATTGAATACAGTATTGTTGGGATACTTTTTAGGTTTCCAGTTTTTAAATTCTTAGCCTATTACTGTTTAATAAAAAAATTTATTGTAACTAATTTTAAAACCAAGAAGTGTGCTGTAAATCTAACATTTTAGAGATGCATTCAATATTTGAGAGATTTATTTTAACCATCTCAATCTGTAATTTGAGGGGTCAGACATATTACCAGCAGCACCCTTGTTTGTTGATTTGACAACTTTTAAAAAAGTATCTTAAAAAGTTAACAAACAGAATGGGAGATGATAGATTGGCAGACCTGTTATGAGTAGGGCTAAGACATGCCATGGATTTAAAACCCTTTGTTATAGTGTTCACTCGTCTTTTGATAATGCAGAAAAGTGATGATTGTGTTTTTGTTTTACACATCATCTAAATGAAGGTATTTTTTATTTATTCCTCCTCATTTAGTTAAATCCAGTTGAGATGGAAAGGTTATTATGGTTGTTAGTTGTATGGGAGTTTTGTAGATTTGTCATTGGTAAATCCGCGGTTATCTTAAGATAAGTCAGTAAGAGTGAGGCTAGTCCTTTCTACATGTCACAAGCAGTTCACCATCCTTTCTTGAGTCAGAATAACTTTTGTTTTTTCCCATCATTCTGCCTAGAGCTTTATTCCTAGTTATATTTGATATTCTACAGATCTACAGAAGCTAAGGCTAACAAAGACCCTAAGATCCACTCTAAGGTTAGCCTGAGAGAAAGGAAAGAGTAGAAGGGTAATAGAAGAGAATAAGAGGTTAAGTAAGTAGCAACACCTATCACTCATGGGATAACATTCATTCAGAAAAAGAGAATAAAGACTCGCCATCATCCGCCGGCCACTGCCAACAAGTTGGAAAAATAGTCGGAGAGAATAGGAAAGATTACAGAATGGTCCTCTACTCCATAGGGAGGTAGAGCCCACTCTGCCGGAAAAAGATGAAAAGAAGTAAAATAAGAACGCTTACAAACCTTGCAATACATTCTTAACTCAAAGTAACACATTCTTCCAACTGTTGCAGGCCGATCCTCCACTTCATAGGGAGGTAGAGGATGCAGCCCACTAGGCTGGAAAGGTGTGAAAGATGAAAAGAAGTAAAATAAGAACGCATTACAACACATTCTTAACTCAAACACAATCATACCATGCAAACTACAGACATGCAATAAGGAGAGAATAAAAATAAGTATAAAGAATAACAAAAAGTGGGTTAATTTACTCAACAAGCTACAACTAAGTTCGTGTTAGTCTAATTTTTTTTTTTCCTGGCATATCACAAGCTGGCATTAGACGTCAACAGACTCATCCCCGATTACGACCCCCAGAGCTCCTGTTACCAATTGTTTTTTTATTTTAAACAACGTAAATATTTTTAAAATGTCTATCTAGATGGTTTTTAAACACATTAATGCTGGTAGAGTTCACGATGGGCGCGGGAAGATTATTCCATTTATCAATTACTTTAAACGTAAAGAAGTTTTTAGCGATATTAGTAATGAAACGTCTGCCACGCAACTTAAATCCGTTATTATGAGTATTGCTATTATCGAAAGTAAACAGTTTATCAAAATTTACGTTATCGATGTTATTAACGATTTTGAAAACTTCAGTAAGCTCCCTCCTTAATCTCCTAGTTTCGAGTGAATGCAAGTCTAACTCTTTAATCCTATCTTCATAAGGCTTGTTGCGCAATGATGGAATTAGTTTTGTGGCATGACGCTGAACCTTTTCTAACCTATCAATATCCTCAGGCAAATACTGACACCAAAACTGAACAGCATATTCTAAATGAGGCCTGACTAGGGACTTGTAAAGGGGCAATATAATATCCTTCAATTTAAATTCGAAATTACGCGCTATGAAGCCTAACATCCTATTAGCTTTTGCGCAGGACTCCAGTTACTGGTTCCTAACTTTTAAATCCTTAGATACGCGTACGCCCAAATCTACTTCCTCGTCAACGCTCGCTAACTCTCTATCATCCATCTTGTGTGTGTAATTATTGTTACGAGAACCTACATGCAAAACTTTACATTTATCTACGTTAAATTGCATCTGCCACATATCCATCCACTCCATAATCCTATTTACATCATCTTGGAGCCTATTTCTATCGTCCTCGTTAACAACCTTACTGCCTATTTTAGTATCGTCCGCGAATTTTGACACACTACTAGTCAATCCTACATCTACTGTATGTTGTTAATGTAAATTACGAATAGCAATGGGCCTAACACTGAACCCTGTGGGACACCACTACCTACATCCAACCACCCCGATTCACTACCATTAATAACGACCCTCTGCCTCCTAGCACAAAGCCATTCCTCTAACCATTTAGCTACCTGACCACGTATACCGTACGTTTTAACCTTCGCAATTAATCTTCTATGCGGAACTGTATCGAATGCCTTCTTAGAATCTAAATAAATAACATCAGCTGCTCTATGCCTATTGTATTCGCGCACTATTTCGTTATAAAATTCTAACAAATTAGTTAAACAAGATCTATGGCGTTGAAACCCATGCTGACTACTATTAATCAAATATCGATTTTCTAAGTGATCGATGATACGATCCCTAACGACGGATTCCAATAGTTTACCGACAACTGACGTTAAGTTAATGGGCTTATAATTGCTAGCTACTGTGCGGTCGCCTTTTTTAAAAATGGGCGTGGCGTTAGCTAATTTGAAGTCTTCAGGAATCATCCTTGTTTCGAGTGACTGATTAAAAATCTTCATTAATTAAAGGGCCTACAATAACGTCTTTCAAATCTTTCAAATGTCTGGGATAAAAAGCATCAGGGCCTGGAGCCTTGCTAACTTTTAGCCTATCGATATAATGAGCAATCTCACCCTCGTAAACAGTTACTTCATCCAAAATAGTCTCGCTACTAAATGGAACGATATCGTCCACGTCGGGGACATTATTTACGTCTTCTACGTTAAGAACTGTCGCAAAAAAGTTATTAAGAATACCCGCCATCGCCTGAGCGTCAGAAGCCAAAGGGCCGTTAACATCCGCAGAGGGCCTATGTTATCTTTTATCGGCTTACTGTACGATTATTGACGTATTCAAAAAACTTTTTGGATTATGTTTACTATCCGCAGCTATAAGTATCTCTAAATTACACTTAGCATTCCTAACTGATCTTTTAACCTGACGTCTAAGCTCGATATATCTATTAAAGTTAGCTGCCGTGCCATTGCGCTTATTAAGTCTATACACACTGTTACGCTCGTTTATGAATTTGCCTATTTCCCTAGTCCACCACTTAGGCCTACCATGATTTCTAGCGTGCTTGAGCCTACAAGGAATAAACTCCCTTTCAATATTCATAAAATTTTCTTTAAACGCCTCCCAATGAAAAATTGCGTCATTACCCATAAATAAGTTATCCCAGTCCACTACTCTCATCCTATCCGCAAAACTATCAAAATTAGCCCTACAAAAATCAAGGACTTCTATAACGTTACTTTTCTTAGTGTTTTCTATCAATAACTTAAACCTAAGAATTTGATGATCACTACATCCTAAACTTTCGACTATATTTTCGCCGTTCATCATCACCAAATCTAAAATAGTCACTGCGTGTTGGTTCGGTAACCATCTGTTGTAAAAAATTATCGTTCATGAACTCAGTCAATCTCAAACCCTCCTCATTACCAGTAAAAGTCTCGTAATTAACATTAGGGCAGTTAAAGTCTCTGACAATTATACTATTCCGATTATTATTAATAAAGTTATCAAGAAGCGAGTAAAATCTAGTATCGGTATCGAGGGGTTGAACGGGAGGTCTGTAAACAACAAAATTAAAACTAATACTACGCACCCTAACTTCAACTCATATTGCATTAATTGCTGCCGGAAAATCTATCTTAACCTCGATAGCCCTAAGGGAATTACGAATGTACAGCAAAACACCGCCACCAATCCTATGTAACCTATCATTAGTAAAGAATTTAAAACCTGATATATCAAGTTCCCCCAACAAGTCCCGAGTCACGGTATTTAACCACGTTTCAGTGATAGCAACTATATCGTAGTTGCCAGAATAAATTATCGCCTTAAATTCGTTTAAGTTATTTCTAATACTACGCGCATTACAATAAAAGATGTTTAAGTTATTTTTTACCACCTACCTAGCCTAGCATTACCTATTTCATTAAAATGCACCTCCATCTTTTATAAAATGGCTAGGATCACTGAATTCTGACCACAGCTTTACGAAGGGTACATTTTCCTGAGCACAAATCTCTTCTAATTTATTATTCAAAAATATTGTTTTTGACGTAATCCTAAGACCCAAACGTGCCTAGGGATAATACCTAGAACTAAAGACCTATCTGACCTCGCCTTCAGGGACCTAATTAACCTCCTATATATCTCCAAAAGGTCAGACACACTCATATCGGGCCTATACGAGTCGTTGCCTCCTACCATCGTCACCAACATCGGGGGACAGGAGGCAACGTCAATCCTATCCACTTCGTCTCTAACTCTGTCAACCCTGGCCCCTGGGAGACAGACCCCCTCCTCTTGGTTGGATGCCGTTCAACGAACTCTGTGTCCATATGGTGCACTAAAGAGTCCCCAATTAAAATAGTTTCCCCCTCATTCACATCCCTTTCCAAATGGGCGAAAGGGTTCGAAACCTCGATAGGGGGGGGGGGGATTCCTATCACCTAACGTACGCGGCCTAGCTCCATCCTTAACTTCTCTAAATCCCTCCCCATCTACTAATCTTGGACCAACCTTAACCCCTTCCTCAACTCTATCCAACCGTCCTGATAAGCTACCTAAACTAGAAACTAGGTTACGCACCTCACCCTTCAAATTACTAACGTCTTCAACGTTAGTATTGGTTCGGCTTTCATCAACCGTTGCCCTACCCCTGCTCTCATCAAGCGTTAAAAGTCTTTCCATTACCTCACATACACTGCATTTTATGTGAACTATTGCCTCCCTTAATTCGCAAAAGAAACAAACTGATCTCTCGGTAATCGCCATAGGACCGCCGTTATAATCTTTAAAATCCGAATCCACCGGTTTATCCCACACTTAACACACGACGCTTTCTGCGATGGCATCACGCAGTTAAAATTAGTTTATAACCGTCACAAGTTTACGTTAAATTAAGCCATCACGCTATGAAAACTTCTAAATCGCTAAAAACCACTAATATAAAATTCAAAACTTTCCAAAAGTAAAATTATTAGCATTATGCAAAAATAAAAGCAATATCAGAGATTTCAGGAAATGCGTCCATTCAGTACATGTCCGTATTGTACATTGACATTTATTATAGACATTTAAATGACCAGTGTTAGAAGTAGGTTTCTAAAGAAATGATGGAGTAGGTCTAATTTTGAAGTAGGCTCTAGGCTTAATTTTTATAGGCCCTGTTTGGTTTTAGGTAAGATGTAACTCAGAAACTTTGGACACATGTTTGAGAAAGGATGTGAACAGTTTTTGTCAGGCAATTAAATCACCAACGACTCCTTCTACGGGGCAGGTATGATAAAGTTATAATTATTCATAAATCACAATATTTTGTCTTCTACAGTATAGTACCATGTTCTTTTAGTGAATGCAGAACCTTATTTTTAATTTGTTTTGGGGGAGGAAATATTTCCAGAATTTTCTTGTCTCATACTTTACTCTTCTGATTAACTGAGTAAAATAGTAGTGCAATAATCTATTTTGTCAAAGTAAACATAATAGTTAAACCATAAATCAAAATTAATTGGAGCCAGAAGTTGCATTAATAGTTTGTTCTTGCTGTGTATTTTAAGTACCGTAGCTAAGCAGAACTGATCATTCCACTCCAGAACTGAAAATTGTAGGCAAATGCAAAATAATTTGGATATTTGCATTCACTTTCTTTTAGAGAAAGTTTTCTGCTTTCACTTATCATCCTTTAATCATTCATGTATTAGTCCCATTAGAACGCTAGAAAGACAAATGCTGACAATATCAAATATCATTAAAACTAGGAATTCTTATTTTAATCAGATCACACTAGAATTTTATCAGCGTAAAAGAGGAAGGTGGCCATTTTCATCTGATAGTACACCATGGGAAGTTTGGAACCTGCGCATTAATCTAGTTACTCTAAACAATGAAAATGGTACTTATACTTGCCTTTTATATTTATTGTATTGAGAATAAAACTTTGTTAACATGCAAGTATATTGATATAAACATATTTATTTGTTAAAAGAAGAATCTTTTTTGATTTGGAAAAGAGGGTATAACTTAAGTAGATTGGAAATGAGAAAGAAACTAAACCTTAAGTCATTGCACATTTGTTTCGTGGGTAGGCCATGTTTTTGCCTATATATACAGGGTGGGCGGAAAGTAGCTCCCTATTTTGGATTGGTAAAAAAATATGTATATTATCCATTTATTTCAGAAGAAATAATATGAAAAGGTAGGCATACATGGTAGGTTTTCTCTAAAATTCAATGTGGGCTCCAACTCTTTCCACCAGCTTCTGGAGCCGCCCAGGAATGGCGTCCACTGACTTTAGCAGGAACTCCGGCGGGATGGAGGACATGACTTCCCGAATTCGGTCCTCCACTTCTTCCAATGTCCTCGGTTTGGTGCGGTAGACTTCTTCCTTTACCCACCCCCAAAGAAAGAAGTCGCACGGTTACCGCTGAAAAACGGCAGAATCGGTTCAGTGTAACGGTGTGGTGTGGTATGACCTCAGATCAGGTTGTGGGCCCGTTCCTTCTGCGCAACACCATGAATGCTGAGCGGTACCTTGCTATGTTGCGAAACGAGGTCTGGCCGGTTGTCAGCACATGGGAGAACATCGACGATCTGATATTTATGCAAGATGGCGCCCCTCCGCACTTCGCTCTTGTTGTCCGTGAGTGGCTGGATGCCCACTTCCCTGGGCGTTGGATGGGTCGTCGTGGTCCACATCAATGGCCAGCCAGGAGCCCCGACTTGACACCGTGCGACTTCTTTCTTTGGGGGTGGGTAAAGGAAGAAGTCTACCGCACCAAACCGAGGACATTGGAAGAACTGGAGGACCGAATTCGGGAAGTCATGTCCTCCATCCCGCCGAGTTCCTGCTAAAGTCAGTGGACGCCATTCCTGGGCGGCTCCAGAAGCTGGTGGAAAGAGTTAGAGCCCACATTGAATTTTAGAGAAAACCTACCATGTATGCCTACCTTTTCATATTATTTCTTCCGAAATAAATGGATAATATACGTATTTTGTTACCAATCCAAAATAGGGAGCTACTTTCCGCCCACCCTGTATATATATATATATATATATATATATATATATATATATATATAATATATATATATATATTTGCCTATATATATATATATATATATATATGGGTTAAAAGTCTTTTTCCATTATGTCAGAGCGTCAGGAATGGCGAGAGAAAGTAGGTGAGAAACTGGGAGAACATTTGCTGCAAATCACAGACTCTATAAACAAAGGAGATTATACTCCTGCTCCTCCAAATCAAGCAGAATTGGATCTAGTATACGATACAAGCTTCACTGATGTGCAGCCATACTTGTTTAAGGTAGTAAGTTTTCACTCTACAGTTGTTGCTAGAAATGAACTATTGCTGCACACCTGGTTATGTACGAATTTCATGGCCATCCTTGGTGATTACTGACCGTAATATCGTTAGGGTACATTTAAAAAGAGAGAGAGAGAGAGGCAGGAAAAGACAATTCGGACTTTGTGCAAGTGGCCAAGATTCATTGGGACATAGACATTTTGACTTGCTTGGTCTGTGTAAAATTAAGCGCAAAAGGATTGTTGATGTGGAATGGGAAGTAATGAAAGGTGTGAAATCAGGTATAGAGGAAGAGGTAAGAGGGGTGTTGAGTGGCATTAATATATGAGGGAGTATAAATGTCAGGGGTCAGATTGATGTGGAAAATGTGAAAATTTTCAGAATTATATGAAATTTTTTAGATATTTTAGATTTTATATCAGTGTATGCTTTGCTCATGCAAGACGAGTGGCATGAACAATTGAACATATGAAAGAGTCTAAATGTAATGATAGATGTCTATGAAAGTAGCAGTGATTGAAACGTATGTGCCATGTGATGATAGATGTGTAGAAGAGAAGGGTGATTCCTAGGATGTGTTAAGAGATGTAGTGGAAGCATGAGGAATAATTACAATGGTTGATCTGGATGAAAAACTGGGAGTTGGACTTGAGCCTGGAGTGACTGAAAAGCATGATATACCAGGAGTGAATGGCAATAAAATATACAAATTTTGTGTGGAAGGAGGTCCCTGTTGTAAGGGATGTCTAGTGATGAGAGCGTCTGCTGTCAGGCAGTAAAGAGAGAGGACTGGATGGTGGAACGATTAGGTGAGGAATTCAGTGAAAGAAAAGATTATTACAAATGGTAGTGATGAAAGATGTAATGAACTGTACAAAGACTGCAAGTAGAATGTTAAGAGTTGTAAGAAGAAAGTAGATGAAGACTTGGAAAGATGAATGAATAGCAAGTGGAGAAGAGAGTTATTCTGGAAAGAAGTGAAGAAGTGCAAAGGTCAGTCTGGTGGAATAACTGATAATATAGAATATAAGAGCAAATACGCAGGAGATTGAGTATTTTAGTGCACTGGGAGATGGGGTAGATGAACATGAATCAAATGTCACTGAGGTTAGTTTGGGTGGCTTCTGTAGAAGTGTATCTTGAGGGTCAAAAACATTAAATTAGAGGAAGTTGAATGAGCAGCATGCAAACTGAAGAAAGGAAAGTCAGCAGGAATTGATGAGATGTATAATGAGATGATTAAATATAGAGGTAGAATGGTGTCGAAATTTGTAATTTGAGGGGTCAGACACTTTCCCACATCAGAAAGTGAGGGAAAGTGGGTTTACACCAGATGATTGAACAAAAACTGTAATTATACCACTGTATGAAGGTGAAAGAAGTAAATGTTAGGGAACGTTAGGCAGGAGACACGGAGTGCTGGAACTCACGTTTCTCCTGTCACTGTCCTCTTCAGCTGATTTTTTCCTGTCTCTCATCTATCCTGTGAGCAGTCCAGCATGCTCTCAAACACACACTTCTCTCACTATTCTTCACTACACATACATGCATCTTACATACTACACAATCTATTTAAAACCGACCTCGAGAGCCTGGGAGTCCCCTAGGGAGGGGACCATAGATGTCTCCCACTTCCGGCTCCTCCGCTGCCGATACCGGGAATACAGACCCGAGCTTGACTTCCTTACTTGCAAAGTGGAATACATTCTATTTTACTTTCCTTTCGCTGAAATCTTCAGTTCAGATTTCACTGTTCTCCACCACCTCCACCACCTCCTCTGACTTCCCTCCCATTTCACTGACATCCCTGGTGAACTAGCTTACAGCTTCTCTAACCTGAATGACCTAGAGCAGATTGTATAGCACCCTACTCGTATCCCCTGTCGCCTTGGAGATAGGCCCAACATTTTGGATTTATTTCTCACCATTCATTCTTCTTCCTTGCTTCCTTCTTTGTTGGGCTGCTCAAAACGCAGTCTTATATCTGTTTCATGTCCAATCGCTCCAGTTTGGCCTTTGGATCCTCCTAAGAGGAGACGTCTTTGGCACCACTGATTGGGAGGCCACCAGGCGGTATTTCTCTGATTTCACATGGAATTATTACTGCTTCCGTAGCTGGGCCCCCTATGAGTGCGCTGAGTGCATCACGGAGGTGATTCTCTCAGGCATGGAGGCGTACATTCTATATTCTATTCCTACTGCTAATGCAAAAAACCCTTGGTTTAACTTTGGTTGTTCTAATGCTATCCGCAACAGACAGGAGGCTTTCAGAAGGTACCATCGCCATCCAGCTCCTGACTTTGATCTAGTTTATATTTCTGCCTCGAATCGTGCAAAATTTGTACTACGACTCACCAAACATTCCTTCATTAGAAAAAAATATGAAAATCTATCCAGTTCTAATTATTCTCGCTCTTTCTGCCACCCAGTCAAGAGCCTCTCCAACAACTTTACTACTACTACTTCTTCCCCTCTTCTTTTCCATTCCGACGGCTCAGTTGCTGCCTCTTCGCTCAAACTTTCGCCTCCAACTCAACCCTGGACGACTCTGGTGCTGTTCCTCCATCTCCTCCCTCTGACTTAATTATGTCTGGAATTAGAATCTCTTCCAAAGATGTTGCCTAGGCAAATTCTTTGGTCTTTGTCTTTCATCTGGTACTTTTCCTACTGGAAGTTCTCTCTCATTCAGCCTGTCCCAAAGAAGGGTGACCGCTCTCAACCCTCCAACTATCGTCCAATTGCTTTGATTTCTTGCCTTTCTAAAGTTTTTGAATCTATTCTTAATAGTAGGCAGATTCTTAAACACCTCTCTACTCACAATCTTCTTTCAGATCGTTAATATGGGTTCCGCAAGCGACGCTCTACTGGTGATCTTCTTGCATATCTCGCTGACTCTTGGTCTTCCTCTTTTCGGGATTTCGGTGAAACTTTTGCTATTGCGCTAGACATATCGAAAGCTTTTGATAAAGTCTGGCACAAATCCTTAATTTCAAAACTGGCCGCCTTCGGTTGCTATCCTATTTGTGCCTTCATTTCTGATTTCCTTTCTGGCTGATCTATAACTGTGGTTGTAGATGGTCACTGTTCTTCTCGTAAAGCTGTTAATAGTGGTGTTCACCCACTTTATTTATCAATGATCTTTTAATTCGCACTTCCTGTCCTATCCATTCATTTGCCGATGATTCCACTCTTCACTTCTCCACCCGCTTCACAAAGCGTCCCTCAACAGTCATTCCATGCATGGCCGTAACTACCTATGAGGTCACCGAGGTCCGGACCTCGGTAATTATTTCCTAAAAAAAAAAAAAGAGACTGAACCGTTCTCCGTGTATGAAACGCATATTACCGCTTTTCTTTTGAAAAGAGGGAGCGTCGAGCGTTTTGTGTTTTGTGTATAGCTTGGGTTGTGTTTGTAGATGTCATTTTGCTCTGAATTTTGCTCGTCCCGCCGCGCTCGAAAAAAATCTGGACCTCACTAATTTCTAAACCCTAGTTACGGCCCTGATTCCATGATTCGCGTAGGACGGCTGTGATGCTCCTGACCTCTGATCTTTCTACTCTCTCTGATTGGGGCAGAGAAAACCTTGTGGCTTTCAATGCCTCAAAAACTCAGTTCCTCCATCTGTCTGCTCGTCACAATCTTCCACACGACTATTCCCTTACCTTCAACAATACACAATTCATTCGTTCCTCCTCTCTTAACCTTCTTAGCGTTTCCTTTTCTCGTCATCTTTTCTGGAAAGATCTCATATATTCGCTTTCTAAAACAGCTTTTAAGAGGTTAGGTGTGTTGTACCAGTTCCGCAGTTTCTTTCCCCCGCTTCCTCAGTTGCTGTCTCTGTGCAGTGGTCTTGTCCTCCCCTTTATTGAGCACGCTTCTCATGTATGGAATGTCTCAACCCACACAGCTCAACTTAACCGAATAGAATCAAAGGCTTTGTCTTCACTCCCTCTCTCTCTCCACCGCAATGTTGCCTCACTCTCTCTTTATTATCGCTATTATAACGGACACTGCTCTTCTGAACACACTAAGTGCATGCTTCTTCCTTTAAGGAGAGCACGCAGTATCAGACTTTCGACGCATTATCATTCCTTTTCTGTCCAACTCTATAATGGAAGGGTTAATCGGTATTTTCAATCTTTCGTTTACTGAACCGGTGAACTCTGGAACAATCTTCCTCAGTCCATCTTTTCCCATATCTGTGACCTCCAGCCTTTTAGATGCAGTGCCTCTAGGCATCTTGAAAACCTTGGCCCTTGATTTTGGCTCCCTTCTTCCTCTGTGGGGGTCATTTTCGTGGGCATTTGCTCTTGGCCACTCCTTTCTCCATAAAAAAAAAAAAAATTGTAGGGATACAAGTCTTTTAGTTAAAGCTGGAAAAGCATATGTTAGTGTTGCTTATTGGCTTCAGGAAAGGCAGAGGATGTGTTCATTAAGCATTTACAGTGAAACAGCTGAATGAAAAATAAGTACCGTAATATGAAAAATAGATGTATTTATGAATTTAGAAGTGTATGATGAAGTGAATAGAATCTGCCCTGTGATAAATACTTAGAATGTAAGGTGACACTGGTTAGTTGTTAAATGCAATGAAAAGTTTTTATGGGAAGTAGTGCTTCTGCAAGAGTTAAGGAGGAGTTGAGGGAGTGGTTCAGTATTATTGCTGGAATATGAAGGACTGTGTGATGTCTCTATGGTTGTTTAATTTGTATATAGATGGGTAATGCGTGAAATGAATTCAAGAATACTGGAGAGAGGAATAAATTTGAATTGAGAGCAGAATGAGTGGCTATTGTTGCATTTGATGTATGTTGATGACATGGTGCTTCTGGATGAATTGGAGAATGAATTAAGGAGAGCAGTGACAAATTTTGCCAACATCTCTGAAAGGAAATATTGAATCAGAGTCAGCATGTGATATTGTATTAAATGGAGAAAATATAGAGGTGACAGAATCTAAATATGTGGCGTGTTTAATTGATTGACAAAAGTGGTACAAGTACATTCGAAGTTAAAAGTAAAGTGAATCGAGTCATGGGTACGGATTCAGGGGCGTCCGCAGGATTTTTCGCAAGGGGGGCAAAACTAACTTATTAGTTCTTAGTTCTTATTAGTTCTTTATTAGGTAGAAAAAAATGCACTTTTTTTCTACCAGTCAAGTCCATTTTTTATATGTTATATGATACTATGATTAACTATAATCGTGTAAGTTTCAGTGAAATTGACCAAAAGGTTTTCGAGAGAAAAAAATAAATAAATAAAACACTCAATATAATGATCTTTGCAAATAATTCCATTACTATATCTTTCAGTATAGTTTATTTAACACTTCTAAGTTCAACGACACCGCACTTCGGTAAAGTAAAGGTAAAGTAAACGACATTTCCTTGAATGTGGAAACACTGACTGAGCTGCAGTAGAATTATAGAAGTCGTTGCGTGGGCAAACACAAATTTCCAAGGGAGGGCAACTGCCCCCTCTTGCCCCCCCTCTGGACGCCCATGGGTACGATAAAAGCCTTGGTAAGAAGTAAATGTTCGATTGTAGATGCAGCAGCAGCAGGCGTACATGAAGATGCGTTGGTGCCACCATTGATGTATGGATGATGAGACGCTTGTTTGGATTGTCAGAAGTAAGAGCCGTTGAGATGAGTAATTGAAGAATCATGATTGGTGTAAAAAGGATTGACCATATAAGAAATTACGTTCGGGAAAGTTGTGAAGTGAAAAAGTCATTGGAGATGAGAATGTTGATGTTGGTATGTTCATCTGGAAAGAATGGATAATGATAGAATTGTGAAAAAGGTGAATAATAGTGAGTTGTAAGTGTGAGAAGTAGGGGGAGACCGCGTAAAAAATAAAAAAATGTAATTAGTGAATGTGTTCTTAAATGTGGCATAAGAGTTAACGCTAAACGGGGAGGAGGAATAAACAACGATTTAGGAGGCGAGTAAATGGAAACGTTGGCCTCACCTGACCTACCACTGGAGGTATGGAAAAAAACTATACATGCCTGTCGTACACTTTACAGTACAGTTCACAACAAAGCCTAATTCAAACCAAGGCTTATACACACCTACAATATGGTATCGTATATGGTACCTTTATTTCATAATTAAATACAAATTATTAATTTATTGTATTAAATAACTACAAAATTGCCTCGGGATTGGCGACAAAGCCTATTGGGAATGGAAAAAATTGCCATACATAGAACCCAATAGGTAGGCATTGAGCCTGCATAACAACAAGAAAAACGTCTTTTTTCGTATCAAAATTTTCCATCGCTATTAGTGAAAATTACTTCGAAAGAAGAAATAATGAAAATACTAAAATTAGACATCTGGAGACCTTGCAAAGTAAGGGAATTTAAGACAAAGACAGCCTCTCAGAGCTGCCTAGTGACGACCATTGCTGTAGGCAAGGAAGATGTGTTTAATCTTCCTACAAGTTCTGAGTGAAAAACTAATAAGATAAAACTAATAACACAAGAAGGTAGGCCTATTCCTTCAGGTATTTAGGCATAGTGATTTGCCTGTATTAATTAAACTGAATAAACTCCTTGCGTAACCCTATCGCCTACATCGAAAGAGAGGCGCGATAGGCAGCCGCGCGCCCTACAACCAGAAGTGAGGTTCAACGAAATAATAAGGTATGGTAGTTTCCTTTTTTACCATTAGGCAGCGCTAAATACCGAAGGCAAATAAATTCAACAACAAAAAAAAAAAACTTCTTAAGGTCTTTTGAAGACCACAAAAACACAATTTTTTAACGAAAAAACGTAGGGTTTTTTGCCGTCGACTCGGCACCAAAGTCTGGCGTTAATTTTCACCGGATCGCCAAGTTGATAGCAATCAACCCATAACCCTACGATATATAGTTTTTCATAGGAAGTATACTCCCAACCTTATGAAAAGTAAAACTGGATCCCTAAGGTTGGGGTGGTACCTTATTCCCGGTGGTGATCCCGTTGTGTGTGTGTGTGTTGTGGGGAGGGGGGGGTTCATTTCCGAGCTGAACGAACCAACTATACCTCATTGAGCGTGGGAAAGGGTTCTTGCATAAATCCATGAGATGAACATATTAAGTTATTATTACTTTTATATTTTCTTTGCTTGAGAATTTTTGGGTGTTGTCGATTGAGAATTCGATTGTTTGTTTAAATGAAATCCTTCCAAAATGTTACAGCTATTTAAATCCCCCACACAGAGGCCTATTGCCGTGCGTTGCACTCCTCTCCATTATAAGATCCATAGTCGTCAGCGTTGTAGTATTGTGAAATATCTCTCCAAAACGTGATCTGTTAACGGTGTTTATTTCTTGCAGGTTACCTACTTTGTGTCTCCATCTTTAAGTCCTTCCGTGACGAGTACCGTTAAAAAGTTAATAAGAGATACGCTCTCATTCACCTAACACTCGTTTCATCTTCGAAGGATCCCTGTTCAGCGTCGACGAAATTCACTTGTTGTAAATCTAATTAACAGGCATTTACATTTCTATTTTTTTATATTATACTTGTGAAGAAAGAAACCAGATATTGGCGATTTCATTGTTCATTGTTCGCAACTTTCAGGAGCATAAACGTGTGTACTTCCTGTGTATTTTTTTGTTCAGTTTTAGCTTTTGAGGCTAATAGATTTTATATAATAATTTTTTTTGATATAAAGCGTGATTCAAAATAATGTAAACACATTTTGAAATTAGTTATTTTGGATACTAATTGCACTAAATAAATAAAATATTTACTATGAACATAAGCAACATGTAAAAACATTTAATAGTCATTTTACGTTAAATTGTGGACATGTTGAACATTTAACATAAAATGACTGTTAAATGTTGTTTTTACATATTACTTATGCTCATGGTAAATACTATTTTGTTTAGTTAGTACAATTAGTATTCAAAATAACTAATTTCAGAATGTCTACATTATTTTGAGTCACCCTATATATATATATATATATATATATATATATATATATATATATATATTATATATATATAATAGGGTGTCCCATAAGTCCGGCATCATAGGAAAAATAATTAAAAAAGGCAAAACAAAAGCTTTTATTTACAGAACGTGCTCAATATGTCCACCATTGTTTTCAATACACAAATTCAGACGTGATACCCAGTCAGCAAGCACACGGTGAATGATGTCAGGGGTAATGGTGTTACATGCCCCAATAATGCGCTGCCGCAAATGTTCAACACTCCTAATTTTCTCTGCGTATACCAGCGCTTTCAAGTGGCCCCAGAGATAAAAATCTAGTGGCGTGAGATCCGGGCTTCTAGCTGGCCATTCCACAGGCCCTCGACGTCCTATCCAATGACCAGGGAATTGTTAGTACAGGTATTCCCTTACTTGGGTGCTGTAATGTGCAGGAGCGCCGTCTTGCTGGAACCATGTTGGGAAATTTATTTCTTCGTTCAAGACATTGGAAATGCTTCTTCCTTGAGCATACATAGGTAGGTGCCTCCAGTGACATGTTCATCGAAAAAGATGCGATGCCACACCATACCATCACCCGAGATGCACCTTGTTCCTTTGAAGAGGTATACCAGTGAGGGTTGTTTTGAGACCAGTAGCGGGTGTTCTGTCGATTTACCTCACCATTTCCATAAAAAAACAGCCTCGTCACTGAACAGAATGGTGGACGGGAAATTGGCATCCCGAGCATAAGAAAAATATGAATTATGGTTTGTAGAAACAGAAAAATATGAATTTCTCCTATGATGCCGGACTTATGGGACACCCTATATATATATATATATATATATATATATATATATATATATATATATATATATATATATATATATATATATATATATATATATATATATATGCTGCAAACCCACAAGGAAAAAGAAAAACGATTCCAAGGCCTTTCGTGTATTCAAAGCTACATCTCGTCAGGTGTAGCTTTGAATACACGAAAGGCCTTGGAATCGTTTTTCTTTTTCCTTGTGGGTTTGCAGCATTTATTCATTTTACGTGTTTTATTATGAAATTCATATATATATATATATATTTATATATATATATATATATATATATATAATATATATATATATATATCAGTGGCGTGCGCCGCCTACCCAGTTAAAGGTCAAATTACAAAAAGTCAGTATATTATTACAGTAATCGAAAACTAATATAAAGTTATGATGCTTAATATATATATATATATATATATATATCAGTGGTGGACCGGATATCCGCACCATTTTTAACATCCGCATCCGCACTTCTGACTGCGGATGTTATGCGGATATTACCTCTAATAAATTATGCAATTTACAATTAAATTAGCTTATAAAGTAGCTTATAAGGCCCAGTCATACACATTTCATGTAAAGTATTAATTATTTATTAATGAACAAACAAATATATAAACCTCAAAATATAAATACCTGGTAACACAGAAAATTGAATGAAACTTGTTTCATTCAATTTTCTGTGGCTGAAACTCTTGAGAAAGTTATTATTTTTACTTTTACTTCGTAGCCCCCGGGTTCTCTTATGCGAACCCGGCGGCACTCAGGTATCCCGCGACCACCGTGGGACGGGTCCATAGGTCTCGTAGAGAGGTAATGTTGGAGTTGTCTCTTTGTTGAGAGAGAGTGTGGCAGTGTAAGAGTAGGTGTTCTGTGTCCTCAGGGTGGAGGTAGCATTTTTGACAGGTGGGGGTGTCAGCTAGGTGGAGTCTGTGTCTGTATTGTTGGAGGGAGGGGTGGTGGCCTGAACGGAGCCTGGCCAGAGTAACTCTTGTTTTCCTTGGGAGGGTTTGTTCGCTCTGATGGACTACAGGGGGAGTATCGTGAAGGACAGTGTTGTGTGGTTGGTCGAGTAGGTATTTCCGGGTAAATTCTGTGTGGAGATGTTTAATGGGGTTGATGTTTAGGGGAGGAGGGGGGATATTGTTCAGTAGCTGCGAATAGTGAGCAGCAGGAGTACGTTTTTTGTTGCGGGGTGGGGGATTGTGTAATGTGAGATGGTGACAGGGGTGGTCTGGGGCCAGTGCTCTGGAGAAGAATTGAGTCCCTGTCATGTTCATGTGGTGGTCGATGGGGAGTATTTTCGTATCTGCATGTAGATGTGGGATGGGTGTGGTTCGGAGGCAGCCAGTAATGCTTCTGAGACCTCTGTTTTGTGTGGTATGTATCTTTTTCTGGTTTGTGTGGGAGATGGACGGGGACCAGGCGGGGGCAGCGTAAGTTAGGGTAGTACGTACCAACTGTTTGTATAGGATACTAAGGGATTCCTTCTGCTGACCGAATGTTGTGGAGGTGAGTGTTCTGAGAGCGTTGAGTTTTTTTGTTGCTTTGGAGCAAATGTTTGATATGTGAGGGGAAAAGGACATGTGTGTGTCTAGGGTGAGGCCAAGGATTGTTGGGGTTTTGTTTAGAGGTAGGGGATGTCCCATGAGGGTGACACTCGGGTGTGCTTGGGATTCGTGGCGGTCTGAGGTTAGGAGGGTGATGGAGGATTTTTGAGGGGATGCTGACATCCTATTGTTAGTCAGCCAGAGTTCCAGATTGGTAATGTACTGCTGGATCAGGCGTGTGGCGGTGTTATGGTTATGGTGTTGTGCTGTTATGGTCAGGTCATCTGCATAGGAGGAGACGTGGACATGGGGGGAGAGAGGTTGTGGGAGGTCGTGCATGAAAAGGTTGAAGAGGATTGGAGAGAGTATGGAGCCCTGTGGGACGCCATTGTATAGTCTGTAGGTTTTGGATGAGTGTTGTTTGTGTATGACTTTGCCAAGTCGGCCTGCGATGAGATTAGTAAGCCATTTCTTGTCATTCGTGGGGATGTCGAGATCAATAATCTTTTGTGCAAGAATGTGGCGTGGGACAGTGTCGAAAGCTTTGTTGATGTCGATGGCAACAAGGACTGTGCGGGCAGGGGGGGATAGTTGGTTGAAGCCATCTAAGACGTGTTGGGTTAGGTTTGTAAGAAGCGTTGTGGTGGAGTGGGCGGACCTGAAGCCGTGTTGGGTTTGTGAAAATGTAATGTGTGGTTGTATGCGTCTTAATATCAGTTTTTCGAGGACTTTGGAAATGGTTGAGAGAAGGGAGATTGGCCGGTATGAAGCAGGTAGGTTGGGGGGTTTATTGGGTTTCAGTATCGGGATGATGTGTGCCAGCTTCCAGGTAGAGGGTATGATATTGTGAAGCCAGGAGTAATTGAATATGTTTGTGAGGGCTGCAAGAGCAATTGGACCGAGGTGTTTGAGATGTATGTTTGAAATGTGGTCTGGGCCTTCGGCATGAGAGTTTTTAAGGGATTTTATGGCTGCAGCTGTGCCTTGGGGTGTAAATGGATGTGGTTGTTGTGAGTCGGCCGAGAGTTTCCGTATGTTTTTGAGGATTTTTCTATTATTATTTTTATCATAATGAAAACATTAATATTAATTTTAATTCTTATGCATTGCCTGCCATAATAGTAATATCACGGAATTTGAAAAATTGTCATATATTCATAATTCTATATTAATTGATAGATTAAGTAAATATCCGCATCCGCAGATGTTGAAAAACTGACATCCGGTCCACCATATATATATATATATGTTAAACACAGACCATGCATGGAACAAGGAACTCTTCTGGGAAAATTAAATCCACTATAGTCCGAATAAGTAATGGTAAATGACAAATACCATAGTGTTTCTTTTTCATGATGCTAGCCCGACGTGGGCAACGGGTCTCTCGCAAAGAGGTCCCATAAATATAGCTTCCCTCACCAGCTATCTGCAAAGCAGACAGGATCCAGCCTTGAAAAGTGGACGCTCAATGTCCCGGTTGAGGTTTAAGTTTTGTTTTTTTGGCTAAAAATACAATAGTTACCCCTTTTTCTTTGATTTATTCAATCCGACGTGAATGCAACGAGTCTTTTACTTATATAGAGGTTCTGAATGTAGTGGGACTAGGCTTGCTTTAAACCCTAGATCCATGTCCCAAAGCTGGATCCTGTCTGCTTTGCAGATAGCTGGTGAGGGAAGCTATATTTATGGGACCTCTTTGCGAGAGACCCGTTGCCCACGTCGGGCTAGCATCATGAAAAAGAAAAACTATGGTATTTGTCATTTACCATTACTTATTCGGACTATAGTGGATTTAATTTTCCCAGAAGAGTTCCTTGTTCCATGCACGGTCTGTGTTTAACATATAAGTTTCTCAGGGGACCATTCTGAGTTTGTGTGTGTGTGTGTATATATATATATATATATAATATATATATATATATATATATATATTATATATATATATACTAAAAGAAGTTAAGGGTAAAAAATATTTGTGCATATAAATATAAGCTAACGAGCTAAAATGGTGACGACTAATGACAAAATAATTCTTTGATGGCTCAAGAACAGAAAACACAAAACAAAAACTTTTGATTAGACACTAGTTTATTACTCTGATGAAAAAAAGTCATGCACCCCCCAAAATGATGTTCACACAAGTCGCAGAAGCTTCAGTAACTGGTGTAGCCACCGTTAGCATTCACACATTCTTGACAACGTTGGCGCATGCTGTTCATCAGGCGTTGGAAATAACGTTGAGGGATCGCTTGCCATTCTGCGACTAATCGCTGAGCCAGTTGCCGGAGGTTGACGGCAGGGACGTGATGTGATCAAACTCGCCGCCCTAGTTCATCCCACGCATGCTCAATGGGTGACAAGTCGGGTGAATATGCAGGCCAATCCATGTGCTGAACGTTCTTGCTCCTGCAGGAAGTCGGTCACCACCCTGGCACGATGAGGTCTTGCGTTGTCGTCCTGGAACCAAGCTCCTGGTCCAATCCGCTGCAGAAGTGGAATTACCAGAGGTTGAACAATCTCGTTGAGATAACGCTGACCAGTCAGATTTCCGTTGACGACGTACAGAGGGGTTCTGTGGTTCATGGATATCCCCGCCCACACCATCACACTTCCTCCTCCAAATGGTAGACGTTGAGCAACGTTGACATCAGCAGATCTCTCCTTGACGACGATAAACACGAGCCCGGCCATCATTGAACTGGAGCGAGAAGCGTGACTCATCTGTGAACATTGTCTCTGCCCACTGACCACGGTTCCACCGGATATGACGTCTGCACCAATCTCGGCGAGCCCTTCTGTGACGGTCAAGTAGCGGTGGTCGGACTGCAGGACGCCGGCATCGCAAACCTCGGTCTCGCAGACGATTCCTAATGGTCTGGTCGGACACGTTGGTGCCTCTGGCAGCTCTGAGTTGATCCCGAAGATTCCGTGCGGTCACAAAGCGCTGTCGCAACGCCGTTATCATCAGGAAGCGGTCTTCTCGTGCTGTTGTTGATCGGGGTCTTCCAGAACGGGGGCGATTCTGAACAGCATTAGTTGTCCTGAACCTCTGCCAGAGTCTGCCGATAACGCTTTGGCTTACATTTAGACGCTGAGCCACAGTTCTCTGAGTTTGTCCATCTTGTAGCCAGCCAATGGCCCTTCCCCTGTCTTGGATGCTGAGTTGTCGTCGAACCATCTTCAAATTTCAAGTGATGATGAATGGAAAATGCTCAGCCCTTTTATTGCTAAAATTGGCATGCATGGAATGACACTCATGCAAAACACGTGCAAATGGTGCATGAGGTGTCACAATGGGTGTTTCGAGGCAGTTTGTCAGTTTAGTCTGACTAAGTTCGTGCTTCAAATCTATGAAAAGGAAATCTGGGTTAACTTAAAAAGTTTCTAAAGATAAGTGCAATGATTGCATGTCCCATAATAACGTGATGTCTATAGTCCAAATGACAACCCAAAGGGGGATATTCTAACCCTATCTTGCTTAAAAAGACACATACAAAAATGATCAAAAAATTTCCTTTGACCCTTAAATTCTTTTGAGTAGTATATATATATAATATATATATATATATATATATATATATATATATATATATATATTTTTTTTTTTAAGTTCAGGAAGAACCGATTCGCCTCTATTTAAAAGGGCATATCTCAGCGGAAAAAACAAAGAAAAAGTGAGAGGAAAGACAGAGGAAAAAGAAAGGGTGGAGGGGACAGTCGAAGTGGAAAAAGACCAAGGACTGCAGGGTCGAGCCCCATCATCCTTGGGTGCTAGGGCCGGGAGGGCGCACGTGAAACCTCCAGGAACAAGCACGTACAAACGAGCACAAAGAGCACTCAAGAGCACGAGCTTAGAACCCCCTTGCGGGGATATATATATATATATATATATATATATATATATATATATATATGCAGCTACCGCTTACTTTGTGGACACACCCACCGCACGCCACTGATCTATATATCTATATATATATATACATCTTTATATATAACAGTATATATGTATATATGTAATATATATAATATTATATAATATATATATATATATATATATATATATATATATATATATATATATTATTATATATATCAACAGATATAATGTATTATATATGTATAATGTATATAATATGTAATTATATAAATGTATAATGTATATAATATGTAATTATATATATGTAATTATATATATGTATATATGTAATTATATATATAATATGTGTATATATATATATATGTGTGTGTGTGTATATATATATACAGGGTGGGCCGAAAGTCTGGATCCATAGGAAAATATTTATTTTAATACATAAATTACAACAAATGGTAAATACTTAAAATGAATATCAACTTTAACTCGTAAATGCGTATCCGTGATACTGTACAGTGGTTCGTACTCCAGTATAAACAACAAATTATAACAAATGCTCAAATTGGCGGCCTCTGACATCGAGACACTTAGGGATGGAATTTATGATTTTTAATAATTCTTCGAATTGACGTTCTCGAGATACGTGTTTCATTTGATAATCTTCTTGTTGACTTTACTGGACTATTCGTTAAAGTTTCACATACCATTGCAGAGGTATTTTCATCAGTTGCAGTTTTTGGACGACCAGAACGCCGTCGATCATGTACACTTCCTGTTTCTTTGAAACGTTTAAACAACTTGCCAACAGTCGCGTGTGTTACTGGATGCTTATCAGGATGATTTCTATTGAATTCGGTAGCAACTTCTGTGTGTAGCGCCCTGTCTTGCGTACATGAGCACAAGTTCTACCCGGTCTTCTGTTGTTAGATTCGAAGCCATTTCTGGGCTGAAATAAAAAAGTATTTGAGTATTTATACTGGAGTACGAACTACTGTACAGTATCACGGATACGCATTTACGAGTTAAAGTTGATATTCATTTTAAGTATTTACCATTTGTTCTAATTTATGTATTAAAATAAATATTTTCCTATGGATCCAGACTTTCGGCCCACCCTGTGTATATATATATATATATATATACAGGGTGTCCCGTAAGTCTGGACCCATAGGGAAAAATAATAAAATTACAAAATAGTCCAAAAATTTATTTATAATATATTTTTTTATTATTTTTATTATTATTTTTATTATTTTTTTATTATGATCTTACTCCACTGGAGTTTTATTTGTGGGGCCACTTGAAAGCCAAAGTGTACGAGGTCAAACTTCAGAACATTTTCCACCTTAAAGCACGCATTGTGGAGGCGTGTCAAGAAATTTCTGCGACTGTGATTCAGAAAGTGCTGTCGCAGTGGAGATTGCGTCTTCAACTATGTGTGCGACACAACGGCGGACACTTTGAACAGATTATGTAATAAATTTTTGGACTATTTTGTAATTTTATTATTTTTCCCTATGGGTCCAGACTTACGGGACACCCTGTATATATATATATATATATATATATATATATATATATATATATTATATATATATATATTTGAAAATTATTTCACGAAAGTAACACGTGAAAAATATTTATGATGAATAAAACCACGAAGGAAAGGAAACACAAAATGGTGCTCAAGCGCTTTCGTCTAATGACATCCTCAGGATGTCATTAGACGAAAGCGCTTGAGCACCATTTTGTGTTTCCTTTCCTTCGTGGTTTTATTCATCATATATATATATATATATATATATCGTAAAGAACGACGCTTGTATAGGAGATATTCCGCGCAAGACGAGAGAGAGAGAACGGAACAAATGAAAAATGAGGTAACCACCTGGGAATCGAATTCCCAGGTGGTTACCTCATTTTTTCATTTGTTCCGTTCTCTCTCTCTCGTCTTGCGCGGAATATCTCCTATACAAGCGTCGTTCTTTACGTTATTTATACTGCGTGTTCTTTGCAGTTGAATGTATATATATATATATATATATATATATAATTTTCTTTAACGCGAGGTTACGTTCCAGAAGAGTTCGTGTTAAAATGGCTTTCATTGCATTTTGTCAAGTACCTTATGGGAAAAGTAGATTACGTTCCAGGTAGGGTTGGCCCGATTGGATCCGACCCAGTTGTCACCGGGTTTTTTTTTTTTACGGAAATACAGTGAAATATGGCTCAATAAAAGATTCCACATTCACACAACTTGACTGACATATTACAAATATTAATTAATTATTTGAGCCTTTTAATTTCAAGCAAAACTTATACCTAACTATACCTATTCACAATGAAAATACAACTTGTGGTAAATAGTAGTATTTTTGTAATAAGCTCTCGGTTATTTAGCTCTATTCTTATACTATTTTGGCTATTGAAAATATGAAAAGCCCGCAAACCCCCTAAGTGGGTTGGGTTTTTGCCATCCAAAAATAAGTATAAAATGCCATAAATATTAAAGCATATTAAAAATAAACTGTACAGAATAAACAAACTTTTAAATTTTAACGCTAATGAAGCATTAAAGCACATTAAATAATACTGAAGAAGATATGAATGACAATGGAGAGAAAGGGTGCTACGCCGCTTAGATGAAATGATGTTCGTTATCGTAGTAGTAGTAGTAGAAGAAATGTGCATACATTGGTGCAAAGCCGCGGCGAAGATAATCGCAATTTAACCTCTGCATAGACGAAGCGTCGGTCATGGCGTTCCTCGCGTTAAAACCCGAAATTGTTAGCCGTGCATTTAGTTCTAAATAATTTTGTTTTTAGCGTAAAAATGGGAGAGATATATATGTATAATTTTTATTATTATTATTATTATTATCATCATCATCATCATCATCATTATTTATTTTTTTTTAATTGTTAACCGTCCACGTCCATGAATTGAAAGAACTTGTTAAGAATCGAGAAATATTTTGTTTTTAAATCTAAGACTTTCACATTTGTAATGGTACTTGTTTGTACCATACGAGTCAGTTCAGTGCAAGTACCATACTTTAAAAGTGATGCGGCTGTAAATAATGAAGAGTTGTAAATTAGTTTTAATAGTAAACCCCATTAATTTTGGTTTATAGGACTTCACCCGCGCATTCGTACCAGGAGATTTCTCGTGAAACTTTCCATTAAATGCAAAATGGCGACAACGTTTTTAATTCATTTCAGATTTTGATAACGTCGCAGGATGTAAAACATTATCACTAATGTAATAATCACTTACGGTTCATATTTATTATATAATTTCATAGAATCTTCCTTGTTAAAACTGGTCTAATCTTCTTTAAGATATATTATATACCGAGTGTCCCAAAACTATGTATACATTTTTAAAAAACTTATAACAGGCGAACCCACTAACGGATTCAGATGATTTTTATTTCTTTTTATAGGTAAAATATACAACATCGAAATAATAGATAGTTTAATTTGTTTTAAACACGTAAGTGTTCGAAATGTCGACCATTGACATCAATGCACCACTGCGCTCTTTGATTCACTGATTGGCAGACTTCAACAAAAATGTTTGTAGGGATATTTCTACACGCTTCTTCAACTGTGCTCTTTAGTTGTTCAAGTGATATAGGTCTTCTACTGTATACTTCATTTTTCAAATGACCCCATAAAAAAAGTCAAGTTGGTTCAAATCTGGTGAACGTGGTGGATACTCGATACTACCTCGTCGTCCGATCCACCGATAATGAAATGTTTCATCAAGGTAGTTCCTGACATCCTGATGGTAATGAGGAGGTACTCCATCTTGTTGAAAGTAAATGTCCTCATCTCCGTATAACTGTCGAATTGCAGGAAAACCTTTTCCCCGAAGCATGTTGAGGTAGCTATGACCGGTAACTGTACCATCGAAAAAGAATGGACCAACCAAACCTTTGGAAGAAAAACCACACCAGACAGTTATACCCGGTAAATTTACATGTCGTTCCACATAAATGTGTGGATTTTCTTGTGACCAGTATGTGCAATTATGACGATTAATTATACCATTCAACTTAAATGTAGCCTCATCAGACCACACAATTTTGTCCGCAAATTGGCCATCTTCTGTGTTTTTTACTCGAAACCATTCGCAAAACTGGATTCTGCGATCCGGATCATCCTCATTCAAGGCATGTAATAATCTCGGGATGTAAGATTTCCATTTAGCATTCTTCAGAATTCTGTGGACACTTGTCTTACTTTTCCTGATTCACGAGCACATTGTCTCACAGATTTTCTTGGTGATCGGTTGAATACCTGTAGCACTTCATCAGAAGTGTTAGCATCTGTTGATGTCTTTGGACGCCCAGTCGCTTGCTTGTACACATCATGCACAGTACCGTATACTTCAATTTCTCAGATACGTGAAATGGTAAGTCGAGTTGAGAGGATTAGTTCCAAAATTGTCTCTCCACTGTTGTTGAACCTTTGATATCTTCTCAACTTTAAAATACGACTTTAGTATCCATTTTCGTTGCTCAATCAAATGATAAGCGCACACTTCCACTTTCCATGTTTACTGTAGGCAGGCAAGGCTATTACTAATTTCGATTTTGTATCTCCTTAGGCTAGGCAAGGCTGTTAACAATTTCGCTGTTGTATCTCCTTAGGCTATAGGCTATAAAAAAAAATAAAAATCATCTGAATCTGTTAGTGGGTTCGCCTGTTATAAGTTTTTTAAAAATGTATACATGGTTTTGGGACACTGTATATATATATATATATATATATATATATATATATATATATATGTATAATACAAACCCACAAGGAAAAAGAAAAGATGATTCGAAAGCCTTTCGTGTATTCAGCAGTACACCTCGTCAGGGAATGACGAGGTGTGCTGTTGAATACACAAAAGGCCTTGGAATAATTTCTTTTTCCTTGTGGATTGCATCATTCATTCATTCATTTCACGTGTTTAATTGTGAAATTCATCCCATATATATATATATATATATATATATATATATATATATATATATATATATATATATATATATATATATATATATATATATATTGGTGAAGGCCGCTTCTGGCAAGCTTCAATTTCAATTTAAGCAGAAAGCAACAGACAAGGAAAGAAACATCCATCAAGTTGGAAAGGGACTATATTTTGTATATTGCAACGTTTCAAGCACAAACTATGCTCATCCTCAGGCAAAAATTCTAAAAAGTTAAAAACATGGGCTAGCATCATGAAAAAGAAAAACCATGGTATTTGTCATTTACCATTACTTATTCGGACTATAGTGGATTTAATTATCCCAGAAGAGTTCCTTGTTCCATGCACAGTCTGTGTGTATCATAAAAGACCTCAGGGGACCATTCTGAGTTCATTCCCATATATATATATAATTTTTTTTTTTAAATAGGAAGAAAGTAGAGTAACCAGATTAAAAAAAATTATGGATAACGATTATGTTTCATTTCTGAGATTAAAACCGATAAAACTTTACAAGACACGCATTGCCATGAAACATGCTACAGTAACGAAACACACATCAATCGATAGAGCAGAAAAAATGGTGCAAGCAGCTATGTATCATTTTGAAAACATTAGAAAATAACAAAGTTATGATACTTTGAAGCAATGTCATTTTTAGCGATATTTAGCGACAGTTTGAGATATATCAAGCGGCATCTGCCAATATTTTTAGCAATTATTGGTATATATCTCGGCGACATTTGGCAACCCCTTAGTTGCCACACCGTTCAATTACTCCATTAGGTCAGATCTGGTCAGTTTGTGTTTTGTTGTTGAGGCATAAAGATGGGTTGTTGTGACATGTCAGTTACTGTGTTTTTTGATAAGTTTCGCTCTAAGAATAAGGAGCTATTTAAATTTTGTGTTGAACATAAGTTATTATTGAGCGATTTAAAGTGTCGTTTTTGCCAGAACAAATTGGTTAGGTTAAGTTGTGATATTTTCGTTAAAACTAACGAAAATATCACGACTTAACCTAACCAGTCATCAAGGGCGTACAGTTGACCTAACCGGGCATTCAGTTGACCTACAGTACATGAAACTGAAAAGATCCAAATGGTGTAAGCCATGATAGGCCTAGTAACAGCTTCATAGTGTCATAACTTTATTTTCTAATATTTTCAAAATGATACATAGCTGCTTGCACCATTTTTTCTGCTCTATCGATTGATATATGTTTCGTTACTGTCGCATGTTTCATGGCAATGCGAGTGTCTTGTAAAGTTTTACCTTAAAACCTTAGTTTTAAACTGGTTTCGTCATTGCCACGTCCATAGTTACGTTCCTCATTTGATAATGTAGAAATGGTGACATGACACTGTTTTAATGTGTGTTCTCTCATTGTATTTTGTATTTAATTAAAGAGTTAGAACCGAGGTCCTAATAACGTTGTTTTTGACAAGTTTAAATTCATAGTTTAATATGATTTACTCTGTTAATTTCACAGAAAATTTAGAAATGTTGAAATTGGGTATTATTTAAATTTTTTTTTACAATTTTTATAGTTTTATTTTTAAAGCTGATGGTTTTTTCTCTTTTGTGATAGTGGATTTAACGAGTTGACTTCAGTCGGTTTGTTTTGAAAACGAACGATAAATTTGAGTTTGGTAAAAATTCAATTACGAGAAGTTGAATTGAGGAGGTAAAATCACAGTAAGAAATGAATGTATTAGAAGCGCAACCTTTCCGCCTATACTAAAGTCTTCATCGTGTACGAGTGAGGAGGATTAGGAGGAGATGGTCAATTTATAAGGAAATTGGGACCGGAAGTGAGGAAGAGGGATTAGAAAAAGGATGACAAAGGGAATTAAAGAAGAACTAAAATACATAAATATGAGGTGTAATTTAGAGCGGGTCAAAACAAGTTTTTTTGGCTTTGTTTTAAAAACGACACTATGTGAGGGTTTTCATTTGGGTTAACAAATAACATCAAAAGTTGAGCTATGTGCGACCCCCTGTACCCCTCGCACATAGTCCCCCCTTTTTCCACACACTTCTAGCTGAGATTTCAAATAAACTTTGAACCTATTCTGAACATCAATTTAAGATATGTTAAAAATAAGTTAGGAGACCTTATTTGCCCTTATTTAAATCAAATGGCTATCTTTATTTATGGATACTTTTTTTGTTTTAGGCAGGGTTGCCAGATTGGCCACTTTGTGGCCAAATTTCACAAATGTGCAGAGAAGTCTGGCAACCCTAATTTTTTGAGTACTTTTTGCAAAAAATTTTAGTATTTTATTTTTGTTTCAGATTATTGATTAAGTGAAATTGATTAGTGGTTATTAATTCAAACTATTGGTTTTTAAGTTAAATTATTGGTTATTAAGTCAAATTAATCATGACAAGAAAAAAGTCGTCAAATGCAGCCTTTAGACATCTTCCAAGTTTCCAGCAGCTGTGACACCAACAAAAGCAGATGTTGTGAGGCACTACAACTTTGTGCGACGACGAGAAGAGGCCGATTCAAATAAATCGACTACTTTTAATGAATGTTGTAACATAGTCGCAATAGACGTTGAAACCATGTGGAGAAGGTTCTCTTTCCCTAAAATAAGTACTCGTAGAATCTTTCAGACAGTTGTTAGAGTGATAGAAGCAGCCTCAAAGTTGAACAAGGTTCCTATAAACCGAAGAGATGAGAGATTTGAACAAAAAGTTTCCGAGTATGATGCTATGTTTGATGTATGTACCTGTGATCATGACTCCAGATTTGAAAAAATTTACTGGAGCACACCTCTGAATTTACTTTTTTTCCCCTTACACCACTAGATAGGTTAATGATAGTAAACTCTTGAATTGACGACATACCAATTACAAATTGGTTTAGCTAAACATAATAATACAATAATGTACAGTTTATAACTCACCTTAAGTTTATTTATTCATTGCAGCAGCAACAGTGGACGATGTTAGACCTTGCATGTAGGCATTTGTTGTGAATTTACCGCCATGTATGCTTGGCCACTGATCAATGGCTTTCTGTGTGATCATTACAGCAGATCTAGTGCCTGGAGCTGGACCCTCCTTCACAATTCTGCACAGCTTAGTCAAATGAGATGGCTTAATGGATCCTGTGTGTTCAACAATGTAACCAAGAATGGAGAATGTCCCTTCAGCTGGTGCTTCACTCCAGGCAGTTGATCCATCTTTATCAAAATGCTTTAATATCTCTGTGATTCCTTTCCACAGCTGTTCTATATATTCTGTCAGCCAATTTATCACTGAGTCTTTTGTAAAACTACTTTCAGATCTGGTTCTGGATGGTCTAGCAACTTCAGCAACCTGGTAGTAATCAGAACGTTTCTTGATGTATTTGTAAACTTCATTTAGGATGTAATCCTCAGCTGTTAGTTCCTTTTGCTGCCCTGTGGTATTGTGCTTAAATTCAGAACTACATCATTTGCATTTCCTCCATTAGCTATTTGGAAATTGTTTCCATCACTCTTAACATAACAGTTTTCCCTCCTTTATAAAATATATTTTCTACAAATTCTGCACTAACTGTGGTTTTTTGAGCTACTTGCAACATAATCTTTGTTACATAGGAAATCAATACATAGAACTTGGCACTAATTTCTTTCTCTTGTGGATGATCAAAAAACACAATTTTCCACAAATCTGTCAAATTGATCAAATTCGTAATTAACCATGCGAGTATCAGATTTGAGTTTTGGTCTCTTAAAACCAATGATATTGTCAAGAACCATATTGGTATAGTCAAGGCCTGATCTCAGATTTGAAGAGTGATTCTGAATAAGTCTAAAAGCTCACTTAGTTTACAAATTTTCTTCAATGCATCAACGTGGGCTCTGTTCACAAGATGCATTAAGTCCCATCGAAATTTGAAATTTTCTCCAAACAACTTTTCATTTCGTTTTTAAATGGCTCGTTGTCCTTACAAAAAGCCCCATCTCCAACCATTCCAGATACCTTGGATTTAATTGCTTCTTCAGATAGTTTCAAGTGATTAGGAGACTTCAACACATCAAAATTTAATTGGCCAAATAAACTCCTGATTTGCTGCGTACTAAATTTATCCTAGCAAGTTTTACAGTCTTATCTTCTTCACTCATAACTAATACAACTAGCATGCTTAATCCCAAAATTGTTCCAATGTCAGCTGTTATTGTTACTGAAGTTTGTTCTAAACCACTTTACAGTTTGTTCTTTAAGTTGATTATCTAATAGCTCACAAATTGTCTCGCACGCATGTGTGCTATGATTCAAATTTCCAACCTCACAACCTGACCTATGCAATACAGCTAGAGTACTGGATATAGAGCCCATGCAGTGTTTGTTTTCATTATGTAGTATAAGATGTTGCCACATAAGTCTTCTATGCGTTTTAGTATGTTCCGAGAAGATGTTTTCATCACCATAAACAGCAGCTCTTTGATGATGCTGAAGTTTAATTAAATGTCTCTTCAGGTGGGTTTTCAGATTTCTAAACCATCTCTCTTGATTTTCTCCTTGTTTGCATACATAGGTTAAATCTTTAACATTGAAGTAACCTTTTATGTTAGAATGTTTGTCTGAAGCACATGCTTTGGGGTCTGTGCAAGCTATGCAATATAATGTAAACATTTTATCAGAAGCATCATCAATATCTTCTTGATTATCATCATCTTCATCCTCAACAGCTATATCTACATCAGGCATATTAGTGTCACTATTTGCAATGTTTTCCATTATATCACTTGGTACTGAAAATGAATCATCAGCATGCCCTAGATCCTTCTTTTCCACCAATTTGAATGTAGATTTGATCAAATCATTGTTCAGGATTTCTTGTATTGATTTACACTTGCTTAAATGGGCTATGGAAATGTCAAATTTGTTGCTTTTTGCTTTATTAGATTTGGATGCAACACTTGAACTTGAAGGCATATTTTGACTCTTCTCTTTATTAACCACAACAGCTTGGTGAGTTTCTTTTGTTAGGCGCAAAATTGCATTCAATGTCTTCTGGATTTGGGAATTTCAAATTCCTCTAAAGCAGTTTTGTTAGTCTGATGCGCAGATTCCTCACTTACCTTTTGTTTCTTAGGTGGAGAGAAGCACTTTCTTCAGTCTGTGAAACATCTAGTGAAAAGTTTCATTTTCTAGATTAGCAGTTGATGAAGTTGGTTCATTTTTCTGAGGTCTAGCACTAGCACATTTTGTGAACAAACTAAATGACTGCTTTGCCGTATCTCTTTGCTGCACTTCATCCTGGTATTTCTTTACTGCAATATCTAAGCTGTGGGCCCAAACTCTGGGACCTCTTGTATTGTAACAAATATTTTTTTTGGAATTAAAATGTTCCTCCCAGTTTTGCTTCTTTGAATATTTGTTCTTGCATTGACCACAAAGTAACCCCTTTTAACACCCTCACTTTTCTCTCCAACTTCATCAATATTAGGATCCATTATTGATTATTGACTACCTGAAAAAATACAAAATAAGTAAAAGTTAGTAAATATAGTATGGTAAAAGTGAGTAAAAGTAAGTAAATTAGTACAATGAAAGTAAGTAAAAGTAAGTGCTTTAAACTTAGTAAAAGTAAGGAAGAGTAAGTAAAGTAGGTAAGTTAAAGTAAGTAAAAGTAAGTTTAAACTTAACTAAACTTCAATTCTAGAGTCATGGTGCATTACTTAAAACCGCACAAGTAATTATCTGGCCAATTTATCAAACCTGGCCGAGATCAATGGAACATAGTCCAATCCTGATAATTTATATTAAAAAAATATACGTTTTAATAAAATTTTAATTATCAAAACATTGAAGCTTAACAAAATAAAAATAATTGTTAAATATGGAATTACAACTAAACTTAAAATAACTAAATTTGTAATTTAAAAAAATTGGTTTGTACAAGAACGTATACGCAAAAAAATTGCATAACGTCTAGCGGATGAACAAAACCCAAACCCAAATTTACTTTTTCTCATGGTCAAATTTACTGGAGCAATGCTCCCAAGATCCCAGGAATCTGGAGTCATGCCTGTGATTGCTACGCTAAAGGGATTGATAGAAATGCCTGCCGGTTAGCATGTAGCGTCATTGGGCAAAGTGTAACGGATCAAGAGGCACATTTCGGGTTTTGTACAATTGACCTCCCTAAATTCAAAAATGAAAACAAAATTTTTTTGTGACAAGTGCAACAACAACTTTTTCGCATGTGAAAATCGTGAAAATTGCTAGTTACCCATAACTTTTGGACACTTGCTTTCCTAGGGTTTGAGCTATCATTTGACCCCTTACAATGTACTGCTGTTCAGGAAAAATAGAAAAATGACGGTAGGTAGGTGGGTGGGTGGGCGGGCATAAAGTCACGGGGTTTAAGTACTGCTCTAATGTAACCATCTCTTGAATCCTTTCCATACACTGCCCCAGACGCTTCAGTTACCATCCTAACACAGCGTTCTACACCTTGGGAGTGACATGGTATCCGAACAACAAGGGGCTCTTCAGTGATCTTATCGAGTTGTTCGACAGAGAACTGCTTCGTGAGTGGTGGTTCCATTGTGCACTCCTCCACTGGTGGAAGTAAATCTTTCAAATTCTGAGCACTTTGATCTTTGGTGGCCGAAATTCTCTGACTTGCTGCTGATCAGGTTTGGGAGCTCGTCGAATGGTCTTGATTACATCGATGGCCAATTTCCGGTTTACTTGATCTGCATCTGCAAGCATTGTCAGTAGAACATTTTCAGGGTGAGCCCAATATGCATTTCTTTGGATCACAGGCCATGTGACAGTCTTGCTAGCTGGTGGCAGTAATCGTAGCAGCTTGATTTGCTCCAGGAAATGTTTTGGGCCATCTGTGCACCTTGGATGGCACTTGATGCTAAACCACATGGGTCCATAGTGGCACACGACAAACTGTGTGAGTGAATACAGTTCATCACTTGGCTGCGCCATCGCTACATATAGCCGACAGATTCTGCTGGCAGTTGTAACCCATCTTGCATAGGAGATTGGTCCAGGCTTCTTTCATAGAAGATCTTCATTAATGACACCAGTCCTTATCGCTTTCATCATTCTGTAGAGGTAGGCTTGGTCACGACTCAATTCAGTAAGGTCAACATCCGGGAGAGTGTGGCCATCAGCAATACATTGAATTCCTCTAGAGGAAAGTGGCAAACTTTCACATGTGGCCAAAGCTTTGCCAATTGGTCCTTTCCATTGAGTTGCAGATTCTGTTGGGCCGATGAGTTCCTTGCACAAGTGGCGCAGTGGGAGTTCATTTAAATGCAGACTACAGATGAACCAGTGCAAAGGGCGACCCAGGCGGCACTCTAGCAGGTGTATTGCTCCATTTCTGTGCCCTGTGTTTGTGGCTGTGCTGTCGGCTCCCACTGCAATTATCTTGTCTGCAATACCCATTTCTTCAATCGCATTTTGAAGTCCATCCGCAATGACAGTGCCAGTTCCTCGTTCCAGTGTCAGATGGCTTAGATGGAAGGTTCCAGGCTCTCCGACCAGCACACAGTGATCCTCAACTTTCTTTGTGCTGTACCATTTGTTCCCCTTTTTCTCTTTGACAAGTGTCCTGTCTTTCCGCCCATCAAAAAATAAAGCAGTGACTTCCACATCGTGGTAAGTTACTGCTTCCTTCAGATCCCTCCGTACCTTCTGCCGTGCTCACCATACTTTGTGGTGGTCAATTATGTTTATCTGATCATCAGAACTAATGATGCCATAGTCAACCAATGTTGCAGTGCTGATAGCTGCAGCAGCCCTGTTCGATACACCATACCGGTCAGCTTCCAAAGCAACAGTGGGAATCGGTGTGATGTTCCTGTCCTGGGCACTATCACCCATCCACTCATCACCAACACTTTCACCATTGGAGTCTGCTTGTGCTTGAGCTGATTCGACCACATCTGCAGAGGATGCTACCTCTTGCCGTTCCGTTTTTCTTCTATTCTCTTCTTGTCTTTCTTGCATCCGATCCTCTCTTGACTTCCTTCTCTCCATCATCTGAGTCACATTCATATCCACCCGACTGATCTGCATGATCCGCGTGGTTCTCTGGTCGATCAGAAAGGCATGCTCTCGTCGTGGAACTTTCATTTCTTTTCACAGTGGCATGCAGACAGATCATCGCATTGGCAGACAGCTATGTCAACAATTGATTCAGGCTTTCCTCGAACTTCTTGGTTTTTGTGGCCTGCTTGCCTTGCTTCGATGCTTGTGAGCCTTTTTCCATCATCGGAGCAGCTTGGTCTTCACATTCTTGATTGGCTGTGATGGAATGTTAGCACGATTCCAAAGGTCAATGAGTGTTTGGCATACCTCCGGAAGAATCTCCCTGTTGCTGGTATACTTGTTCTCCTTCAAGAAGAGGAAATGCCTTGCAACTTGTATACGGGTTGGAAGTTCAGACAGAGGAAGCTCTGATAGTGGAGAACTAAAGACAATGTGCTGGCAGATCCCCGTGTTCTTTGTGTGCTCATTGTACCAGCAAAACTCAACAAGTATCACACAGGAACACTGAAACAAAAACACAAACGTATAAATAAAAATATATATGATTATGAGTGTGTGTGTTGTATATATATATATATATATATTATATATATATATATATAATATATATATATATATATAAGGCTTGGTTTATTGGTAAACAATAAGTTTACCAATATATATATAAATATACTGCACACAACACACATGTATTATGTATATAAACATCCATAGTTATATATATACCCTAAGACATATAACAAACTTATAAACAATGTAAAACACAACAAAACAAAGAAATGTGTATAATGTATATATCACAAAACGCACCTTTCGTTAGTACCTTGGGGTTTTTAAAAACCCCATCCACAGAAAAAACACTTTTCTCTCAAGCGAGCTAGCGTAGAACTAAGAAATTCCAGGGGATGAATCACTGAGAATAATTAGAAAGCTACCAGAAGTACCATGTCAGTCAGTGTTGCCAACTGTAATTAACAAAAATTTTGTATTTTTTACATGCGAAAAAGGTGGTGGTTGCTTGTTGCAGAAAATTTTTGATTTCTTTTCTGAAATCAGCAAGGTTGATTGTACAAAACCTGAAATGTGCCTCCAGATCGCTCATGACGCTACACGCTACTGCCGGTGCAAGGATAAAATAACAATTGCTGAGTGGGATTCTTTTGTAGGACAAAAGCAAAGATTAAACCAACTGGGGCCAATTGATAGAAAAGCTGCTTTGATAAGGAAAAGGTCTATTGCTAGAGCTCAAAAAGAACACGAACGCCGAATGAGATCACAAGCAGAATTGACTGAAGCTATCACAGGATGCAGCCGGTGCTGAGAGCATGGAGGTAGAGACCGACCAAGAGGATGAAGACTTCGTGACTGATATAGAGTTAATAGAGAATGAGAGGAACAGATATACCTATGAAGAGTTGGCAGTGACCGCAGATCGTTACAGAGTGAGTTGCAAGGCAGCAGCAGCAATTGCTAATGCTGCTTTAAAAGATATGGGAATCCTGGATCAGGGCAACATGATTGATAGAAAGAAGCTGAAGAGGGAAAGAGCACGAGTAGGTAAAAAACTGAGTATCAGGGTTAAATCGGAGAATATAGGAATAGAATGCATTGGCTTTGATGGGAGAAGAGATGACACATTAACGAGGGCAGGCAAGATTAAAGAAGAGCACTACGTCATTGTTAAAGAGCCTGGAAATATCTATATAGATCATGTAACAGAGCTGATTACTGTAATGATGGACTCAGAAAGTTTAGACACACTAAAAGCTTTATTATGTGAATACTGGAAGAATCGGTGGAGTAATAAAGCTTGTTGAAATCTATCTGAATAGGTCTGTTCAGTGGCTGGTATGCTTTCTTCGTATGAACGAACTACCATTCAGGCACTTCTACGAGGCAATAGATAGAAAAACAACAGGCCCAAGTACTTTCAAGGGTTCAATTGAAAATAAATTGAAAACCGATCTAACAAAACGAAGTGGTTGCTTTTTCTCATGTTAAAGGAAGTATTCATGAAATTCCATTTGATGATGATGATGCTTTAAGCAGTGACCAAAAGTATCTCTACAATATGTACCTAGCTGTTCAATCTGGAAATGTCTCCAAAGATCTCGCAGAAAGATCTCCTGGTACAATTCATCATGCTCGTTGGTTAACTAGAGCAAATATAATTCTTAGACTGTGTCAACACCAAATCCAACCCAAGATCTCAAAGATCTAGTAGAAATTATTATGCTATCTTATGCTCCAGGATGGTTTTGGGTTAAGTCACATCTAGTGGCATCTGACGGATCATCTAATTTTTGGTACTTAGGGTATCTGCTGCGCGACTTGGAGGAGAAATACAGATTGATCATGGAACCGGTGTTTGAGAATAACTCGTACTTTGCGAACCCCGAAAATATTCTATTATCGATGATAACAGACTCAAGAAAAGAAGTTGGAGAGAATGCAATCCAGAGAATCGTTCTCTCAAGAACTACATTTTCTGGACCAAGAAACTTTGACCTACCTCGAACTCTTAATTTTGATTCTTCGTACTACACTGAACTGATTGATTGGCAGAAAGAGGTAATTTATCCGCCTCTACTTCTGAGAAACTTTAGCAATAAGGAACTTTTGCTAGCAAGACAAGAACCACTCAAAATACCAGCCTTTCCTTGTCACAGCCAAGAAGTAGAAAGCGCTATGAATTTAGTCACGAATGCATCTGATGTACGAATTGGCTACGAAAATCGCCAAAAATATATTCTTAACCTACTGGAATTACGGCAAAGATTGCCTAAATTTGAATGGAAAGGACAGTGGTATAAATAAACATGCAGTGTTACTTTCAAAATAGCTTAAGTTTATGCATCGTGCAAAAGGGCACTTCATTAGGTAATGTTTTTTCTTTTTCTTGTAGAAGACAAGTTCTATTGTTTAATTTTTCAAAAATGTTATGTAATTCATTAATTTGTTCCTTATTTTTTATCTTAATATATAGCATATACTCAGGAAAACGTAAAAATGTCATTTTCTTTGAGTTTGAATAAAAAAATAAGAAACACGAGCTTAACACTGCCGAAACAATTTTTATCCGAGTTTTTACTGAAAAATGTACATTTTGGCAAATTGAAACTAAAAACCGAAAATTTGTGCCGGGGGTAGGACATTTAGGATACGCGAAATATTTTACTCGGTGACTACTGTGACCCATACGAAACCCCCACAATGTGTCACTTTTGATTTTTTAATACAAAATATCAACCCGCCCTAGACTGTGTAGTGTGTATAGTTTGGAAAAATATAAAATGCAATTAGAAATTGAAAAATAACTAAGTGAATATTGATGATCATAGTGATGATAAGTACCAGACTGCTATGAAATTACCTCCGAGATGCTCCGCTTCGCAAATGTTCGCTAACCACAATGCCTCGAACAGTGATGTAGTCGAGACCACCATGGCCAAACCGACCGAGACCGAGACCGAGACGAGACAGAGGCCAGAAAAAAAGGTCTCGAGACCGGTCTCACTGGCCTAGAATCTGCAATAGGTGACAGATGTGCTCAATACAATTTAATGCAGACTTCAAGCCCATAGTTTATTAGATACTGTTTGTTTATAGCTCCACTTGACATTGTTATTGGTTTCGCATTAATTGTATTTTTATTTTTAGTCAACTTTCTTTCATTTATTAATTTTATTATTTGTACTTTTATTTATTTTTTAGCCCTACGTTTGTTTTTATTACTACTGTAGTATGGAAGTTAGTTTCTTCTGACGATATTGGAAATGAAAAATTGGTAAGGACGTTTGCTTATAATTCGACAGTTGGATTTGAGTATAATTTTTAAAAAAATATTGTCAATGAGGTAAAACTGAGGTGATTGATTGAAGCATAGTCTGTGTACAAGAAGTCGCCTCATTCCTGACGTTTCGTCCTAAATGAAAATACTACAATATTTTATAATATACAATAATGTTAAGAAACTGGAAATCGGAAAAAGTAAGAACGTCGTAAGCGCAAGAGGCCTTTGAATGCAAATTTGTACGTGGTTTAATCTTTAAATTAAAAGACTCGTGAATGAAATTCCAAGTTTTGTAATTTGGAGTATTCACATGGAGGTGGGAGGAGGGCGCTACGAACCAATGTTGGTATGAGTTTTTAAGAATGAAAACGGCTTTTGAATTACCTTTTATATGTAGGAAGGAGGATCCAAAGGTGAATGCCTGCAACCCCCTCCCGCTCTAATAGAAGAAAACCAGAATCAAGATTCAAAGTTTTGAGATGCTGGACACCGTTTGAAAGGCTGAAGGTCTTAGACAGGGGGAAAGATGGTGTTGTGTATTGGTTTTTTTTTATAAAGAATATGTTTAACGAGAAATTTAGGTTTTTTTTATAAAGAATAAAATGGTGTTTAATAAAAAAATTTATGTTTTGCATTAAATGAAGTGTATTGTTTTTAATAAGAAATGTAATAATGTTTTGTATGAATTTAAGATAGGTAAAATGCTATTTGGCAACACTTTCGAGGCCGAAGGCGCGAAAGATTCTTCAAATCAGTCTAGGCCAGGGTTTGGTCCCACTTAGTTGTTTCCGTTATTAATATGTGATTGTGATTCTGAAATGTGTATCTCCTCACGACCAAATTAAAATGGTGAATCCGCACTCACTTTCCCCCGTCTTGTTCATTGTTTCGGCATAAATAAAAACCAATAAGTAGTAATGACCGTTTGTAATTTCTCCCCATTCCCTCGCATTGTTCGAAATCTTAATGCTGGCTACGTTTACCCATTTACCGCGTTCGTATAAGATACAGCGAGAACGAGAGTAAAGCAGTAAGGACGAGTGATAATAGTAGAAAGAGCGGATAATGAAAAGAAAGCGAAAAGTAGAAGTAAAGACACGTTTTTTTTTTTTCGCTTCAATGTATTGAGGAAGACTGTTCCAGAGTTGACTGGTTGAGTAGATGAAAGATTGAGAATACCGATTAACGCTCGCATTAGAGAGAGTTAGAGTTACGGAGTTACAGGCTAACAAAGACCCTAAGATCCATTCAAGGCTATTCCAAGAAAGAAGTAGAAAAGTTAGAAATAGCAATGAAAATACAGAATACTGAAAACTTATACTATGCTTACATTTATAGACATTAGGGTGGCCCTTAGTTGTATGTGATTTTCTGAAATGAAATATTTTTCATCTCCCAACCTCCAAAGTTGTTCTAATCCACGTAAAAATGCTCTGTGTAAAATTTCAGCTCAATCAGACAATATTAAGATGGCCCCCAAAGGCCCTAAAGTTTCAGATTTTAACAATATTGATATTTTTTCATATAAAACCGTTTTTATCTTCTTTACAGTGTTTTATTCGAAAGAAATATAGAATACGATCGAAAGAGAATTCAATTTACAATAAATTTAGTTATAACCATTATTTACTTAAAACCAAAATTGGACGAGATATTCACGGAAATTGAAAAGTATCATAAGTGCGTAAAAAAACCGCTTCTGGAAGGTTCTAGAAAGGTCTGCGCCTGCGGCCTATATAAGCGGCGTAATTATTTGTTGTAAATAAAATTCACTTTCGATTATGCTTTGTGATTATTTTCCGAAACAAAGTTTGCAAATGAATTATGAAGGTTTTATATTAGAAATACCAATTATCGGTGAATTTTGAAACTTTAGGGCCTTTGGGGGCCACCTTAATATAGCCCAATTGAGCTGAAATTTTGCACAGAGCACTTTTTTATATATTGGAAGAAGATTAGGGGTTGGTAGCAAGTAATTTCAAAAGTTGAAAAATAAGGGCCACCCTAATAGACATGTAAAACTTTCACACACGAATAGTAGACTCTGATAGTAAAGTATAGAACAGACAAGGCTCTCTTCATTCTTCGCCAGCCACTGCTGACAGAAAATAGTGGTGAAAGAAGATTTATAGGAAAGTTGGAAAAGGTATGATGAGTTCATTCACACCATGCATATACTCAGGGGCGTCGATTGCTCTAAAATAGTTGTGGGGACACTTCGTCTTCAAACAGCAAATCAAACAATACTGAGTAGCTTTTGCGTGTAATATATCAATGTCGTAATTTACCATTTACCCGTTTTTTGTATTTTTCTCAGCATGTTGAAAAAAACTGAATTGTATTTAATCATTCTGTCTCTTTATTTAAACTTTTTTTTTGCAGAAATAAGAAACGCAATACAAACTGTTTATAATATTTAACCTTTCATGTAACATAATATCACACACATGTTTAATCGAAATAAATCTTTTATTACCTGTAGACAACAGAGTTCATTGTACATAAACTGATAAAATATGTTCGTGAAATATAAAACAAATAACTGACTGCTAAATTCCATGATAAATATACACTGGTGTTCATGACAATAATTTATAAAATTGCTATTACATTTGCATATGTTATAATGTTTCGGACCAAAAAAGACCCTAGGATCCACTCATGGCTGGTCTACCTAACTGTGTTCGTAATTGTGTATTGTGTATGTCCTCCGTGGTGGCGGAGGGGACCTACAATTTTACGTGGGTTCCGAACCACAAGACAAGAAATTTATGTAACAACTGCCTGTACATTGGCAACGACCAATTATTACAAAACTAAATAATTATCAATTTAAAACTAATTAATTATCGATTTAAAACTAAAAATAGGATCTCTGGATCCAGAGGATCAAGTCATAATAGACTACTATCCACAAATATGTTACACTCTATATCTATTTATAACCGACATGCAAATATATCGGATCCAAAGAATCCAGTCAATTTCATTACGGTATCCATCAATACTAGTATCTTGCCAACGAAAAATAAGTCGCGGTCCATATCGATTGCGGACCAAGTCAGAATTTACAACCATATACATTACAATATATATACTTAGGAGGAAAAGTGTAGGTGTGGCTGTAAAGACTACAGTAATGTAGAAATGTGTGTGTGCACCCATTTTGGGTCTCCCATTTAAAGGTGTTTGTGGGGCAAGTGAAGAGCATGAGTTTTTCAATACCTCACAGTACTATGGGGGGCACCGCTCGGCAGAGGAATATCTCTAAATGGGGTGTGTAAGGACAGAGTATCCCCTAACCCAAGACGCTTCCTCCCTATATCCCACAACACTTGTGTTGAGCTGTGGGATCTATCACCACAAAGCCTTAATTTTACTACCTTAAACTACAGGGTGGGCGGTAAGTTTCCATACATAGGAAAAATTAAACGTTTGTTTTTATGTTTCAGATACCCTAAGAATATGCGTTTGACGAAAGAGCAACGAATTGAAATCATACTGATGGCTGGGTCGGGAAGCAGTCGCATGGTTGCAATGAACTTTAACAGACAACATGGAACGAACATCACACACGACACTGTGGCAAAACTTATTAACAAGTTTCAGAAAACTGGAAATGTTGCAGATCAACCGGGAAGTGGTCCAAGACGTACAGCCACCGATGAAGACACAACAGCTACGATACTTACAGCGCTTACACGGAGTCCCAGAAAAAGTACACGACGGTTGTCTGCAGAAAGTGGTGTCAGCAGATCGAGTATCAGGCGCATTTTGAAAGCAAACAAATGGCATCCATACAAATTGCATATGGCACAGCATTTGAGTGAAGACGACCCGGATAGACGGATGGAATTCTGTGAATGGGCATTAACCAAGTGAACGAGGATGCAAACTTTTCAACTAAGATCTTGTTTACTGATGAAGCAAATTTTACGTCAATGGAGAGGTTAATCGGCAAAACATACGTTATTGGAGTAATGCTAACCCTAACTGGCTGAGTCCGACGAAGATGCAAGGTGCCGGTAAAGTGATGGTGTGGGCCGGGATATGGGGTGACAGAATTATTGGACCAATTTTTGTCAGTGGAAATCTTAATGCCGAAAGGTATCTTAACATGTTGCAAGAGAGATTTTCCCATCCTGCTAAACGAGGAAGGTAACTTCCCAGTTTACTTCCAGCAAGATGGAGCTCCACCTCATTATGGTCTTCACGTGCGTCGGTATTTGGTCAGCAGCAGTTTCCGGATGCTTGGATTGGTCGGCGTGGTCCTGTGGAGTGGCCTCCCAGATCCCCAGATCTCACCCCCCTTGATTTCTATCTTTGGGGGCACTTGAAGGCCATGGTGTATCAGGAAAAGATACGAGACATAAATCATCTAAAGGAACGTATCACCAACGCCATTACAAGCATAACGTCAACTGTGCTAATGCGTGTTCATCAACAGTGGGGAACACGTATTGAAATGTGTTTTCAAAACAATGGCAACCATGTAGAGCATATTATATAAATAAAAATGGTTGTCCATAAAAAAATGTTTATTTTTCCTATGTATGGAAACTTACGGCCCACCCTGTATACCCATTCTATCAACATATGCGTCTAATCGATTTTTGAACATGTTTATAGACGTGCTACTAATTACTTCTACCGGCAAACTATTCCAGATATTTACTATTCTATGCGTAAAAACGTTTTTCGCAACTGCTGTCTCGAACCTTCTACTTGTGAACTTACACCCGTTATTTCTAGTCCTATTATATTGAGATATTTCGAAAAAGCTATCTCTATCTACGTTATCGAACCCATTCATAATTTTGAAAACCTGGATTAGATCACCCCTTAGCCTCCTAGTCTCGAGTGTAGTCAATTTTAACTCCTTAAGCCTATCCTCGTACGACTTTGACCTAAGCGACGGAATCATCTTAGTTGCTCGTCTTTGAACTCTTTCAATTTTGTCTATATCTTTGCGCATATGCGGATTCCAAAATTGGACTGCGTACTCGAAATGGGGTCTAACTAATGATTTATAAAGAGGAACTATAATATCGCGCGATTTGTACTCAAAATTTCGAGCTATAAAACCTAACACTTTGTTCGCCTTATTGACCGCTGCTGTACTTTGTTTCGCTACTTTTAAGTCACCAGTGACTATAATTCTTAAATCTTTTTCCTGCTCTAAGCTTGTTAACTCTTTCCCTGACATACTATACACAAAATTACCGTTACGCGAACCTATATCCAAAATTTTGCACTTATCAACGTTAAATCATTTGCCATGTGACTGACCAATCAACGATTTTATTCAGATAGTCCTGGATTTTACCTCTATCTTCGTCATTGGGAAAACGTAATGGGGAACTCCAACGCAAAACTAATGTGGGAATCGTTCGTAAAGGTATTTAGGACTATAAATGAGGAATGTGTACCGTACAAAATTAAGCGTGCGAAAGTAAACAACAAGCCCTTGTGGTTTACTCCTAGAGTAGGAGACATTATAAAGAGTAGAGAGAGGGCTTATAGGCTATACAAGTCCGATAAAGATAATCTGTTGTTACGAAACAACTACATATCTCTAAGGCGTGAAGCTAAAAGTGTAATAAAAAAGTCAAAACGCGAATTTGAAATCTCCATAGCTCGTGACGGTAAAGAAAATCCCAAGCGATTCTTTCAATACGTCATATAGAAATCCAGTAAAAAGGTCCAAAAATGGAAATGGAGATCTAGTCTCTGAAAACAAGGAAATGGCTACCTTGCTAACGAATTTTTTACGTCAGTTTTTACTATAGAAGATGTAACGAATATCCCTACGGTCATAGACATAATACCTTTTGATAATGGTAATGTTTTAGATAATATTTCGTTAGTGAAGGGGAAGTATGCGCTATATTGATAAAATGAAAACGCGTAAATCACCGGGCCCGGATTCCATATATCCCATACAACTAAAAGAATTAAAAGATAGCATTGTTGTGCCGCTAACAAAGATTTTTAATGCGTCTATTTCTGAGGGGTGCGTACCAAGATAATTAAAAGTAATTTCAGTTCGCGAACGTACCTATCTTTAAGAAAGGCGATAAAGGTGGCGGCGGGAAATTATAGGCCAATCAGTTTAACGTCTGTTTGTAGGTAAGCTACTGGAATCAATAATTAGGGATCGTATAGTCGAACACTTAGAAGTGCATATCTGTCCGAAATACGCCCGCACGTTTTAGGCGAAACAAATCTTGCTTAACTAATCTTTTAGAATTTTTCCAAAGCGTGGTTAACGTTTACGATAGACATCGGGCGGTTGATGTAGTGTTTAGATTTTCAAAAAAGCGTTTGACACCGTGCCGCACAAAAGATTGATTGAAAAAACTAAGGCTCATGGAATCAGGGGTGTAGTAATAAATTGCTAGAAGAATGGTTGCGAGCAGGAAACAGAG